>CM019934.1:1252034-1811159 GCA_009764595.1 Geothlypis trichas
GTGGCTTGGACAGGAACACTCTTTGCTGGGTTAGGAACTGGCTGCATGGCCGGGCCCAGAGAGTGGTGGTGAATGGTGCTGCATCCAGCTGGCAGCCAGTCACCAGTGGTGTCCCTCAGGGGTCTGTGCTGGGGCCAGGTCTGTTTAATATTTTTATTGATGACATGGATGAGGGTTTAGAGTCCTTCATTAGCAAATTTGCAGATGACACCAAGCTGGGAGCGTGTGTCGATCTGTTAGAGGGACGGAGGGCTTTGCAGAGGGACTTGGAACGGTTAGAGGGATGGGCAGAATCAAATGGGATGAAGTTCAATAAGTCCAAGTGCCGAGTCCTGCACTTTGGCCACAATAACTGCCTGCAACGATATAAGCTGGGGACGGTGTGGCTGGACAGTACTCAGGAGGAAAGGGACCTGGGGGTGCTGGTTGACAGTCAGCTGAACATGAGCCAGCAGTGTGCCCAGGTGGCCAAGAAGGCCAATGGGATCCTGGCCAGTATCAGGAACGGTGTGGCCAGCAGAAGCAGGGAGGTCATTCTTCCCCTGTACTCAGCACTGGTGAGGCCTCACCTGGAGTATTGCATCCAGTTCTGGGCCCCTCACTATAGGAAGGATGTTGAGATGCTTGAGCGTGTCCAAAGGAGAGCAACGAGGCTGGTGAGGGGCTTGGAACACAAGCCAAATGAACAACGACTGAGGGAGCGGGGGTTGTTCAGCCTGGAGAAAAGGAGACTCAGGGGTGACCTTATCACTCTCTTCAACTTCCTGAAGGGTGGCTGTGGTGAGCTGGGGGTCGGTCTCTTTCTCCGGGCAACAACCGACAGAACAAGAGGACAAAGTCTCAAGCTGCGCCAAGGGAGATGCAAGCTAGAAATAAGGAGGAAGTATTTTACAGAAAGAGTGGTCAAATACTGGAATCATCTACCCAGGGAGGTCGTGGAGTCACCATCCCTCGCAGAGTTTACAAAAAGACTGGATGTGGCACTTGGTGCCATGATCTAGTGAGGTGTTAGAACATGGGTTGGACTCGATGATCTTAAAGGTCTCTTCCAACCTAGAATTTCTGTGATTCTGTGATTCTGTGATTTATTGTGGCCAATAGTTAGGGTGAAAGAAGCATAAACAATTGGAAAGTGTGTAAAAGTTAGCCATGTTAAA
The DNA here is from genome assembly GCA_009764595.1 of Geothlypis trichas. Lineage (NCBI taxonomy): Eukaryota > Metazoa > Chordata > Aves > Passeriformes > Parulidae > Geothlypis > Geothlypis trichas. Next base: position 1,253,192 of record CM019934.1, read on the forward strand.
TAATAAAGAGTTGCCAACTGAGACTGCTTGTGGTCTCTACTTTGTGTCATGACCACCTCGACAATGATGCCGAATTTTGCCCCAAAAGGCGAAATATAACTGCCTAAGAGACTCAGTTTAAGTCAAATAAGCAGGAGGTATTTTATTACGACGTCGGAGAAATCCTAAGGTGGATTTCTAAATCCTTACAGCAAAAGCGTGCCTTTTATACAGTTTTAGGTTTGGGATTACATCATATTCATGCATATTCATATGGGGCGTGGTGTAGGCGGAGCATGGGCGGGGACTTCTCTTTTGAGGATCTTCTCGGGGGTAGTTCCTGTCGGCCTTCATCATGGGCACGGGTCTCCGAGGAGTCTTCCTCTTTGAACTTTTGAACTTCTCTCCAAATTTGGTCTTCTCCCGGTATACTTGGCTGAGTTCCTATGCCTTGGCAAAGCTCCTAGGGTCAACTTGACATCATTGGCATTAAACATACTTTAGCTTTGGCTCTGAGTGTGCTTAGTCCAGTGGTTTTCATCCTTATCTTCCTCTCCTGTCATTGTGTTCTTAGTCCTAGCCGATTTATTGCTCTGTTTTCTTAAATGCTAAGCTTTCTTCAAATGCCTCACATCCTATGTTTTAACCCATTATTTCTTGAAGGCTATCTGTTTTATGGCTTCATTCCCCCCTTTTCTCATAACTTACGAATTCTTTCGTCAAGGTCTGATCCTAAGGGCGCTGATGCGCTCGTACCATAGCCCAAACCATTTGGGTCCTTTTCATTATGATCCTTAGTTTCCACCACATACAAATATTTGTGAGAGTTAATACTAACAGAGCTACAACTACTAATATCATTGGGTGCACCAGGTAATTGAAGACCTGTGTAGCTGTTGGGGAGTATCCTGTGAAGATATCCCACCAATGATGCTGGCCTACTTGTTCTACTTCGGTGAGGACATTCTTTATTCTTTCTGAATCATGTTCTACCTGCCATACCATTCGTTTAGTCGTTTGATTCACTTTTTGCACCAATTTCTTCACTTTAGGGTGTGCGAGCATTGCTTTAAGAATTTTGACGTCCATCCCTATTTGTAACTTCGGTATCTCTCGATATAGGTTAAGATCTGTGTTAATTAGCTGTTGGGTAGTTATTGGGACAGTATAATGAAAATCACAACCCACTATTTTGGTAAAGTTGCACACACAAAAGTTAGTATTGTTAGTCTCCTCTTGGCAATTATCTATAGTAACATTGTCACAAGCTGTCCGCACGCAAGCACACCCATTCCCTATATAGTAAACTTGTGATTGTGTTCTATTATGCAAAAGCATTTCAAAGGTGCATACACTATTTTCAGCATCTAAGCATAAATCTTCTGCTTCTACTACAGCGTTTTCGCAAACATAGCCTAATTGTCCTCTAGGAATACATGCTTCTGTGCTAACCGATTGCCACTTATTTTTGGTATAATCATAACTGGCCCAGACATTGTGGTCTATTGGCTTGACAATGACATCTTGTTGTATTGTCCCTAGAGTGAGGATAGGAAAAATAGCTCTTTCCTCTGCCGCACTGATGGTGAGGACATAAGTTTCAATATGTTCCTGTTGAGGTTCATAAGTGAAATTTACTAATTGCCACCAGGCTTGGTGGTCCTTCTCAAATTGTGTAGTGTGATTGTCCTTTAATATTGTTTCCCTTATTTCTTGAGGTAATATACCTGACGTTCCTTCTCTCATTATTCCTGCCGCTACCGATTGTACCCACTGTTGCGTCTGAGAGCATTGGATAGCGAGTGCAATGTCTTTACTAAGTTCCCCTGTATAGTCAGCGAGCTTCACAAAATCCTCTGCAGTATGGTTTGCTACCATGGTTAGTAATTTTACTACTAGCGATTGCGTTTCTGCCAATGTAAGCATAGATGAACTCAGCGGCACTTTGAGTTTTCCTAAGTTGGTGGTGACGGTACTCAATTTGTTCACCAATACCTCTTGATCTACTGCATTCAGTATTCCAAATCCAGTGCCAACCCATCCACTTATATCTCTTTGCGCCCGCCTGTGATAGGACCTAGTTGCTAGCCATGCATTCCATCCCTTAAGGCTTTGCTGTATAAATGGTCGGCAATCCTTCTGCAAATGCGTAACATCGGCATGAATGTTCATCTGCACCTTTTTCAGGGAATAAGTGGGGTCTAATAATAATTTTAGTTCATTAGATTTCCTTATCACCTGAGGCCCTACAAAGGTTAGGTTATGCATTACTTTACATTCCACTGGTGGAGTGGTTTCTTGGGGCAAGTCTAGATTTGGATATAAGGAGATCACGTCTTCCGGTAGTGCCACCTCGTATTTGGTAACACGTCTAGGGAAACTAAAACCCAGTTCCAGCGTTTTCAACTCCCTTTCACATGCGAACGTCATCGACTGATCTAATCTAAATGCCATCTCACACTGTGCTTTCCCTTCCTTGGGACCGCTAGATGCTACGATCTTTCCCGCAGGAAAGAGAAGAGGGTGAAGGTCAAGGGTTATATTTTGAGGATGTAGTTCCCCAAGCGAGTCTTCTCTATAAATTACCGAGTTTCGGGGTTGTGATCTAGGTGGATCTTCCCTGAAGTCACTCCACTGACATGAAATTGGGCCCTTTTGCTGGATCCAGACGGTAGGCTTGCTCATTTTCACTGGACTAAAGGTAATCAGATTATGTTCAGAGGCTGGCATCAAGGGTTGAATTGTTAATACCAGCCGCCTTGTTTTTCCTTCTACTGGGTCAAGTTCCCGGCACCCAATTTGGATTTGGTCTCCCTTTTGTGCCACTAGGTATGTCCGCTTATCCCATTCCCCTTTCGGGTATGGCTGATTGTTACGCAAGGCATAAACCTCGAAATAGGGTCCCTTCATCCCCGACTCCGGGTGGATACACTGGTGTGCATTAGGCCATGGGTCTATTGGGGCAGAGTCTTGGGGAAGAACTATACTTATCGAGAGTCCAATGATCAGGGTTGTAAAGGCCTGAGGTGAGGTCAGGATCATGATGTCTGTTCCTCTTGTTTACTCTCCGGAGCCTTCTTGACCCGTGAGTAATGGATCCACGTAGGTCGCTCCTTGATCCGAACCACGGTGAAGGTAGTCAGCAGCACTTGGAAAGGTCCCTCCCACTTCTCTTGTAGGGGTTTTCCTAAAAGATTCTTAACATACACCCAATCACCGGGATTAAACGGATGCAATTTGCAATCAGGTTGTTTAGGTTGGTGCTCTATCACCACAGTAGCATTTTTATCCAACTGTTTCCCCACCGTAATTACATAATCATAAATGTACTGATCACCGATTTGGTCTATAACATCTCCGTTTACAACTTGCATAGCATAAGGTCTACCATACAGGATTTCGAATGGGCTTAACTTTTCTTTTGACCTCGGTTTGACTCTTAGCCTCAGCAGAGCAATAGGCAAGGCTTGATACCATTGCAAATTGGTCTCCTGGCATATCTTGGCAATTTGCTGCTTGATAAGATGATTCATTTTTTCCACTTGTCCACTGGCCTGTGGACGATAAGGCGTATGTAATTGCCATTTGATTTGTAATGCTTTGCTTATTGCTCTCACCACTTTTGCACAGAAATGCGTACCCCTATCCGAAGAAATGCTCTTCGGTACCCCAAACCGTGGAATGATTTCATTCAACAGTACTTTGGTCACTTCTCTTTCCTTATTTGTCCTGCAAGGGAATGCTTCAGGCCACCCAGAAAATGTATCAGTTAATACCAACAAATATCGAAACCCCCCTTTTCTTGGGAGCTCAGAGAAATCAATTTGCCATACTTCACCTGGGAATTTACCTCAATTTATGGCTCCTTGGTGTACCTTGGTTCCCGTATTCGGGGTATTTTTCAGGCACCGCTCGCACTGGGATGTTACGTGCTTTATAGTAGTAAATAATTTCGGTCCTGCTATCCTGGTTTGCAAATATTGGTAAAGCGGATCCAAACCCCAATGGGCCTTCTCATGTTCTGCTTTTACAAACTGCCACATCACGTTTCCTGGTACTACTAACTGTCCCGTTTCCAATTGACCCCAACCATTTTCTAATATTTTGCCCTTATTTCTTTGAATCCATCTATGGTCTGATTCCTGGTAATCTGGCTGGATATTGGTATCCAGGTCTCCTGGTATTAGGGCCGTTATTTCCACTTCCCTAGACTTTGTGGCAGCCAATTTAGCCTCTCTATCTGCCTTTCTGTTTCCTATTTCTGGAATAGTGTTACCTTTCAGATGTCCCTTACAATGCATTATGGCCACTTGTGCTGGGAGTTGGACCGCCTCTAGCAATCGCAGAACCTCCTCTGCATGTTTGACTGTTTTTCCTTGTGTAGTCAACAGTCCTCTTTCTTTCCAGATAGCCCCATGAGCATGTACAACAGAAAAGGCATATTTAGAGTCTGTCCATATGTTGATTTGCATATTCTCTGCCAATTCCAGGGCTCGAGTCAGAGCTATCAGCTCTGCCTTTTGGGCTGAAGTCCCTGCAGGCAAGGGGTTCGACTCAATTACCCTTTCTGCAGTAGTGACTGCATAGCCAGCCATTCTTACTCCTTGCTTCACGAAGCTGCTGCCATCCGAGAACCAGTTGTCCGCATCTTCGAACGGCTCTTCTTTGAGGTCCGGGCGACTGGAGTAGACGGCTTCAATTGTTTCCAGGCAGTTGTGTTCGATGGGTTCTGCCGGGGCTCTCCCTTCTAGAAATGAAGCTGGGTTCACAATGTTAGTTACCTGAATGGTTACGTCATCTGATTCAGCCAGGATGGCCTGGTATTTTAGGAATCTGGAAGGCGACAGCCAATGGTTGCCTTTCTGTTCCAGCACAGCCGACACAGTGTGGGATACTAGCACAGTCACCTTTTGGCCCAACGTGAGCTTCCTGGCCTCTTCTATGTTAATTATCACTGCGGCCACTGCCCTCAGACAGCCTGCCCATCCTTTACTTACTTCATCCAATCGCTTGGAGAAGTAGGCCACAGTTCTCTTGTGTGGTCCCAACTGCTGTGCTAGGACTCCTAGGGCCATCCCTTGTCGTTCATGGGAGAACAGCCAGAATGGTTTTGATACATCTGGGAGACCTAAGGCTGGTGCTCTCATTAGCTCCAGCTTCAGCTTCTTGAAGGCCTCTTCTGCCTTGGGAGTCCAAACTAGGATGTTCTTAGCCTCCTTCAACAAATCATACAGTGGTTTAGCGAGTATCCCGTACTGGTAGATCCATAGCCGACACCAACCTGTCATCCCCAAAAAGGCGCGCAGATCTCTCACCGTCTCTGGTTTGGGCATCTGGCAGATGACCTCTTTCCTAGCTGCTCCCAGGGATCGCTGTCCTCTGGAGACTTCGTATCCCAGGTACACCACTTGTTTTTGTACCAGCTGTGCTTTCTGTTGAGAGACTCGATCTCCACTTAAACCCAGGAAATTCAACAAGGAAATAGTCCATTCAATGCATTCTTCCTCTGTCGCTGTTGCTATTAGGAGGTCATCTACGTACTGCAGAAGGGTGCCATCTCCCAGCGGCCTTTCCCACTGTTCTAATTCCTTGGCTAACTGATTCCCAAAAACCATAGGGGAATTGCACCATCCTTGGGGCAATACCGTCCAGGTGAGTTGGGTCTTTCTTCCACTATCTACAGATTCCCACTCAAAGGCAAAAATCTTTTGACTCTCGAGAGCTAAGGGAAGGCAGAAGAACGCGTCTTTTAAATCTAATACGGTGAACCAGGCCAAATTCTCCTTCAGTCTAGTCAAAAGCGTGTATGGGTTAGCAACTACCGGATGTAATGTCTTGGTTATTTCATTTACTGCTCTCAAATCCTGGACTAGCCTATAGGTTCCATTAGGTTTCTTGACTGGCAGAATTGGTGTATTAAAATCTGATTCGCATTCTACCAATAACCCCAGTTCCATAAACCTTCTGATTATGGGCTCAATCCCTTTCCTGTCTTCCATTCTCAGAGGGTATTGTTTTCTTATCACCGGTTTTGCCCCAATTTAAAGTTCAACGACAATCGGTGCTGCTTGTTTTTATTTTCCAGGTATATCAGTAGCCCACACTAATGGGTACATCTTGCTCAGGATTCGCTCGAAATTGTGACTCTCAGGTTTAGGTTCCACACAACTGATCGTTAGGCTTAAAGCTGTAATCAGTTGTTCTTCATTTACTTGAAATTCCAATTTGTCTTTGTTAAACTTTATTATGGCTCCCAAGTTCTCCAATAGGTCTCTCCCTAATAAGGGCTTTGACGAATTTGGTAAATACAGGAACTGATGAATTCCCATTTGCTTCCCAATTTTGTATTTAATGGGTTTCAAAAAGTAAGCCTTTTCTGGTTGGCCTGTTGCTCCCACAACTTGCACAAATTCATCACTTTTAGGTACAAATTCTTGATTTAAAACCGAAAAAGTTGCTCCCGTATCAATTAAAAAATCCAATTCCTTTTTACCTTCCCCTAGCTCCATTTTAACCAGTGGGTCTACTAGGGTACGGCCCACCGGTCCCCCTCATTCACTATCCTGATGTGTGGTAGTAGTGGTGGCCATTAGCCTTTCCCTTCGTTGGGGGCATTCTCGCTGCCAGTGTCCCATCTGTAGGCAGTACGCACATTGATTTGGTCCTACTCTAGTTGGGTGGGGTTGGAGCCTCCTTCCCCCTCCTGCTGGGTTGCCTCTACCTCTTCCCCTGGTTCCAGGTTCTGAGTAGCCTGTCTTCTGAGCTGCCACTGCTACAGCCACTACTCGAGCTATCCTCCTGTCCTCCTTTTTCTTCTCCTCAATTTCTCTATTATTGTATACTTTCCACGCCTCATTCAGCAGTGTCTCTAGGTTTTTATTTGCTGGGTGCTCGAGCTTTTGTAATGTCTTTCTGATGTCTGGGTTACTCTGTCCCATCATTAACCCTAACAAGTGCTGTTTCCCTTCTTCTGTTGCTGGGTCCAGGGGTGTGTATTGTCTCATTGCTGCCCTAAGCCTATCCAAAAATTCTGACGGGGTCTCATCCTTTCCCTGCCTGACATCATACAGCATCGACCAATTGACGGCCTTAGGGATCGCATTACGCAGGCCCATTGCTATCAGTTTTCTATACTGCACTAGCCGTTGATAGTGCTCTGCGTTGCCCGGGTCCCATTCTGGTTTACTGCTGGGAAAATTATCTTCTAGTCTCCCCGATAATAGTTGAGCATGTCGTTTTCCTGTTTCCAATACGAGTTCCCTTTCTGTATCTGTCAACTCTGACAACATCACCTCTATATCCTCCCAATCAATATCTAAATTCTTTGCCATTAATTCAAACCTCTTTGCTACTCCCTCTGGATTCCTCCTGAAGTTCCTTGCCTCATCCGTCCAATTGTTCAAATCATTCGTCGAGAACGGCACCTTTACTCTAGTCTTTTCCCCTACCATTGGCATAACTTGTCGGAGAGGAGCTATCGTATGATTCCCTTTCTCCCCTTGCTTTGCTTCCCCCCGTGCCACAGATCTGGTATAATACGAGTGACTGGTCCCCTCCCCGGGATCTTCTTCCTGTGCCTCAATGTCTTCCCTATTCTTTCTCTTATCTTTCTTCTTTCCCCCTTCATGCTCTTCATTTTCCTCTCCTATCTCTATTACACAATCCATCCGATTCTCGTCCTGCGTCTGTCGCCTCTTTTGTATCTGCCGGCTCTTGTCCTGTCCCGGGCTGCTGTCCCTCTCGTCCTCTGCTCCCCTTCCACTTCTCTTATCCTCTATTTGAATTACTATGTTCAGTTTCTGTGAGTTACCCTCTGCCTCCCTCTCGCATGTCTCATTATCATTCTTCTCACTATATCTCAATTTAGAGACGTCGCCTCCCGGTAAATTACTTTTGTCCCCAGTCCTTGGTGTGCTGGTTTCCATTCTACAGACGCCTCCATTTCTGGAGGTGTTGTTATCTCCATATGGACTTAGCTCGGGCAGGCTACGTGTCTCCCTTCGGCTCTCTGCTCCTGACGGACTGCCTTCCTCCCTTTCGACTTCTAGTCTGGGTGGGCTGTCAGCGTCCATGTAGCTTTCCGACCCCTGCGGACTATCTAGTCCCTGAGGGCTGCTTTTCCTCTCGTCAATCCCCGATTTTGATGGGCTACCCTCCTCCCAACTGTTGTCTAGCCTCTGAGGGCTATGCCCAAACTTAGATTTCCACCATCGTTCCAGTTCCTTTAATGGGGTAGGATCCCCTTGTTCCTCTTTTGGCCTGGGGAGGGGCCCTTCTCGTCCTGGGGCAAATGGATGGTATTCCCACAGGCTTATTTCGCTCTCCTTTCCACTGTCCCTTCTTGTTAGCTTAAGACATTGTTGCCCAATGCTACATGCATCGCAGCAGCGTTCTTTAGGCTTTGAACCTTTCTTATCTTTTTCCAGGGCTAGTACTAGAGGATCCTGAGGGGCTACATTAATTCCGCACTCTTTTTGCCACTCAGGTTTATTCCTCAGGGTGAAGAACATGTCTGCGTACATCACCTCATCCCATTTATTGAGCCGGCGGAGGAAGAGCATTAGTTGTAAAATGGTATTATAATTAGTTGTTCCCTCGGGCGGCCATTTCTCATTGTCATCTAACTTATACAATGGCCACCACTGCGTACAATATTTAAGGAGTGTCTTTTTACTTATGTTTCCCCCCGGAATCCCTCCCAGGTCCTTCCAGTGCTTTAGGATACACCCTAAGGGGGTTTTCATATTTACGTCCTTACTCTGTTGACCTCCCATAGCTATCCCCTGTATCTGCGTTTTCTGCTTAACCAGAACAGTCTCCTTCCCGCAAGTACTATATGCCAATATATTTTAACACTTCATACACACAATTTCCAATCGCTTCGTCCGTTTCCGACCTGGCTTCTCGCGAAGAACAGGAAATGCGGAGTGGGACTCCCTCTCGCTTCGCAGCGATGCTGCGTCTCATTCACTTTCACTCATACCCACACTCTTTTATCCAAATTGTCCTACCTTTCCGGTCTATCAGAATATACCGCTTTACCACGAGATGTCACTGGCAAGCCGTATAGTACCGATACTGGTCAGCGTCGGACTGTCATACACTCGTAAAACAGCTGTAAACCAACCGAGGTACGGTATGCAGATGATGTCACAATAAATTCTTACTCACAAAAAGGTTACAGTTAACACAAAATACCGAGTCCTTATCTCAAGATTCGAACTCGCGCCTCACCAAATTACAAAATTTTTGCAAACAGCATAAAGTTAAACAAAAATATAGCACAGATATATTTTGGCAAAAATATAGCACAGATACGTTCCCAGGCATAGTTTAAAGTTTCAAGCAAAGCATAATTTAAAATTTCAAGCAAAGCAACATTAAAGTTAAAGAAATACATACACCCAATTGACAAACACCCTTTTTAGTGGGGATTCCAATCCCGGGACTCGAACCCCTATTTACAAACGGAACCTGGGACTCGAACCCCGGTGTACGGGAGCCCTGAGTGGAGACTCGAACTCCGATCTACGGGATTTCCCGTAAGGTGACCACGTCTGGTCCCTGTTTCCCAGTCAAAGCGCTTTTTCCCAAGACCAATAAATAAATAAAATACCTCTTAATTGGAGCAGGAGATGCAGGGGACCCGGTCCGGGCGAGGGAGTCTCTTCTGACAAAGGTTGTCAGCGGCGCCCACAGAGGGTCCCAGACACCCGGACCGGCTCCTCGGGAGGGGACCCCTTAAAGCCTGGATCTCCTGTCTGGTCCCATCTGGGTTGCCAGAAAATGATGCCGAATTTTGCCCCAAAAGGCGAAATATAACTGCCTAAGAGACTCAGTTTAAGTCAAATAAGCAGGAGGTATTTTATTACGACGTCGGAGAAATCCTAAGGTGGATTTCTAAATCCTTACAGCAAAAGCGTGCCTTTTATACAGTTTTAGGTTTGGGATTACATCATATTCATGCATATTCATATGGGGCGTGGCGTAGGCGGAGCATGGGCGGGGACTTCTCTTTTGAGGATCTTCTCGGGGGTAGTTCCTGTCGGCCTTCATCATGGGCACGGGTCTCCGAGGAGTCTTCCTCTTTGAACTTTTGAACTTCTCTCCAAATTTGGTCTTCTCCCGGTATACTTGGCTGAGTTCCTATGCCTTGGCAAAGCTCCTAGGGTCAACTTGACATCATTGGCATTAAACATACTTTAGCTTTGGCTCTGAGTGTGCTTAGTCCAGTGGTTTTCATCCTTATCTTCCTCTCCTGTCATTGTGTTCTTAGTCCTAGCCGATTTATTGCTCTGTTTTCTTAAATGCTAAGCTTTCTTCAAATGCCTCACATCCTATGTTTTAACCCATTATTTCTTGAAGGCTATCTGTTTTATGGCTTCAACAACGACAGGAAAGGGAAAAGGCTGCCTAAGTAATTGTGGTAGTTAGCCCCAAAATTCTTGTGCCCAAAGACACGGATATAAAAAAAGGATTGTAAGCATTTTTCAGCAGGGTGGATACAGGGGATGAAAGGTGTGTGAGTGAGACACAGGCTGGCTATTCCGCTCCTGCTAAATGATGGAAGAGTCTCTAAGGGCTGCTGTTCCGTTTTTTTTGCAAGAAAAACGGCCAGTGACGACCCAAAGCAAAAGATAAAAGGAGTGAGAAAACCCCTGGGGTAACTGGGACTGGGTCTCTGGGAGGGGTTGGACACCCTGGAGTAAGGGAGCTAAAGAGTTCCTTGCACAATCCACTGGGAAATTGGACAAAAGTAACGGTCCCTTAAAAGTTGCCAGATTGAAGGTTGGAAAACACAAGAGGCTACACGAAGTGTGTGATACAATATCCAAGAGAATCTGGGGTTGGTCAACAACATTTGTGATTTTACAATACCCATGGGTGGATATTAACAAGTGACTTGAAAGTAAAGGTACCTTATTATTGTGTTGTCCTGTTGTGAGTGAGACAGACATTAAATAAATAAAAGTGAGTGAGTATTGAATGAATGAAAGTATACATAATATGGATTGTTGATTTAAAGTTTATTTTCTGGAGGGAGATGGATTATATTATATTATAGGAAAGATTTTCGATGCTGTGAAGGGTGGGTGGTAGTCAAGCTGTTGGAGAAGTTGGTTAGAGCAGGGCAACAGAGGCCAAGGACGAACAGGTAAAATCCTGGGGAAATGGGACAAAGAACCACTAAGTCGGGTTCAAGGAAAAAAGGGAGTAAAAAGGTGCCAGTAGATATACCCCTAGGTAGTCCCCTGGGAATTAAGTCAGCTAACTGGGATATTGATCCTTGTATTGAAAAAGAGTAGAAATTTAACAGGGTAGAAATCAATTTCAGATTAAGGTGAAATGTGCCGCTTTGAATTATTAAGTCTGTAGCTTGCTAGCATAGGTGAAATATGCTGTTTTAACTTGTTTGGCCTGTTAGCTGTGCTGCGCTCACAAAAACTGCTTTGGCCAAGTAAAAAGAATGTGAACTTCTAAGCTAAAGAGATAAGAGGGGCCCCTTGAACTTTGAAACAAAGGCGAAGAGCCAAAGCTGAGTCTGCAAGAGACTAACGAAGTGACCAGAGAGTTCTCTGTACAAGGACTAATTGCAAGTTGTAATGCGAAACCAGTAAAATGAATATGCATTAACCTATTGTGAAACTCTATGCATATGTACCAGTAAGGGGGGGATAAAAAAGGTTCAGGAATTCTCAGGGGTGTGCATGTCCTTTAGGGAACGATCCCCACATGCGTCCAGCACTGTAATAAACATACCAGTTTTACAACTTTTACAAGTTGTGGAGTTAGTTTTTTCCGCAAATCAGTGCAAAGGAAAAGGATAAAGTAAAGATGATTCAGTATTGTATGATAGAATGGACATAAAAGGAAATAAGACCCTACCACATCTATTGGCCTAGATACGGGTCTTTTGAAGCTTGGATTTGCCAGGCTTTAAATATATTTGTAAATTCCAAAGAACCATTTGATCTGGAAGAAAAAGAATATGCCTCTTGTTGGAAAGGAGACACAGAACCTCTGGGGGTAAAAGTTTTTAAGATATCAGAAACCCCAGAGACAGAGCAAGCAGAGGAAAAGAAAGAAAAGGGCTGGGACCCCTGGAAATATTGCCCCCACCGCCCATGCCAGGAGCTCCAGCTCCCCTGCACGGGCACCCCTGCTCCCACCCCTGCCATGGCTCCTCTCAAGCCGACCACTCCCACCCCTGCTGTGGCTCCTCTCGAGCCGACTGCTCCCACCCCTGCTGTGGCTTCCCTCAAGCTCAACGCTCCTGCCCCTGCTGTGGTCTTGTTTCTGCAGGATGACCCTACCTCTCTCCCCTTGGCGGTTCTGGCTTCACTGATGACCTCTGCTCTTGCCTCTGTCCTCTCGGCAATTCTGGCTTCACTGTCGACTTCCGCCCTTGCCTCTGTCCCCTAGACAATTCCAGCTCCCACTGTCCAAGTGAACGCCCTTCCTAGCAGAGGGGCACCATACCAAAATACTAGGAGTTCAGTTAAAACCCAAAAGCAGCTTGATAATCCCTCCCCTACCACTACTCCAAAACAAGGGAAAAGGGTTATAAAGACTGAAGAACAAAAAGGTTGGGATTAAGAAGTAAGTCTATTACCATTATGAGAAGTAGCTATGGGAGAGGTTCAAGGGGGGACAGGATTTGTGAATGGTCCTTTGACCTCTTCAGAAGTCAGAAATTTTTAAAAAGAGATTAAAGGATTATTGGAAGATCCAATAGGTACAGCTGAACAATTAGATCAATTCTTAGGTTCCAACATTTTTACTTGGGAAGAAATTCAGTCAATAATGAAAATATTATTTTCCCAAGAGAAGAAGCAAATTATTAGAGCTGCTGGAATGAGAATTTGGGAAAGAGAGAATCAACAAGTCCACCAGGGGACCAGAAAATGCCAACAGCATCTCCTAACTGGAACCAAAGTGAAGAAGCAGGGTGAGGACATATGTATGATTATCGTAATCTGATAATCAAAGGAATAAAAGAGGCAGCACCCTGAGGGCAAAATGTCAGAAAAGCTTTTGAGGGACAGCAAGGAAGGGAAGAAACTCCAACTGAGTGGTTAGAGAGGCTCCAAAAGAATATGAAACAATACTCTGGAATAGACCGTGAGACCATAGCTGGGCAAGCCCTATTGCAAGTTAATTTTGTCACTCATGCCTGGTCAGATATTAGAAAAAAACTGCAAAATTTGAAGAACTGGCACAATAAATCATTATTTATTAAAAGAAGCTCAAAGGGTTTATGTATGGAGAGATGAAGAAAAAGCAAAAGTGGAAGCAAAAATTATGATAGCCACTATGCGAGAAAGTAACTTCCAGAGGAATCTGAAGCCTGCAGGTACCACTCCCAAACATTCAGATTTTAGAGACAGGGAAAAGGGAAGAAAAAGAACCCCAGCACGATCAAAATCCCAGGAGCAAACTAAAAATGCCTGTTTCTATTGAGACGAAGGAGGCATTGAGAATCTGACTCCATGTTCTTAGAAGGCTAATTTATTATTTTATGTTACTATATTATATTAAAGAATGCTATACTAAAACTATACTAAAGAATAGAGAAAGGATACAGACAGAAGGTTGCAAAGAATGATAATGAAAACTCATGACTGCTTCCAGAGTCCCAACATAGCTGGACTGTGATTGGTCATTAAGTCAAAACAATTCACATGTTGTATAAACAACCTCCAACCACATTCCAAAGCAGCAAAACAGGGAGAAGCAAATGAGATAATATTATTTTCCTTTTTCTCTGAGGCTTCTCAGCTTCCCAGGAGAAGAAATCCTGGGCAAAGAGGATTTTTCAGAAAATATGACAGTGACAAGGGATGCTATAAGAGGGAACCCTCAACTAAAAAAGGGCCTGAAAATATTCCAAGAGATACACCCAGAAGAATAAGGAGGTCATGGGCTATATTTTCTGGGGGATAAATACCATCTGGAACCTTTGATAACCTTAAAAGTAGGCCCCCAAGAGGAGGTATTAGAATTTATAGTTGATACTGGTGCAGAGAGAACTTGTGTAGTAAATATTCCAAGGGGATGTGATGTGAGTAATGACAACATGAAGGTAACAGGAGCAAAAGGAGAAGGGTTTAAAGTTCCTGTCATTAAAAATGTAGTAATTGAAGGGGAAACCAGAATAGGGATGGGAGATGCCTTATTAGTTCCTGGAACAGGTAGCAACTTATTGGGGAGAGACTTACAGGTACAATTAGGAATAGGGGTTATACCAGAAGAAGGGAAGAGGACAGCTGAAGTGTTAAAACTCAGCCAAGAAGATGAGAAAAAAGATCAACAAAGAAGTTTGGTCTGGGGAAGGAAATAGGGGAGGACTAAATACTGACCCCATAAGGGTCACAATTGAGAGAGAAGAATGTCCCATATGTGTTCGTCAGTACCCTATATCCTTAGAAGGAAGAGAAGGCTTAAAGCTGGTAATAGAATTGATAAAGGATGGGACATTGGAACCTTCTATGTCTCCTCATAATACCCCTATTCTCTCAGTAAAGAAGACTGATGGGAATTATAGATTACTACAAGACTTAAGGGAAGTTAACAAGAGAACTCGGACTCCTTACCCAGTGGTACCCAATCCCTATACTCTTTTAAGTAAAGTCCCACCCCAGCATCAGTGATTTAGGGTAGTGAATCTTAAAGATGCTCTTTGGGCTTGCCCATTAGCAAAGGAGAGTTGAAATATTTTTGCCTTGGAATGGGAGGATCCAAATACTGGGAGAAAGCAGCAATTAAGATGGACCAAATTACCACAGGGATTTACTGCACCTCCAAACCTATTTGGACAAACTTTAGAAGAAATATTACAAACTTTCCCCTCTCCTCCTCGAATACAAATTACCCAATATGTGGATGACCTTTTATTATCAGGGGAAGCTGAAGTTGGAGAGGCTACTATACAACTTTTGAATTTTCTTGGGGAAAAAGGATTAAGAGTATCAAAAGAGAAACTACAATTTGTGGAATCAGAAGTAAAGAAAATCTAGCTGAACAAGCCCTCCCAGAAGGGGAAAGACTATATGTTGATGGTTCATCCAGATGCTTACAAGGAAAAAGAATGTCAGGATATGTCTTGGTTGATAGGAAAAATATGCAACCACTGAAAAAGGAAAATTACCTTTAAATTGGTTGGCTCAATTTTGTGAATTATATGCTCTAAAAAGAGCACTAGAATATTTAAAACACAAGAAAGGAACCATATATACTGATTCAAAGTATGCTTTTGGGGTAGTACACACCTTTGGAAAAATTTGGGAAGAAAGGGGGTTACTAAATTCAAAAGGAAAGGGACTGATACATGAGGGACTAATTTTAGAGGTTTGAGAGGCATTAAAATTGCCTGAAGAAATAGCTGTAGTACATGTTAAAGGACACCAAAGGAGAATGACCTCAGAAATAAGAGGGGCTAATTTGGCAGATCAAGAGGCTAGAGATGCAGCAGAGAATGGGACCAAAAGGGTTATGTTAATTTCGACCCCAGACAAGGAAGAATTGGAAGTTCCAAAGTTTAGTGAAGCAGAAGAAAAGGAATTAAGATAGGAGAGCAAGATCAGTCTGGCAAATGGAAACTTCCTGATGGGAGGCAGTTACTTAATAAGCCACTTACAAAGAAAATATTAGTAGACATGCATCAAAAAACTCATTAGAGCACTCAGGCTTGGTGTGATCACTTTTTAAAGAATTATGGGTGCACTGGAATTTTTGGATTGGCAAAGCAAATAACTGAGAAATGTATAACTTGCCAAAAGGTAAATAAAAAGGTAATGAGAAAAACAACATTAGGAGGCCGTGGGTTAGCTCTGGGACCATTTCAAAGTATCCAGGAGGACTTTACTGAACTTCCCCAAGTGCAGAGGTGGAAGTTTTTATTAGTAGTAATAGACAATTTAACTCATTGAGTAGAAACTGTTCCCACTGTCAGAGCTACAGCTAACGTGGTATGTGAAACCCTTTTGGAACAAATTCATTCCAGGTATGGAATGGTTAATAGGATAGACTCAGATAGAGGAACACATTTTACGTCAAGAGTCTTACAGCAAATAACTCAAGCCTTGGGAATAAAATGGGAATTATATACCCCATGGCATCCACAGAGTTCGGGCAGGGTAGAGAGGATGAACCAGACTTTAAAGAGAACTTGAACAAAATTAATGATTGAAACCCGAATGTCATAGGTAAAATGTTTACTTTTGTCTCTATTGAGGATCCGAACAAAACCCAGGTCATACCTGGGAGTGTCACCTTATGAGATGATGTTCGGATTACCGTTTCTGATCACCCAACATGAAACTTATGAAGTAGGGGAAATGAGTGTTAGAAAATATGTCACCACAATTGCAAGAACGTGTGAAAACTTGCAGTTGAAAGGGATAATCCCTCAAACCACACCTTTAGACTTTAAAATCTATAATATCCATCCATGGGAATGGGTACTAGTGAAAACATGGAAAGAACAATCTAACTCCACAATGGGAAGGTCCTTTTCAGGTACTACTGACAACTGAGGCAGCAATCTGAACCAGGGAAAAAGGGTGGATCCACACCAGCAGAATCAAAGGACCTGTGAAGGAACCTGAGGAGTGGACTATAACATCTAAACCACGTGATACCAAATTGACTCTTAAGTGGAGACTGGGTGGTAATGAACTGGGAAGACCCAAATGATCCAAGGAATGTACAAAGAATCACACCTAATTGGGAAATAAGGCCAAACTTATATCAGTGGTTTCAGGTGCCGCCTGGATAAGTTCTGAGACACCTCTGATATCCCCCTGGGGGAGGAATACTTCCACTTCAAACAGGAGGGTCAGGACTGTTTCGGTCAGAGAGTTCTGATATTCTGGTCTTAGCCTGTGACTTACACAAAGAAGAGGAGGAATTACAATTTCCATCAGTACCATACCATATACCCTGTCTGATTCATCCCAATACCAGACATGCTAGTTGGGTTAAATATAAATGTTTAAATTGTGGGGGAAAAATTGGTATTGTAGTTCACAAAATCAGCGCTCTTGTTGCATGATGTGTTGAGCGCCAAATCTATTTCCTATCCAGACAGAACTCGGAAAAACTGAAATAATAACTTTGCTTTGTGAATGGGAATTACTTGTGCCTGTTGAATGGGAGGTACCTGAGGAACGGTGGGAAATGACAGTTAAGGAGTGTCAAAAATGATTTGCCTGGAAATTAGCAAAAAAGGAAGTAACGAGGAAATAGAGGGCAAGGCCATGTGGTATTCACATGCCCTCTGAAAAGAGAGAGACTTAGCTTTCTCACGTTCTCCTGAGAAAGGCGTCGAGAAAACCTCTGAGAAGAAGGGAAAACAATTCTTATCTCTGCTTGCTCCTCCTGTTGTTTTGCACATGTGGAATGTGTTGGAAGATTATTTACCTGAAGGAATTTGGTGATTGGATTCTGCTGAGGATTGTCTTGTTTCCTTGGCCAAGCACTCAAAGCTGTGTCCTGACTGTTGGGAGACAGTCACAAGTTTTCTTTAGCATTCTTTAGTATTCTTTGTAGTATAGATATAGTATAGTATAATGTAATATAATATAGCTTTAATAAAGCGAGTGTTCAGCATTCTGAAGCCTTGGAGTCAGATGCCAATCATTTCCTGCCTCAGGGGTCACCTGATTTTACTATAAGACCAGGTTGGCCACTGTACTCGCCACCAAGAAGATCATATACCCCTGCTATGGATAGCAACCACATAGGCAGGGGAGTGGGGGTATAAACCATACCGGACATCTGTTATTACTTTTTCTGTCACTTATTTTTTGTCTTTTCCTTTTCGGGATACCAGCAAAATCATGTCACAAATGCTACTGAATACTTTACATGGAAAATAACCAAGGTTCCTTTTATATTACTCACACCCATGTCAACAGTCACTGTTATAACCCATCCAAATTAGGTACCTGTATGCAAAATGGGAAAAAATACTGGATTGCAGAAAACTTAGGAACAAGTGGTGATAGGTTGGGAAGTGAATGTCCAAAAGGGGAGAGATGGATTTGTTTCACATTTTCCCTTTGGGGTAGAGTCCAAGATTTGGTAAAAGAACAATTAGTAAACAAAAAGGCAAAGCCAGCACAGCAATCTAAGTCTGTATCAACCCCACGTCAAGATTTGTATACGAAACTTAAACAGCAATTAGAAAAGGAAATAGATATCTTGCAATTTGGGAAAAACCTGTTTGTGGAATTCGGGGAAAGAATAAGTAAGGAACTTAACATAACCAGCTGTTGGGTCTGTGGAGGGGCTTTGATGACAGAAGAATGGCCATGGAAAGGCAGTAGCTTAGGCCCGGTTGAACTCCTTAAATGGAACCGGACAAATATAAAGGGGGAAAACTGACCAGAGGGGCGGATTTTAAGTTCAACAGTGATAAGAGAGGAATGTCTCTGGTGCACTGGGAAAAAATTTCTTAGCGAAGTAGGAAATACTCCCTGTAAGAGATATAAAGTTACTAATGGAACTCTTACATGGTGAATCCCAGAGGAACCCACTTTGTATTGGACTCAAAGAAAAGCAAAAGAAAAAAATTGTAAGTATAAGAACAAAATCAGACTTTTTCAATGTAATGATACAGGCGAGAATACTTATTTTGGTATTCCAGAAATATCCAAATTTTGGGAGAATATAAATCAACAGAAAAATGATTATTGGAAAGCACCAGATAGCTTATTTTGGGTATGTGGGAAAAGAGGACACCCAAGATTCCCCTCCCAGTGGAAAGGGAGTTGTACTCTGGGAATCATACAGCCGGAATTTTTTTTTTACCAGGACCAGATGGAGATCAGTTAGGACTACCAGTTTATGAGGACCTAAAAAGAAATACAAGGGAATTGATTGCAGGATTTGAAAAATGGGCAGATGAGGAATGGCCTCCTGAATGCATAGTGGAAACATATGGGCCAGCCACCTGGGCACAAGATGGGAGTTGGGGATATCAGACCCCAATTTATATGCTGAATCGTATTATAAGATTCCAAGCAGTTGTAGAGATAATAACAAACAGAACTGCTCGGGCAATGGAATTAATATCAAGGCAACAAACCCAAACAAGAGCTGCAATGTATCAGAATAGGTTGGCTTTAGACTATTTATTAGCTGAAGAAGGGGTTGTTTGTGGAAAATTTAATACATCAGATTTTTGTTTGAAAATAGATCACAACAGGGATGCCGTCCTGGATATAGCCAAGAATATCAGAAAAATAGGCCATGTACCAGTCCAAAATTTGGAACCAATGCTAAAAATTAGCTGGTGGGATAACATATTGGGAATAGAATGGTGGAAGAAGCTAGGCTTCTTCCTTTTATGTGCTACAGCTCGTTTGATATTTCATCCTTGCTTGATCCCCTGTTTTATTCAGCTAATCACCAGCGTAGTCCAAGGCATGCAAGTTGTAACAATGCCTGTGAACCCAAAATTGGCTACATCTGGAATGGCACAAAAGATCAGGGTGTTAACGAAACAAAATAATATGGAAAACCCCTTTGAAGAAGCAAAATTGATTTGTGAAAAAAATGAGCGAATAATGGAGGTTAGAAAACAAGAATTATTTCTCAAGCCAAATGATTTATAAAAAAGAAGAGGGGTTTGTCGCTGACACCTTTTGTGAAAAATCCTTTCTTAGGATTTTTCCTGCTGGAGCTGAGAAGTTTCAGCAACAAATGTAAACAATTATTATCTGCTGCTGTGGAATGCAACAGGTCTACCTGTGCTTGGTTTCCTGTAGATGTTTGGATTTATTGACCAGTGACTGCAGAGCTGGCTCTCGCTCTCTATGGGAGCCAGCTCCATTGTTTGGCATTCTTTCTATTCTATTCTTAGCATAGCCAGCTTCTGAAGAAGCCCTTTTCCTTTCTATTTTCTTTATTATAGTTATAATGTTATATATATTTATCCTAAAATAATAAATCAAGCCTTCTGATAATGGAATCAAGATTCTCATCTCTTCCTCCATCTGAAAACCCCTGTGACCACCGTCAGAGGGGTTGATTGTTATAAATACATAATATTGGTTTTTCACAAATATTAAAATGGATGCTATATGTATAATGTTAAAGTAACTTTGCTATAAAGATATAATTTTTATTTCTGCTATTAACTAAACTTAGACATAGTAGTGAAATAGCTGTTATAGTAATGCTTGTGGTAATTGAACTGCCTGCTTGGTTGGGATAACATCCAACGAACGTATGATGAAGAGCCCTGCTACTGACACATCAACTATCGGCACCTACTGTCTGTAGAAAGAATGGACCAAAGCCCAAGCTGGAGGTGATAATAAGAACGGAATAAAACCACAGCCAAAAAATGCGCATGCCCTAAAAAGGCAGACCTCTCGGGGTCTTTCGGGTCATTGCGACCCCGAGAATGTTAAAAGTCTTTTTTCCCAGTCCGAGCATTTGAAGAATGAGTCGGAGCTCTTCAGGTCTCTGTCTCAAGGTTGTTTATTGCGTCTTATCTATAAAAAATTTTCTCCTGCCCTGCCGAGGTCCATTCAGCAGGACAGTTCCAGGCACACTGCCTGCCCCCGGGGCGGTGTTATGTCTTTATACTAAAAACTACGTATACAATGTTTACAATTACTTCCCAGTACCTATCACCTATGTTAGACAGTGAGCTTCTACTCTAGACCAATCTGTAAGTGTCAACATCACAGCAGAAGATGGAGGCCAAGAAGAAGAAGAAGGAGAAAAGCTGGACATGACCAGTTGCCTCCATCTTGCCTCCTGAACCCCCATACCCAAAACCCCAAAATCTACTTTTCCGCCTGTCGTGGTTTGACCGGAAATGGGACATCTGGGATATGTTGTTTATGCTGTAGTAACCAATGGGTATTCGGATTTTAAGATGGGCACCTGTTTTTGCCAGTGGAGTATTGGATCCGCCTCTGAGACCACAAAAATCCAAGGGGTTAAAAGAGCAGGGATATTTTCCCTCGGGCTCTTTTGGAACTTCCGGCGGAGAGAGCTGCTGTTCCTCCCCTGGCCTGGCTGCTGCTGGGCTGGGGGAGGGGAAGCCACGTGGCCCAGCTGAGGTAGGCCCGACCCGGGTGAAAGGGTGGAGGAGCGGAATTCTCGGGGAAGCACTGGGCAGTCAGCCCCCCCATCATCTTTTTGGAGACAGAGGAAAAATGCAGCCTGTGCTAGAGACTGAGTTACCTTGGCCTTGGAAACTTGATAAACATGTGTGGCGGCAGGCAGCATGGCTGAGAAGGAGAAAAAGGGAGGGGAAGGAGGCAGCGAGGAGTCCAGCCGCTTGAAGGAACTTTTAACCCTTTTTGTGGATAATGAAAACTCTGCAGAGCATTGACTTTTTCTGGAGAGGAGACGGAGCAGAGGGTGAAGAAGGAACTGAGTAAGTGAGGTGGAGGTCTGAACAAGGAAGAGAGAGAAGAGCTTATGTGGGCAGAGATGATGGAGTAGCTTATGCTGGACTCTTTTGTGTAGTCATGGGCAGAGCCATGTCTCCTTGTGATACAGAGACTGCGTCCAGGGGGAGGCTAGGCCTCAGAACTATAAGGATTCAGTGTGGGTACCCCTCGGCCCCAGGGGGTGTAAAAGAAATGGGGGGGACAGAGGTCCCGAAAGAGTGACTGTGCTTTTTTTTCTTTGGAGTGGGGCGATGCATCCTTAAAAAGAAAAACCCTCGAAGCAGCTCTGGTCGGTTCAGTGGTGAGAGCACTGAACATAAAAGGAAGAGGTCACCATGGCCACCAGAAGGACTCCTCGCCTCTGGATGAACTGAGGATTTGAATATCTAAAGGGTTGTGCCAGACCGAGTGTTCATGATTTGGGAAATGTAAATGTATTGGAATTTGGTGGGAGGAAGAGGGGGAAGAGTCTCTGTGTAGTTTTCATTTTCCTTGTGTTTAATTTTTTTTTCTTTTGTAGTTTAGTTAATAAAGTTTTTTTTCTTTCCTTAAGCAGCAGCCTGTTTTGCTTATTCCCGGGTACCATCTCACAGCAGATGCCAGGGAGAGGGAATTCTCATGGGGGCACTGGCATGGTGCCAGTGTCAAACCATGACACTGCCCTATGATAACTTCACTATTATTCTACCTGAACTGTTGTGACTTGCTGATCTTCATATAAGGTTGGTAATTTGCTCCACGGGTCATAATCAAAACCACAGGTGTTTTGGGCTCTGGGCCAGGGCTTCTGGCCCCCCTGGCAGGGGTCTTGGCCGTCCTGGACAGCCAGAGGGATGTCCTGGGTTCCCACACAGACCTGAGGAGGAGCCATGCTAAACAGTTCTTGGAACATGTAAACTAGTTTGGGGAAAAGTTTAAATATGCATAATTGTTTATGAATATGCAGTAGGCTGATGCAATAGAAAAGGTATGTAAAGGGTGTCTCCAAAAGAGCAGGTGTGCTCTTGGCTGAATGCCAAGCACCCGACCATTAAAGTTTGCTTTATTTTTGTCTTCTATTGTCCTTTATTAAACTTTTAAATTTTACCAGGAGACTGAACCTCATTTTTCACAAAAGTAAGCAGGGAGAATACAAGGGGAGCAGGAAGCAAGAAAGCATCAATGAATATATCTCCCAATAGCCCCCGGGAATAAAATTGACACAGTGGGAACATAACCCTGACACAAAGAATAAAAATAAGATCAAAATGATACATTATTGTATGATAGAATGGACCAAAGTAGAGGTAAGATCAGATCAGTTATTCTGGCCTATGCACGGTTCCTTTGAGAAGGGGATGTGCCAAACTTTGAATATTTATGTGAATGCCAAAGAAGCAGCCAGCAAGGAAGAGAAAGATTATGCCACTTGTTGGGGGGGGGGGGGGGGCAAGCTCTCTGGGGGAAGTGAATGCGTTTAAATCAGAAAACAAGAAAAACTGGGACCGTGTTGCTGTTGACTTGGCCACGACACACAGAGTAACACCATACAGTATCAAAAGGCTTCTCTGTTTATTATAACAGCATGCTGTCTTTTATACATTCCCATGAAGTTTATACTTTATTCATTGGTTGCAATAAATCAACACAGTGTTCATTGGCACAAAGCAGTCTCCACCACTGTTTTAGTCTATCTTTTTCTTCTTCTTGGTTTCCATGTCAACAACCTTGGTAGAATTGCTTTCAGGGGTAAATGCAAATCTTATCAGCTTTTTCAGCTAACTCTTCCTGGCTCACAGACCAGCTGTCAGCCCCTTCCACAGGACCACTTAGATTGTCTGCCCCTTCCATATCCACAAAGCATTTAATGCATCCCCTCCACGCCCTGACGGACCCAGCCAGAATACCAGGGGAAGAACTGTCCAGTGAGAGGAATTGAAAAATGAGGACCAAGCAGTATCATTATATCCCCTCCAGGAAGTGACATTGAGAGGGGCAAACGGGGGAATCGCGTTTGTGACAGCTCCACTTCATTACTCCGAAGTAAGAGCATTTAAAAAGGACTTAAAAGGTCTCCTAGAAGATTCAATTGGATTGAGTGAACAAGTAGATAAATTTTTGGGACCTAATATTTATACCCGGGTTGAAATGCAGTCTGTACTAAACCTTTTGTTTACACTTGAAGAAAGACAAATGATCCAAGCAGCAGGGATGCAGATATGGGAAAAGGAACATACGAACGGACCCCATGAGGAGCTGAAAATGCCCACACAAAGACCTAACTGGGATCACAATACCCCCGGGGGAAGACACAATATGGAAGGTTATAGAACCTTAATAGTCAGAAGTATTAAAGAAACCGCCAAAAGCTCAGAATGCCTCTAAGGCATTTGCTGAATAACAAAAGAAGGAAGAAACTCCAACTGAATGGTTAGACAGGAAAGAGAAAATATGAGAAAATACTCCGGTATTGATCCTGAAACAGTACCAGGACAAGTTTTATCAAAAACAACCTTCATCACTCATTCTTGGCCAGATATATATATATATATATATATATATATATATATATATATATATATTAAAAAAAAAAGCTAGAAAGATTAGAAGATTTGCAAGACAGAAGGTTGAATGACCTGTAAAAGAAGCCCAAAATGTATATGTATGGAGGGCCGAGGAGAAAGCAAAGGCAAAGGCTAAAGTAATAGCAGCTGCTATTGCCAAAGGAAACCACCATGCAAAGACCCACTCCTATAAGGAGGTGAGGTCCCAGTCAGGCCAAAATAAGGGGGACAAGGAAGGGGTTAAGGGAAATAGAACTGCCTGGGAAAGAGGCCCTAAAAAGGGAAGAAGAGGAATGAAATAAATGGGGCCCAATCTGACACAATTGCAAGGAAATTGGATACTTAAGGTGAAGCTGCCCACAGAGAGAAAAATATCTGAAAGTTTTTAGGGAAGTTCGTGAAATAGATGAATGGGGGGTCAGGGGCTCCATCTCCTGGGGGCAAAATATCAGCAGGAACCCTTGATAACTTTAAAAGTAGGTCCCCAGGAGGCGAAATTAAATTTTTTAGCAGATACAGGGGTGGAGAAGACATGTGTTTGTAAAATTCCAACAGGATGAGAGAAAAGACAAAATACAATTCAAGTAGTAGGGGCAAAAGGGGAAGGATTTAGAGCCCCAGTAATAAAACGTGGTATTTGAAGGAACAAACAAAATAGGAATGGGGGATGCTTTATTTGTACCAGGGGCAGGATGTAATTTGATGGGGAGGGACTTAAAAGTACAGTTAGGTATTGGGGTGCTTCCAGAAGGGGATAAAATGGTAGTCAAACTCCTCCAGTTAAAAGAGGAGGATGAAAAGCAAATTGAAGAAGTAGTCTGGGCCCAGCCTGGAAATAAAGGCAAATTAAACATAACCCCTATAGTTATAACGGCTTTGGGGTTTTCGGGGTCTGTCTGACCCTGGCTGCTGTAGGTGTCCCAGATAGTGAAGTCCTGCTAAGCAGAACCTGTCCAGGTGTTTTGAACGGGAAGATCCCAATTCAGGAAGAAAGCAACAATTCAGATGGACCAAATTACCCCAAAGAGTTACCATATCGCCTAACTTATTTGAACAAGCCTAAGAAGAGGTGCTGCAATATTTCCCCATAATACCAGAGGTAAAACTTTTTCAATATGTTGATAACTTACTTCTTTCAGGAGAGGATGAGGAAAAAGTCCGAGAATCCACCATATCATTACTAAATTTTTTGGGAAACCAGGGGCTCCGGGTATGGAAAGAAAAGCTCCAATTTGTGGAGGATGAAGTAAAATACTTAGAGCATAAAATAAGCGATTAAATCCTGAAAAGATCACAGGAATAACCTTACTCCCTCAGCCAAAAACTAAAAAGGAAATTAGAAAACTTTTGGGTTTGTTGAGATATTGTAGGATATGGATAGAAGTGTACACCCAAGTTGTTAAATTCCTGTATGAAAAATTAGTAAAAGAAGAAATTACATGAGAAAAAGAAGATGAGCAGAGATTTGAAAGTTTAAAACAAAAATTGATTAGGCCCCCTACTCTAAGTCTTCCTGCTTTAGATAAACCTTTTTACCTATTTGTAGATGTGGAAAATGAGATAGCCCATGGAGTCCTAGCCCAAGAATTGGGGGGATCCAAGAAATCAGTGACTTATCTGTCAAAAGTGTTAGACCCTGTTAATAGGAGGTGGCCAACCTGTATCCAGGCAGTAGTCTCCACCGCCCTATTAGTAGAAGAAAGCAGAAAATTAACTTTTAGGGGGAAATTAAAAGTGCACACTCCACATTCAGTTAGAAATATTTTGAACCAGAAAACTGAGAAGTGGCTCACTGATCCTTGAGTGCTAAAATATGAAGCAATTTTAATAGACAAAGATGATCTAGAACTAATTACCGACAAGCACCTCAATCCTGCCCAGTTTTTGTATGCAGAACCAGTAGAAGGACTAGTGCATGATTGCTTAGAAATCATAAACTATCAAACCAAAGTGAGAGAGGATCTGACAGATCAACCCCTGCAGGGGAGGAAGCAATTATACATCGATGGTTCCTCGAAGGTGATTCAGGAGCAGCAAATGTCAGGATATGCTATAGTAGATGAGAAGTTAGCAGCCATAGAAAAGAGAAGGTTACCCCCTAGTTGGTCAGCTCAAGCATGTGAATTGTACACTTTGAAATGAGCCCTCCCTTGAAATATTAACACAAGAGAGGGGGACTGTGTATACTGACTATAAGTATGCCTTTGGGGTGATGCATATGTTTGGCAAAATCTGGGAAGAAAGAGGATTGCTAAATTCAAAAGGGAAAGGATTAATTCATGAAAGGCTTATCTCAGAAGTATTAAAATCCTTACAGTTGCCAGAGGAAATTGCTGTTGTGCATATTCAGGGGCATCAGAAAGAGACCACCTTAGAAATAACAGGGGACA
Organism: Geothlypis trichas; assembly: GCA_009764595.1. NCBI lineage: Eukaryota > Metazoa > Chordata > Aves > Passeriformes > Parulidae > Geothlypis > Geothlypis trichas. Next base: position 1,279,520 of record CM019934.1, read on the forward strand.
ACTTAGCAGACTTAGAAGCTAAAAATGCAGCTGAGTCCAGGGAAGAGAAAGCAATGATGATCCTGACCTCTGCAGGAGAAATTCAGGATCTACCAGTATTCAGCAAAACAGAGGAAAAGAACCTCCTAGAAATAGGAGCAAAAAAAGGCAATGAAGGGAAGTGGGTGTCATCTGATTTGAGGCAGTTATTAAATAAACCATTGGCCAGGAAAATATTAGAAAGCATGTATAGTAAAACTCATTGGGGTACCCAAGCGCTGAGTTATCAGTTCCTGAGAAATTTGGGGTTTATAGGAATTTTTAGAACAGCTAAGCAAATAACTGAAAAAGTGTACCATATACCAAAAAGTAAACAAAAAGGTCATGATGGGAGCCTGTCAAAGAGGGTGAGAATTAGCCTTACGACCCTTTCAGATTATCCAAGTAGATTTCACTGAACTCTCACAAGTGCAACAGTGGAAATTATTGTTAGTAATAACAGATCGTTTGACCCATTGGGTAGAGGCAGTACCAGTAGTTAAAGCTACTGCCGATGCATTATGCAAAACTCTTCAAGAACTAATCATTTCCTGGTATGGGTTAGTAAATAACATCAACTCAGACCGAGGAACCCATTTCACCTTAAAAATACTACAGCAAGTAGTCCAAGCTCTGGGTATAGAATGGGAACTACTCACTCCATGGCATCCACAAAGTTCAGGGCAGGTTAAAAAGATGACTCAAACTCTCAAGAGAACTCTAACTAAACTGATGATTGAAACCCGAATGTCATGGGTCAAGTGCCTACCCCTAGCCTTGTTGAGAATCCAAACACAGCCTAGATCAGACTTAGGGGTTTCACCTTATGAAATGATGCTTGGTTTACCTTTTCAGATTTTGCCAAATAGTATTACCACTTGTGAAGAAGGGAAGGACAGTGTCAAGAAATATGTCCTGTCTACAGCACAAACTCTAGAGAAACTATGGGAAAAGGGAAGAATCCCTCAGACTGCTACCCTAGATTTCAAAATTCATAATGTTAATCCTAGGAATTGGGTAATGGTTAAATCATGGAAAGACCAACCTTTAACCCTACAATGGGAGGGTCCCTTTCAGATGTTGCTGACCACTGAATTGGCTGTACAAACTGCAGAATGAGGATAGAACCAAGCTAGCAGAATAAAAAGACCAGTAGAAGAACCCCACAACTGGAGGATCATCACTTCCAAAGAAGGACTGAAAACGACTCTAAAACAAAATGCGCAGGCTCAATGTGGCAAGTAAACCATGAGCAACCGCACATCAATTCAGACTGGGAGGGAGTTCCCTGTGGGCTTTATCAAATCTTTTGTATTCCCAAAGGCCAGAGGCTTTCTAAACTCTGGAGCAGTAATTTACTACCTCCCCAGTCAGGGAGATTGGGGCTATATAGATTAACAAACACCAGGTCCATAAACAATCCTAGAGTTTTTGCTTTTGCCTGTGACATGCAAAAAGAAAAAACATCAGGTCTCTGCTGAGACATCTCCCAGATTTATTCTTGGTTACATATCCTGCTTGAAGCACCCTGAAACTAGACACTCAAGTTGGGTACAATGTCAGTGTGAAAATTGTGGCCAACTCTGGCGTTGTAGCTCCCCCAGGAGACAAGTGTGTTGCAAAGTTTGTCAAGATAAAGAGAGAAGTTCCAACACAAATTGAGGGCAACTACCAATTCAAATGCTTTGTTGTAGACTTGAATGGATGCTCCCCAACACTCACAAGCTATTAGAAGATGAGTGGGAGACTGTAGTAAATCAAAAACAAGGACCATATTTTGAATGCAGACAACAACTCCATATGATGGGGAGGCAATAAGACCCTATTCTGCAAGTGAAATTAAAAAGTGCTGGCTATCTAACAATAGCCAATCTTTAACAATAAAGAACCATAATATTAGAAAAGAAGGTGACATAGATAATTTTGTGAGAACATGGTAAGGAGGCAAGACCAGATTAACCACTGTACTTGCCACCAAGATCATATTTACATGCTGTGGGCAGCAATCCCATCAGGCATGGAAGGTGGGGGTACACGTTATACTGGGCTCCTAATACTCCTTGCAAGTCTTCTCCCCCTTGGGAATCTAGATGATCCATGTGCCCAATGCTACAGACCCCTGTACCATGGAAAACACCAAGGTTCTTATTTTAGTTTTCATACCTCCCTCTGCCACCACTGCTATAATTCATCCAAAGTAGACACCTGCCTACAAAATGGCTGAATGTATGGGGTTAGTAAAATTCTGGGATCAAAACACGGATGTTGGCAAGGAGATAGATTGTGGACAGTTTTTTATTGAGACATAGTTGATGGGAAAAGAGACGTGAGAAAATACATCTGAGAAAGTAACAGCTGTCTAATTCAAGGACATAGTTCCTTTGAGCAAGAAGCTGTTCAAGAAAATATGTGATAACAGGAGGTAAAAAAGAAGCCACAAACATCCTGAGAAAGGTGGGACTGACTTTTTATAGCTGACCAATAGTGAGCTCTACTTTTGCAATATGTATGAGCCTTATTACTGTGATTATAAAAGTGTGCATGTTAATCAATAAATCTGAGACTTGTCAGTCATCAGCGGATGAGCAATGTCTCCCGTCTACCTCGTCAATAGATGGGTTTGTTTCTCCATGAGTCAGACTCAAGAATGGAAAAAGGAACAAGATTTGATATGAGATTTAGTACAAGAATGAATAATAGGCAAGCAAAGAAAGCAGATGCAACAGGCCAACCCAGAGCCAAATCCTCATGGGGATTTCTATGCAAAGCTCAAACAACAAATAGAAACTGAGATATAAATCCCAAGGTTAAGGAAGAATTTGTTTGTAGATCTGGGAGAAAGGATCAGCAAAGAACTGAATGCTACCAAGTGCTGGGTATGTGGAGGGGCTTTAATGTCTGAACAGCGGCCATGGAAAAGTAGTAGTCTAGGCCTGGCTGAACTCCTTAAATGGAATATAACCAACATGAAAGGAGAAAACCAACCAGAAGGGTGGATATTAAGCTCGAAAATAATAAGAGAGGAGTGCCTCTGGCATTTGGGAAAAGAATTCTTGGATAACATAGGATAAACTTCCTGTAAAAGATATAAAGTTTTTAATGGAACTTTCACATGGTGGATCCCTGAAAAACCAACACAATATTGGACCCAAGAGAAGAAAAAGAATTGTAAATATGAAAAAAAGATTAAACTTTTCTGGTGTAATGAGCCTAGAAGAAACCCCGATTATGGGATCCCTGAAATAGCTAAATTCTAGGAAAATGTGATTAATGAAGGAAAAGAATACTGGAGAGCACCAGATGGCTTATTCTGGATATGTGGAAGAGGGCTTATCCAAAACTTCCTCCCCTATGGAAAAGAAGTTGTACTCTAGGAATGATATAACCAGGATTTTTCCTGCTACCAAATCAAGATGGGGACAATTTGGCAATACCAGTCTACGATGCCTTAAAAAGAGACAAAAGAGAATTAATCAGAGAAATCGGGGGATATAAAAAGTGGGGTGAGGAAGAGTGGCCTCCTGAACGAATAATACAGTTTAGCCACCTGGGCACAAGATGGGAGTTGGGGATATCATACTGCTCTATATAAGCTAAACCGTATCATAAGACTCCAAGCAGTTGTAGAAATCATAACTAATGAAAAAGCTTGGGCCATGGAATTAATAGTCAGCCAGCAAAGGCAAACCAGAGATGCAGTGTATCAAAACTGGTTAGCATTAGACTATTTGTTAGCAGACGAAGGAGGAGCTTGCAGAAAGTTTAGTACATCTGATTGCTGCCTGCAAATTGATGATAATGGGGATGCAGTTTTGGATATAGCAAAAAACATCTGGAAAATAGCCCATGTACCAGTCCAAAAGTGGGAATCTATAATGAATAAAAAATTGTGAGAAGACTTTTTGGGAATATCTTCATGGAAAAAAGTGGGGTTTATAATGCTATGTAGATTAACAAGTTTATTTTTCTTCCATGTTTAATTCCATGTCTTATCCAATTAATTGCTTATGTAGTTCAAAATATTCAATTAATAACAATGCCTACCAATCACAAATCGGGAACCTCAAGAGAAATGCACGAAATTATGGTGTTAAAGAAATCAAAAGATGACAAGAACCTAAAGAAGGTACTTAAGATCTACGAAAGTTATCAGTGTGCTGAGAGCACAAAGGTTCAAAAATTATAGCTCAAGTCAAATAAAGTAAGAAAAGAAGAGGGGGAAAATTGTGAAAAATGACAGTATAATATTGGTTTTTGCATTCATGTACTAGCTTTTGCATGTTGTTATTAGTCACAAGTATTTTTGATATGGTACAATTTATACTTACTTTTTAACAGTTTTTGGGTATAGTATAATCTGTTCATTTATGTATGCACCATATAGTTTATATAAATAATAGTGTGAAAAAAATGCTACATTCTAGACTTTAGCAAAATGTTAAAATTGAGACCATGTAATTGTGACAGACAACTGCTCACTTTAAAAATTTTAAACAGTTTAATAAACCTTAACAAAAATACAACAAAAGGACTACATAAGGAAAAAGTTACAGTGCTGGGAACTACCTTTGTGGCTGCCTACCATGCAGTCAGTTCGTCTTCAAGATGCGTGCTCAGTCTTTTATACCCCTGGGGGTTGCATCAGCCAACCCTGGCCCCTCCCAAAGTCTGTCAGTCAGCTCTTCTTTGTTATTTATCAGTGGAAACTGCTTTCTTGTTACTTGATTGGAGATCAGGTGTTGCCATGCCACACCCCCTAAGCAACAAGCTTTTCCATTCCCAACTGCCCCATGCAAGGGACACATGTGCACGCCTTCTTTTTTATCTGTCCTAGACAACCCCGGCTGTCTGATGGTAACAATATGGGGGGAGGAAGGGAACTATGGGGAGAACAGAGGACATCTAAACTACAATAACATAACTATACATCTGTAGTATATGGTAGAGATAATTCATGCTATATATGTATAAAATATTGTAAAGTCCGAAGTTATGTCTTTGACCACTCTGGCTGGGAGAAGAGTCTTATTTCTATTCAATTAGTTCCCCGAAAACGTTAAGATAATATCGAGTCTGTTAACGTATGAATGAAACCTTCCCGGGCTATGATTGCTGACTTCCCTGGAATGTACCTGCACCTGGGAAGATTGCATCTACCATACTCAAACACCGGTGCCACTCTGCTACATGTGAATGAAGGCTCTTCCGAGGAGTCCAGACAACCATCCAGACACCTGGACTGTCCTTTGTATATTTCTGCACATGTATGGCCCCAGTTCTACATGTGAAGAGACACAAAGGAACATTCGGTCATCTCTGCTCCAGGCAGAATAAACTGTATACAAGCTAGCTGCATGAAGCAGTCGGGGTGAGCCACTGGGGAAACGCTGACTCTTTGTTGGTCAGTCTCGGTTCACCCAGCGCCGGCACCCAGGGTTGATGCTGTCTTGGCTGTGGTGGTTTTTCCAAATTCTATTTTTTGTTAACGATCTAATAAATCTTTGTTAAATTTTTATTATAAATTTGGCTGCCGATTTGATCGTTTATAACACATCCCTAAAGCTTCTATTAATATTCACACAATAGTTATCTTTTAATTGCGAGAGTCAATCATCTCATTATCCATCTATAACAGGTGCTTTGACAATTTGCCAAAGGTACACTGTTATAAATGACAAATGTAGTTATTGGCTTTTGCATTTATGTATTAGCTTTTATTTTACAAGTTATTGTTGATAAAAAAGATCCTGATATAGTACAATTTTTGATTCCTTTTAACTGCTTTTTAGTATAGTGTAATCTGTCACTCTATATATGCACCGTATAGCTTATATAAATAGTTATTAGTAATTTAATAAATATATCTTAGGCCATAGCACAATATTAAAATAGAGACTATGTGATGTTAAAATGCTTTTTCATGTAACTAACTCAGAAAATGGTGTAAAATAATTAGGTGATTTCCCACATTCGGGGACTATCTTATCTGAAAGACAAGATAATGGAAACAGAAACCAGAGCACCGAAAAAAAGAAGAATTTATTGACCTTCGTTATCAGGGAGTGAAAATACAACAAGATGAAACCACAAGAAGAAATAAAATATATTCATTTTTATCTACAAAATGGCATGAAGACAAGTCAAAGGTTAAAACCAAGCAAAAGAACATCTAAACTCAAAGGAATGTTTGAATATGTATAAACTCTTAGGAATATGCATGTACCTCCTTTAATGTAACAGTATATAAAGAATGTGGTTTTAAGTTAACTGTGTGCTTTTGACAAATAGCCAAGCAACCCAGCACTGGATTTTATCCCTTTTATACCTTAATAATTTTTTATAAAAAATTCAAATAGTGAGCCATGTTTCTCATATAGCTTAAAATAATTTGCTTATATACTTTTCATTAGAGTGGTTAAATGCATATTAATGAGGTTTATGCATATTCATACATTCTTATGGGTTTACATGTCTTGGGAACTCTTTTGCTTGGTTTTAACCTTTGACTTGTCTGCATGCCATCCTGTAGATTAAATTAATATATTTTATTTCTTCTTGAGGCTTCATTCTGTTGTTTTGACACTTCTTAATAACTACAGAGTCATTAGTAAATTTTTCTCTTGGTGTTTTGGTTTTTGTCACTGTTATCTTATCATTCAGTTAAGATAGTCCACAAATGTGAGAAACAACATAGGTATTTCACACCATTTTTTTAGTTAGTTACACAAATAAAAGCATTTTAACATCATATAGTTTCTATTTTAATACTATGCTAAGGGTTAAGATATATATTTATCACACTACTTACTTATATAAGCTATACTGTGCATGTGTAAACTGACAGATTATACTATACCAAAAAGCAGTTAAAAGGAATTACAAATTGTACTCTATCAGAATCTTTGTGATCAATAATAACTTGCGAAAGCCAGTAACTATAACGTCATTTATAACAAAAGAGAAGGGAAAAAAAAAACCGAAGCAGGGTCTCTGTCTTGGGTGAAGACCAGGACACGAGCAGGTTCAGCTCCAGTGCTCTGACCTTTAAAAGAGACTGCAGTAACTTCCGACTGCCCTGAGATTCCAGTTCTGGCGATGCCACTGGGCCTCAAAGAGACAGTAACAACTTTTGGGTACAGATAAATATGAATACAACAACATTTTGGGTTACCCACGATAGTGATGAATCAGCTCATGGATAGGAGACAGGGAGTCTCAGTTTGTGTAATATTTTTGCTGGTGCATTGTCATGGTAGCAGTTGGCACCCGCTGTTCCTTAACCCGCAACAACCCCATGACAGAAGGATCCTCTTAGAGACCAGGCAAACTAGACAGCTGTTTAATCTTTTCTGTACTCAAGGCAACTATATTGAAAGCCCACCGGTACCCTTTTGGGTCTTTCAAGTACCCTCTCCGGAGGTAGCCTATGCCAAGAGTACATGGGGCCTTATCATGGTTTGACGCTGGCACAATGCCAGTGCCCCCATGAAAATACCTTCTCCCTGATGTCTACTGTGAGATGGGGCCAGGAAGAGAGCAAAGCAGGCTCCAGCTTAGGAATAGAAGGAAAAAAATACTTTATTAACCTACAATATATAAAAGAAACACACAAAACTCAGGATGAAAACCTCCCAAACATTCCTCCTCCCCCTAACCAAGTTCCCAATACATCACAGCAAGACAAAACCTTGGACTCTCAATTCAGTTGCCATCCCTCAGATTACCAACTCTCAGTCCATCACCATCCTTCAGATAACCAGTTCTCAGTTCATCAAGAGGAGAGGAGTCCTTCTTGTGCCATAGGCTTCCCCAGGAAACACCATTGAAACCTCATGTGTTTCCATGTCACTCGTGGCACCACCTGGAGAACATTTGCCATTGTGACCTCTTCCTTCCATGTCCAGTGCTCTCACCACTGCACATGGACCAGAGCTGCTTCTAGGGTTTTCCTTTTAAGGGTGCTTTGTCCAGTTCCAATAAGAGCACAGTCTCTCACCTTTGGGGCAACTGTCCTCCCCAGATTTCACCCCCTGGGGCCGAGGGGTCTCAACACTGAACTCTCTTGGCTCTGAGCCATTGCCTCCCCCTGGATGCAGTCTCTGTGTCACAGGAAACATGGTTCTGTCCATGGCTATACAAGAAAAGTCCAGTCAAAGGCCACTCCATCATCTCCTGCCACCTAGAATTCTTCTCAACTTCTCTCGGACATCTTTCACTTGCACTAACTTGCATCACACTTGCTCATTTCCTGCTATTGATCCCTATCTCTCTTCTCATTCAGGAGGAGGATCAGCATTTGTAAGGTTTCCATCATCCAAGAAAAGGGTTAAAAATCTCAGGCTCTGCCTGTCCAGAACTCCCATGGCTGCCCCCCCCCCCCCCCCCCCCCGCTTCTCCTTCTCTCCTTCTCAGCCGGCTTGCTATAAAATTTCAAGGTGGCACAGGCACTGACACTGACTCTCTCTCTCTCTCTCTCTCTCTCTCTCTCTCTCCTGGAGGTGGGGGAGGGGTGGCTGCCCAGTGCCTCTTGGTGCTCCTCCACCCTTCCATCCTCAGGGCCCAGGCCTACCTCACCCTGGTCGCATGGTTTCCCCTCCCCTGCCCAGCCACAGCAACTGGGCAGGGGAGAGGTCTGAGCTCTTTCACCACCGGAACCCAAGAAGAGTTTTCCTGTGAGTTCTCTGCTTTTAACCCCCATGTTCTCAGAGACATATCCATGTCCCCAGTGGCCACACCAGGTGCCAATATTCAAATCTGAGCACCTATTGCTTTGACCACAGCATTCCAAAAAACTCACTTCCTCTCAAACCATGACAGGCCTGTCTCAGTGAGGTGCTTTTGCCACTCACTCCCAGTTAGGCTTACCCTACCCCCCAGCACAGACAGCTCTTGGGATCCCCTGTCACTCCAGAAATACAGATGGATTCTATCCATTTGTAGACCAATGGTATTAGAGTACACTCTGCACCAGTGTCTAGCAGAGCTTTATGCTCCTATGGGGCTGATGTGCTTAATTGTCCTGGTTTCAGCTAATACAGACTTTGTTTTCTTCTTAGTAGCTTGTGAAGTGCTGTGTTTTGGATTTAGTATTATGATAATGATGACAACACATTGATGTTTTAGTTGCTCCTAAGTAGTGCTTATTCTAAATCAATAAATTCTTAGTTTCCCATGCTCTGCCAGTGAGCAGGTTCACAAGAAGCTGGGTGGTAGCATAGCAGGACAGCTGACTTGAACTAACCAAAGGGATATTCCATACCACAGAATGCCATACTCAGTGTATAAACTGGGTGGAGTTGCTGATTGCTGCTTGGGGACTGGCTGGGCATTGATCAGCGGGTGGTGAGCAATTGTACTGTGCATTACTTAATTTCTCTTGGGTTTTATCTCTTTCTCTCTCTCTTTTTTATTACAATTATTACTGGTATTATTATAATTTGTATTATTAGCACGTACTGGTTTTGCATGGCCTAGTTTTTTGGTAGCAGGGGGACCACAGAGGTGGTCCCCATGAGAAGCTGCTGGAAGCTTCCAGCATGTCCAGCAGAGCCAATCCCTCATGACTCTGAAGATGGACATGCTGCTGGTCAAAACTCAGCCAACGAGAGAGGTTGGTAATGCCTCTGTTATGACACATTGGAGAAGAAATTCCAAACAAAGTCACACAGTTTTTCTCCTAATTAGAGAAGAGGAGGAGGTGAAAATATGTGAGGGAAAACAACATGGTACCACCAAGGTAAGTGAAGAAGGAGGGGGAGAAGGTGCTCAAGGTGCCGGAGCTGAGATTCCTCTGCAGGTCATGGTGAAGACCATGGTGAAACAGGTTGTCCTCCTGCAGCCCATGGGTCCATGGGGATGCAGAGATCCACCTGCAGCCCGTGGGGGAGGTGTCCACGCTGGAGCAGGTGGATGCCTGGAGGAGGCTGTGATCCAGTGGAAGACCCGGTTGTGAGAAATAACCACTCACTTTTAAAACTTTAAAGGTTTATTAAACCTTAACAAAAATTTCAACAAAGGACTGAATAAGGAAAAATCACAGCGCTGGAAGCTCCCCGCGTGGCTACTAGCCACAGGGCTCGTTCACGAAATAGTTGCTCCCCTTTTTATACCTTTTGGTGTTGCATCAGGTAACCCTAGCTTTGGGAATCGGAAAGATAGAAATCTTCACAGACTCAGGAGGGTTTGATTTACAGCCTTAGAAGAAGCCTAGATTGATGTGAAAGCAAGGTATACAGACATTGAACAGAATAATCATAAACTTAAGTTTCTATAGTTGTAAGTAAGAAACTGTATTAGATAAGATGATGAAGGGTTTTATAGTGTAGTAATGTAGTAATGTGATTGTAGAGAATAAGCTAAGAATTTCGATATTATAATAGAGAAATATGTGTGTACATGTAATGAGACCTTATTGGACAAAAGTATCTGCACTGCAGTAGAAAGAAGTGAAGGTGATAGGTCAGAAAAAGAAAATAAACTCTGTGGCATCAGCCTATTGTGTCAGAAAGCTATATATTGCCTTGTAACGAAGAACCTGTGACTATCTTAGACTATGGCCGATTGCTTGCTGTCTTATAAATCTTATGGCCTCTGAGACTGATGTTATCTAAGCAATAAATCATTCTTAGTCCGATCTTGGTCCTGTCCCTTTGCCTAATGCAAAGACAGCTACACCTAGCCCCTCCCAAAGTCTGTCAGTTAACTCTTTGTTGCCATCCATTGGTGGAGACTGCTTTCTTGCAACTTGGAGGTCCGGTGGTGCCATGCTGTGCCTCTTAGTAACAAGCCTGCTCTCCCCCCAAATGTCCCAGCTACTAAGGCTATTACAGGGGGAGGAGAAAGAGGACTATGGGGGACATATTACAATAACTTCACTGCACATCTTAACATATACATAATATCTCTTTCTTAATTGTGAGAGACAACTTTTACATTACTTATCTATAACACAGGGGAGTGAGAGGGCCCTTGCTTCCAGGCTGGAGCAGCCTGTCCTTGGAGGACTGCACCCCGTGGAAAAGTGACCCACGTCGCAGCAGTTCTGGGAGGATGGTTTGACCATGTGAAAAGTGCATATTATATGGCTCTATGCAGATATTTACTATATGTATTATGTTGTATTGATTAGTAGTGCTGTATTAACATTTTAATAGAATTGTAAATGTAGTTTTGTAGTTAAAATGTAACTTCTGTTATTAACATAGAAACTATGTATGTGGGATATTTTTAAAGAAAGGAATGAGGTACTCGCACCAGATAGCAGCCACAGGACACCTAAATCTTTCAGAGAAAGAGAACTTATTGCTCCATTAGCTGAAGAAACTAACTTCTTCCCACCTTGCTCAGCCTTGAAGATACTGTTAGGATTAAGAGGAAGAAGCTGACACTGACCTGAGAGAATCCTTTGTTTGAATGGAATTTATGAATCATGTATGAGATGTATGAATATGCAACGGCCTATTGCTTTTAAGGGTTAATCCTTTGTTAACGGGTGTCCTTTTTCGGGCTTATTTTGCCCAGAAAGAGGTACCCTGACTGTCCGTAACTCTTTGTTTTTATCGTCTTGTATTGTCCTAACCCTGATTGTTCAAATTTTTATTACTCTAATTATATTACTATTTTTATACCCATTTTATTGTGATATAACTTTTAAAATTTTAAAAACAAGTGATTGGCGTTTTTCACACACAAGGGGGAAATTCATATTGCATCAGGTTTGGGAGGACTGTTGCTTGTGAGAGTGGACCCATGTCAGAGAAGCTCACAGAGGACTGTCTCCTCTGGGAGGGACCCCACAGTGCAGCAGGGGAAGGATTTCTCTCCCAGAGCAGCAGAAGAAAATCTCGGTGATGAACTGACCAAACCCCCATGCCCTGTCTCCCTGCGCTGTCAGGGGGAAAGTGAGGCTGGGGGAAAAGCTGGTTTAAAGGCTTATTTTACTTCTCATTATCCTCCTCTGACTCTGTTAGTAATAAATTCACTTTGTAACCTTAAGCTGAGCCTGTTTTGCCCTTGAAGTTTTTTCCCAGTCCTTATCTCTACTCAGGAATCCTTTGTTAACTTTTTTTTCCTTCGCTGTTCAGCTGTGGCAGGGGAGGGTGAGTGAGCAGCTCTCATGGGTGCCTGGCATTGGGCCAGTGTCAAACCGTGGCAGGCCAAAAAGACTGGAACTGACAACAAATCTTTTGAATGTGTAAATTTCAGAGGGTTTTAAGCCTTTTACTCATGTCAAACAGCCACAATTAATTAACCTGAGAGGTTAGCTACTCCACTATGATAAGCTGATTCATATGGCACATTGTCTTGTTCAGTTAATAATTTTTAGAAAGATTATACTGACTAATATCAGGAGTTTGCTTTGTTCTGACACTTTCCACTACATATATTTAGTATTTTTGAAGATTGTAAATAGTTAATTTTCCACTAAGATGAAGACATTATTTTAGGAAATAATGTAAAATAAAGATAAAAGAATGAATAATTTGCCCATGATGTTAGGGAAACATTATCACTTAGAACATCCTAGATCTCACAGTGAGGAGAGGTGGCAGCAGTGGCAGCAGCAGCAACTGAGGTAAGTCTGGGGGTAAGTGTTAGATGAGGCTGTACATGGGGCTTCCTGTATTCAGGAACAATCAAGCAACAGCCCAGAGCCCTGTCAGGGCTGGGAAGTTCACATCAGCCAATCAGGTGAGGAGGTAGCATAGCCAAGACCACCATGGGAGATCTTAAGTGGCTCTAGGGAATGTGGCAAACAGTGCGGGTGCATCAGTCAGGGTGGCAGTTGGTGCAGGCAGGGTGAGCAGGAAGGTGAGCTCTCCCTCCCACCAGCTCAAGAGTTCAGGAATGGTTTCCACTCAGCTGGGTGTCATACAGGGGTCCAGGTATCAGGCCACAGGGAGTGCCAGAGCCAGGCATGATCATCAGAGGGTAACAGAGATAACACCTGTGTGAGGTTTGAGCATGTCAGTGATCTGCTCTGCTTGGTGGTACAACTCAAAGAGGAGGTGGAAAGGTTAAGAAGCATAAGGACACCTGTCAAAGACATTGACTGGTGGAGCCATTCTCTACCTGCCCTGAGGAAAATGAACCAGCCAAATGTGCCTCAGGATGTGGAGGATCCTCTCCCCTCTCTACAACAGGCAGGAGGGGACTTAGGAGATGGGGGGAATGGAGGCAGGTCCCTGCTTGCAGTAGCAGGCAAATCCCTTCCTGGCCTCCCTCCACTTCCTGTGTTCCCCTACAGAGTAGGTAGGAGGCTTTGGAAACTGAAGGCCAGGAAAACAATTATATAAATTAAGGACCATCTAGAGGGTTGCCTAAGCAGAATCAGCCAACCAGGTGTATTGCAACCAGCTCTGAAAAGGAAAACAGAAGAATAATTATTGCAACAGATTTCCTGCTGAGGGGATGTTGTGGTTTGACACTGGCCAAATGCCAGGAACCCACAAAAGCCCCTCACTCACCCTCCTGTGCCATAGCTGAGAAAAAACAAATTTAACAAAGGGTTCATGACTTGAGATAACGACGGGGAGAAAACACTTCAAGGGCAAAACAGGCTCAGCTTAGAGGTACAAAGTGAATTTATTACTAACAGAGTCAGAGGAGGATAATGAAAAGTAAAACAACCCCTTAAGAAAACCCTGTTTTCCTCTAGCCCCTCCCTCCTTCCCACTGGCAGCACAGGGAGACAGGGCATGGGGGTTTTGAACAGTTCGACACCCAAGATTTTCTTCGACTGCTCTGGGAGAGGAGTCCTTCCCCTGTTGCACTGTGGGGTCCCTCCCAGAGGAGACAGTTTTCTGTGAGCTTCTCTGGCATGGATCCACTCTCACAAGAAGTGGTCTGTAGAGAGTTTTTGTTGAGACTTAGCTGGTGGGAAAAGAGACGTGAGAAAATACAGCTAGGAAAGCAACAGCTGCCTAATTCAAGGACACAGTTTCCTTGAGCAAGAAGCTGTTCAAGAAAATATGTGATAACAGAAGGTAAAAAGAAGCCACAAACATCCTGAGAGAGGTGGGACTGACTTTTTATAGCTGACCAATAATGAGCTTTACTGTTGCAATATGTATGAGCCTTATTACTGTGATTATAAAAGTGTGCCTGTTAATCAATAAATCTGAGACTTGTTGATCATCACCGGATGTGTTTGTCTCCCGTCGAACCCATCAAATGGTGACCCCGACACTACGGACGAGCGACGTACAAGGGTCGGGTCCCAAAGCAGCCGGGACGGCAATAAGCACGAACGTAAAGGGCTAATAACGCCGCGCCGTACCCTAGGTGACCGTACAGACGAGCCTGGCCGATACGTGCTGCCGAGACCTTGAAGGGGCTGCAACAGCGCTGACGAATTAGGTATGGATTATAAAAGTGTGCCTGTTAATTAATAAATCCGAGACTTGTTGATCATCACCGGATGTGCTTGTCTCCTGTCGAACCCGTCAGTGGTCCTCCCAAAACTGATGCAATGTGAATTCCCCTCTTGGGCAAACAGTCCTCCCAGAACTGCTGTGACGTGGGTCACTCTTCCACAGGGTGCAGTCCTCCAAGGACAGACTGCTCCAACTGGGAAGCAAGGGCCCTCTCACTCCACTGGGTATCCCACTGGACCACAGCCATTTCCACCCACTCTGGTGTGAGCACCTTCCCCACAGGCTGCGGGTGGATCTTTGCATCCCCTGTGGATCCCCATGGGCTGCAGGGAGACAACCTGCTTCCCCATGGTCTTCGCCACAGCCTGCAGAGGAATCTCGGATCCAGTGCCTGGAGCACCTCCTCCCCCTCCTTCTCCACTGACCTTGGTGTTGCCAATATTGTTTCCTGTGAAAAACGCCAATCACTTGTTTTTAAAATTTTAAAAGTTTAATTGTAATAAAATGGTTATAAAGATAGTAATAAAATTAGAGTAATAAAAATTTGGACAATCAGGGTTAGGACAATACAAGACAATAAAAACAAAGAGTTACGGACAGTCAGGGTACCTTTTCTGGGCAAAATAAGCCCAGAAAAGCACACATGTATACAGAGGACTAGCCCTTAAAAGCAATAGGCCGTTGCATATTCATACATCTCATACATGATGCATAAATTCCATTCAAACAAAGGATTCTCTCTGGTCAGTGTCACCTTCTTCCTCTTAATCCTGATCGCATCTCAGGGCTGAGCAAAGCAGGAAAAAGTTAGTCTCTTCTGATAAGAGAGCAATAAATTCTTTTTCTCTGAAAGATTTATGTATCCTGTGGCTATCTCAGTGCTAGTACCTCCTTCCTCTTTAAAAAATATCCCACATATATAGTTCCTATGTTAACTACAAAAACTACATTTTAACTACAAAACTACTTTTACCATGCTATTAAAATGTTAATACAGCACTACTAATCATTACAACATAATGCATATAGTAAATATCTGCAAAGAGCCATATAATATGCACTTTTCACATTTCCCTCACATGTTCTCGCCTCCTCTTCTCCGACTAGAAGAAAAAACTATGCATGCCCCACTTTGTTTGGATTTTCTTCTTAAATATAATATCACAGAGGGGTTATAAACCCCTCTAATTGGCCCAGCTTAGGCCAGTAGCATGTACATCTTCAGAACTATGAGGGATTGTCTCTGCTGGACATGGTGGAAGCTTCCAGTAGCTTCTCACAGAAGCCACCTCTGTAGCCCCCCTGCTTCCAAAAACCAGGCCATGCGAAAACAACACATGGGAACGGAGGGCCCAATATACAGACTACACTGAACCCACAGGGAATTCTGCTGCCTCCCTGGGGTCCAGTGTCCTGGTTTAGGGCAAATTTGGGAGAAAACCTCCAAAGGGGTTTCTCTAGAAAGCAGATTCTAGCAGCCCCTCCCCCACCTGGGTTGGGAAAAGATTTCCTTGGAGAAAAGTGGAAAAAACCAGTTTATTTAACGGGCAAAACATTCACCATCCCAAAAAAATGAGCAATATTAAACAATAAAAAGTCTTGCCACTCCAAAGAGATGACAAACCAGAAGATAGAGGTTACGGTCATCACCAGAAGCTGTAATGTGATAAGAACTGTTAATGGCCTGCTTGCACGGACACAGAGGAAACACAGAAAGGATTCAATAAGGTGTTAGAAGACCCCAGACCAAAAATCACCATTGGACTAAGAGGCGTGTGCTAGGTGCATAAAGAGTGTGAAAAGAACAGGTACATAGACTGTAAGGGTATAAATGCTTAGGGGTTTCTTTATTCTGGGTCCATCTTTTGAGGCACCCAGCTTGAGCTACCAGATTTCAGGATTAATCTGTGCCAATAAACCTATCTAATAGAGATGAGAGCTTAGTGTCAAAAATGTCTTTGTCCTTGTCCTAGGGTGACGTTATGGTGCTTATATCTCCATTTGTGTGTTCTCTTCATGCTAGATATTATGTCCTGTGCCTTCAAGACTGGCTCTGAAGAGTGAATGTTTTGTTTTGGTTTTGTTATCAGCCTGCTCCCCCATGGCTGGGGGGGCACAGAGACAGAGCAGTACATAATGCAGTTTTGGCTTTTTGCTTGGCTTTTTGCTTTGCTCTTGCTTCTGCTTTGCTCCTGCTTTTTGCTTCTGCTCATTAATTAGTTTAGCTAAGAAGTCTGAATTTTTCCCTGGACTGTTTTTCCTTTCCCTTTTTTGGAACCACTCAAGCCTGCTCTGAACTGGGACCTGAGAAACACCAAAAGTTTACACCTTGTGACCTGCAGCAGCTATCCCCAGCGCCAGAGGGACTGATAAGAGAGCGACCACTCCCAAGAGAGACTTTCTGAATCTGTCATCTTTTTCAGAGCGGTAAAAGAGTGTTGTCATCCGGTATTGTTCATTTTGTGTGCTGGGGGGTGTTTTGCCTCTTAAATAAACAGGTTCTTTCCACTTCTCTTCGAAGAATCTTTCCTGATCAGGTTGGGGAGAGGGGCCATTTAGGTTTGCTTTCTGAAAAGACTCCCTTTTGGAGGTTTTCTCCCAAATTTGCCCTAAACCAGGACAGTCTTCAACAATGAGGAAAAGACTGAGGTACTTAATCTGTTTGTTACCTCAGTCTTTAATAGTAAGGTCAGTTGTTCTCAGGGTACCCAGCCCCCTGAGCTGGAAGACGGAGACATGGAGCAGAATGAAGCCCCTATAACCCAAGGGGAAATGGTAAGTGATCTGCTGTACCATTTGGATGCACACAAGTCTGGAACCCGATGGGGTTCACTCAAGGGTACTGAAGGCGCTGGAGGAAGCACTCATCAAGCCACTTTCATTTATCAGCAGTCCTGGATAACCAGGGAGGTCACAGTTGACTGGAGATGAGGAAATGTGACACCCATCTCCAATTGCCAGAAGGAAGATCCAGGGAACTAGAGGCCTGTCAAGGCCTGTCAGTGTGACCTTGGTGCCAGGGAAGGTTATGAAACAGATCATCTTGAGTGCCGTCACAGAGCATGTACAGGATAACCAGGGGATTAGACCCAGTCAACATGGGTTTAGGAAAGGCAGGTTGTTTTTTGTGATGGTGGTCACAGGGCTTTTTAGAGGATGGAAGAGTCAGGGATCTTGATTCCATTATCAGAAGGCTTGATTTATTATCATATGATATATATATAACATTATAACTATACTACATAGAAATAGAAAGGAAAGGAGCTTCTTCAGAAGCTGGCTAAACTAAGAATAGAATAGAAAGAATAATAACAAAGGTCTGTCTCTCGGCAGAGAGCGATAGCAGCTCCATCGTGAGTGGTCAGTAAATCCAAACATCTACAGAAGACCAATCACAGGTGGATCTGTTGCATTCCACAGCAGCAGATAATGATTGTTTACATTTGCTACTGAAACTTCTCAGCTCCAGCAGGAAAAATCCTAAGAAAGGATTTTTCACAAAAGGTGTCTGCGACATGTCACCTTTCTTTATTTAGTTAAATTAAAAAGAAAAAATGCTGGTGTGGAATGCACAGGGAATTTCTTCACCTGTAGAATATACAATTCGATCATATCACTAAAACAATCTTACAATATAAGAAAATGCAAAAAACAATGCAAAGAAAATTCAAGTCCAAGGAGTTGAGTTTCAGGAAAAGTCCATGGACTGAAGATGTTCCTCTTTGACATATCTGGAAGTCCTTTTTTGTCCTGAAACAAGCTTCTTGCAGAAAAGTCCATCAATAGTTATCAAACAATTTCAAACTTTCAAACAATTTGAGACAACTTCTAGAGTGTCCTGCCACAGCCCTTAACTTGGGCTGAAGCTAATTTTTGGGCCTTCAATCCTTTTGAGCTGCTGCCAGCTGTTTCAATCCTTTATATTTAATTTATTTTTTTTTTTTTTCAATCGGAAAGAGCAGCAGCAGCAGCAGCCAGCGAAAGGCCCTGGGGGCCCTGGCCCCCAGACCTGGCCCACAGAAAGGTGACCCAGGACCAGAAGGGGGAAGTAAAACCCCCAAAACCAACAGGAGGCTGGGAGGTGGACCTGGGCCAAGGAGCCAAGCAAAACAGCCCAGGCCCAGGCCCCGAGGCAGGTTCTGCCTTGTAACAGACCCGTACCCTACTGCCAGTACAGTGGCAGAGCAGGTGACCAAATGCTTCCTTTCCCCAAAATCAGTGGCACATCCCATCAGGAGGGGAATAGAAGCTGTCCCAAGAACCCTCATCTCGGGTCTAGGAATGTTTGTTCCCCACAGCAAACAAGCGATGGTCACTTCCTGCTGTGCCCTCTGCCTCTGCGATGCAAATGCAGAAGGTGTTGCTCCCATCTGCCTCCAAGCATCACCCCCACCCCCTCCGGGCTGGGGAGCAAAGGCAGGCTTTTCGGAACACCCCGCCCCCTCGCCGCTGGGCTGCATGAGGGCCCGGGAGAGATAGTAATATCCAAGGGGCAATCCCTGAAGAAACACCCCACAACCCGCTTAGAATGCTGACTTTCAACGCAGGCAGGCGGACTGCACAAACAGCGAGCTGTCGAGCCGCGCCTCCTCCACGGAAGGAGAGGCCGGCCGCTGGCGCCGCTGTTGCAGACAGCCCAGGACGGTCTGAGTTCGAACAAGCCGCCAGTTCCAGGGCAGCCTCTGACACAGACACGGAGGGCGTAGTCCTTGATGGCGGCAGAACTGCTGGGGTGGCCGGTGGGGCTGGTGGCGGCAGCGGCGGATCGCTCTTTTCAGCTGCAAGTCCGTCGCCTAGCAATCCCGGCGCTGCCACAGGCAACGGCCCGGCCGCCCTGGAAGGCGGCCCCTCCGGTGGTGTTTCCGAGCTCGCAAGCGGGGTCGCCGCGCTACAGGCTCTGCCCAAGGGACGGCCACAGGAGGAGTGGGATGGGAAAGCACCCGCGGCGCGGGCTGGGGCGGCCCCTGAATGTCCCCGTGCACCGGTGCAGCTCTGTCCGGGGTGGGGTCCATGGGGCTGGCCGGGGCAGCGCTCTCAGCCACTCTTCATCCCCCGTAGAGAGAGAGGCAGGGGGGAAAGGAGGCTCCATCTGAGCATGCTCCGAAAATGCAGAGAAAAAAACTTCCTGGACTCCGGGCGAAACTTCACCCCCCTGTTTGTGTTCAGGGAGGCTGGGAGGCATCAGATCGTCCCCCTCCAAAGCGTCTCCCACGGGAGTCAGAGGAAACAGAGCGAGCCCGTTGCACTTAGCAATCCAGTGGAAAACAGCTGCTCTCCGTTCCAAAACCATGAAAAGTGACTTAAATGTTAAATAAATTCGAGGATATTCCAAGCCTCGTTCCTAAGTGAATTGGAAAATTGAGTCCATGCATTCCCAAATGAACACATCCAGGGAATACAGCACATTTGTAAAAAAATCAAAAAGCTTTGCCCATCGAAAGAAGTCATATAAATGTCTCTCAGACAGGAAAATTCCAAGAATTCCATCCTCTTCACCCCATTTTGCCAGAGGGCAATAAGTTTCTCCTCTGAAGGGGAGAATGGAACCTCAGCCTCTGGGGGACAAAATCTCCAGAGTAGCAGCCACAAACTACGAATGGCCACATCTTCAGGAGGGGAAAAGCTAACAGTACCTTGAGACTGTGTCCAACACTCTCTGACCAGCTGCATGGTGCTGCTAGGCTTTCCAAACATCTTCCTGGAGGCTTTTCAGAAGGTTCTCTTTGTGGTCAGCCTTGGCTGTGAACTCAGTCCAAAATCAGGATCTTCAGTTCTTCAGCTCCTGGCTAGAATCCACTTCTGTGATGGGTGTCCTCTCAGTCGAGAGTCACCAGCTGTGACGGTGGTCACAGAGGTTTTTAGAGGATGGAAGAGTCAGAGATCTTGATTCCATGACCAGAAGGCTTGATTTATTATGATATATATATAACATTATAACTATACTACATAGAAAGAGAAAGGAAAGGAGCTTCTTCAGAAGCTGGCTAAACTAAGAATAGAATAGAAAGAATAATAACAAAGGTCTGTCTCTCGGCAGAGAGCGATAGCAGCTCCAGCGTGAGTGGTCAGTAAATCCAAACATCTACAGAAGACCAATCACAGGTGGATCTGTTGCATTCCACAGCAGCAGATAATGATTGTTTACATTTGCTACTGAAACTTCTCAGCTCCAGCAGGAAAAATCCTAAGAAAGGATTTTTCACAAAAGGTGTCTGCGACAGTTTTTCCTGGAGAAAAGGAGGCTAAGGAGAGACCTTCTTGCTCTTTACAACTACCTGAAAGGAGGCTGTAGTGAGTTATAGGACAAGAGGAAATGGCCTCAAGTTGCACCAGGGGAGGTTTAGATTGGATATTAGGAAAGGTTTCTTCACAGAAAGGGTTTTAAAACATTGAAACAAGCTGCCCAGGGAAATGGTGAAGCCGCTGTCCCTGGAAATGTTCAAAGAACATATAGATGTGGTGCCTAAAGACATGGTTTAGTGGTGGACTTGGCAGTGCTGGGTTAATGGTGGGACTTGATGATCTTAGAGGTCTTTCTTTTCCAACCTTAATGATTTTATGATTCTATGGCTTGTCTTGCTGCTTCCAGAGGTCAAATTAAAGTTTCTTTCCTCAAGACAGCTGCTGAAGAGGAGAAATTTTTTTTCTACTAGTGTTGTTAATTAATAAATTCTATTTGCTTGTGTAGTATTTCAGATTGCATGGGGAAATGACCCTCTTGGGTCTACTTAAAATGAGGGATTGAATTTGTGGCATCCCACACCTAAAGGCTGTTTAATATTGATTTCTAATATTTTATGTTTGGGAGGAAATTGGATCTTTTCCTGGTTCCTAGGATGGGATTGAAAGAGGTGTCCATGGATCTCTTGAATAATAGCCATAGTGATACCTCATAGATCCAGCTCGTTCATAGAGTTATAGTTGTATTGTGTTTGCATGGCAAGGTTTTGGTAACAGGGAGTGATGCCTTTTTCAACCTAGAAATGAAACAACGCACACTTTCGAGATAGTATTACTGTAGGAGCTAATTTAAAGGTGGATCTTTATTGGGGGCCTCCAGGGGCAGTTATGGGAAAATGTCCACAAAAGCCCACCCACACAGGGTGAATACAGTTTTTTATAAGTTTAGCAAATTAGCATATTTGACAAGAATTCCCAATTAGAAGCACAGGTGTTGAGGCAATTCCCCCTTCTGGTTCAACCCTTTTCTGGAGGCCCCCCCCCTCCTTGGTACTATCTGTACTTTGTTTATGAACATGTGTCTTGAAAAGCTGTTTTCAACCTTGGTAGCCAAGGAGAACCAAGATGGGATAGGAGCTTTGTAATATGTTTTGTCTTTCTGCCTAGGGAAAGGGCATGGAAAATTGCTGGGAAAACTAGCTACAAATGCAATAATAAGCTACAGGGCTACAAATATATGTGTAAATAATACAGAGAATATATAAAAGAAAAAAGGGAAAAATCAATAGGCATCAGCAGGTTACAGGGGTGACTTCTGCGAGAAGCTGCAAGAAGTTTCTCCCATGCCTAACAGAGCCAATGCCAGCTGGCTCCAAGACAGATGTGCTGCAGGCCAAGGCTGGGCCAATCAGTGATGGTAGTAACACGTCTGTGATAACATACTGTCCTGGTTTAGGGCAAATTATGGAGGATACCTCTGAATTGGGGTCCCTCTAGAAAGCAGATTCTAGAGGCCCCTCCCCCACCTGGTTTGGGAAAATATTTCCTTGGAGAAAAGTGGAAAAAAACTGTTTATTTAACGGGCAAAGCATTCACCATCCCAAAAAAATGAGTAATATTAAACAATAAAACCTCTTGCCACTCCAAACAGATGACATACACAGAAAGTCCCCTTTGTGGGCTGTAGCTCAGCTCACTCAGTCTGTTATCAGTCTTATCAGTCCCTCTGGCACTGGAAAATGCCATGGCCCAGGCCAGGGCCTGGTGGGCCACAGGTGTGAGCTCCCGGTGCTCTTCTGGATTTTCAGTCCAGAGCAGGTTGAAACAGTTCCATGAAAAAGAAAAACCACAGTCCAGGGAACTTCTCTGCCTCAGCTAGCTAAAAACTAACTAAAAAGCAAAGGAGAGCTTTCTCTCGCCGTCTGTCCATGCTGTAGACAACATAGTCCAGGAGAAGGATGTGGGGGAGCTAGTGCAGTTTCTGATAACAAACTCTGCGCTTCTTCCCTCCCCACCTTTGCTCTCAGAACCAGTCTTAAAGGTGCAAAACTTATTTCTGGGCTAAACAGACGAATGGGTATACAATTCAGCACCATAAAGTCACCCCAGGACACTCGGGTAAGGGATGTAGTCAGGAAGCTGCCTGATTGGTATCAGTCCTCTGACTATGTTGGAGGTTAGAATCTTTCCTTTTGTTTGTTGATAGGAAGCAATAACGACCGGGTATTTAAGAGACACAAAAGAAGTGGCCAAGCTCAGGGGAGGAAGGCATCTGGCTGCACTTCTCTTATCTGAGGTATCTTTCGGAGGGGCAGAGATACCAGAGATTTGGGCTGGTAAAAGAAGGGGCTAGGGTATCTGTTAGCTGTCTCTCTCAGCTTTGGAGGAGGAGGACGGTGGGAGCTGCTGCTTGGGGGAGGGAATTCGCTGCTGAAGCCCAGCCCAGTCCTGCTTCTTCTGCTGTGGGGTGAGCCTCTGCTTGTGAGAGCCGCCACTGAACTGGGACCTTATAAACACCCTACCTCAGTAAATAAAGGACCCTTGCCATCTGTTCGGGTGCCTCAGGGGAAAATACCGGGGCCCTTCCCTCCCCCCGGAGGGTACGTATCCCCGTCTGTGTGCCGCAGCTGCGGTGGAGGAGCTGGCCTGCCCCTGCCCTTCCCCCGCCGTTTCTTTTTTTTCTCTACATTGTAGGTCTGCACCCCCTGCCTTGCTGGGACGCCCCGTGGCTCCTGCCTACGTGCCCCGTGGTTCTAGTTGCAGCTGCAGGGTTTCTTATACATCTCATCTACCACTCCAGGACTTTTGCTCCAAAGTTTCCTGCTACAGCTCCTTTTGCTATCCAGAGGGGGCACCGGGATCACCTGCCCCTGGGGGTTGATAAAGGAAGCCCCTCCTCCATCCCTTCCTGCCAGCTGCATCCGTCATTGTCCGCATGGAGAAAGATGGCCAGACTCACGACACAGCGCCCCCTACAGCCGAGGAAAAGTCATCACACCTGCCCTGCCCAGCTGGAAGCCTGCCAGTGCCCCTGCCTCCTGCGACCGTAACTACACAAAAGGGGAAATTGCTTGGAGAGCAGAATGAGATTGTTTATTGAGTTTTCTGTTCTTTGTTTGTTGTTGTTTATTGCCTTGTTAAAGAACTGTTATTCCTTTTCTCATATATTTGCCTGAAAGACCCTTAATTTCAAAATTATAATAATTCAGAGGGAAAGGGGTCATATTCTCCGTTCCAAGGGAGGTTTCTGCCTTCCCTGGTGGACACCTGTCTTTCAAACCAAGACAGACTACTACCCTCTATTAGTATTCCAGGTGGGTAGGGATGAGACTGAAGGAAGAATTCCCAGGGTAATGGAAAGGGACTTCAGGGAACTGGGGCACTTGGCTAAAGGAGTCAGTGTGTGTCACGATCCATCCTAGTGAACGGGTAACGCGGTGATTTTAAGGTGCAAAAGAACCAACAAAGGCACAGGGGATTTGCAGTAACAAAATCAACAAATGCAGTTTTATTGAAATAACCACAACAGAAATGCGTTGGTGAGGAGGAACTGGGGAAAAAAGGAGAAGATAAGGAAAAGAGGGAGGAAAAGAGGGGGGGTGGGTATAGCTACCGAAAAGTGATGCTGCTTTTATCCTTTGAGGTCCAGTCATCGAAAACTCACCAGACCACGTCTGGGGAGATCTCGAAAGGCACGGCTGACCAGGACCCCAGTTATGCTATCTTTCGTTGGGGGGAAGGGGAATGGTTACTCAGCCAAAACAAAGGTCTTCGGGGGGGGGCGGTGAAGAATAAGGGTACACAAAGTCAAACCAGGCAACAAGCAAGGACTATCGTTTTCATGGCTCAGTGCTCGCACCTGCACTTACTATGGGCAGCTTTCCCCCCCCCACCCACTGCACGCCTCCCCCGAGTTAGGGGGAGGTTCAGTCCCAGTCTCTGGAAGAAGGTGCGAGGGGCGTTTCTTGCACAGGGGTTTCTTGTCTTGGTTCTTTGATGAAGAGGCCTACATCTCTACTTGTCTGTCACGATGGTTAAAGATAGGCGAGAGGGGTCTTCTCTTGGAAGAGGGACCACCCCAAAGCTCAAACCAGCCAGGCCAGGAGGTGGGGAGAAAGTCCAGGTCCATTGTTCAGAAAGGGCAGGGTGCCCCTTCAAGTTCAGCGTGGTGTGTTAGCAAACAACACCTGTGGAAACAGTGAGCTAAGAAGCATATGATTCTCCCCCCCCCCCACTGGCTCAGCAGTTTTTAACTTTTCAGTGGTCTCCATGACAATCGTGAGGCAAAAATGAAGGATATTTCGGACAGACTCTCACAGTGTGCAGCTAGTTTTCTCCTTGATTCCTTCAGTATTAGGGGAAAATACTGAAAGGAATAGAAAAACTCAACTGATTATTACATGGCTAAGAGGCTAGTGCCATAGGTGAAATTTTGGGTTTTTCAACAATGGGGTGACTTACATAGTAAGCCATGCGGCCTGCTCATGTTGGATGGGGTACACTGGACTAAGAGGGGAAACAGGCGTTATGGCCCAAGAATTAGGAAGGTTGATTAAGAGGTCTTTAAACTAGGTTCGAAGGGGGAAGGGAGCAAGACCAGGCTCACTAGAGATGAGCCATAGGGTGGCAGGCCTCTGATGGGGACAAAGCCATTAGCCTAGCTGAAGTGCATCTACACCAATGTACACAGTATGAGCAGCAAGCAAGAGGAGTTGGAAGCCATTGTTCAGTAGGAAAGTTATGATGCAATTGCTATCATGGAAATGTGGTGGAATGACTCTCATGACTGGAGTGCTGCAATGGAAGGCTATTAAGCTCTTTAGATGAGACAGCTGAGAGGTGGTAGGGTAGCACTGTACGTTAGGGAGTGTTTTGATTATATTGAAATTGATGATGATGATGAAGATGGCAAGGTTGTGTGCCTATGGGTAAAGATCGGGGGAAGGTCAGCAGGGCAGATATCATGGTGGGAGTCCTTTATAGACCACCCAACCAGCACAAACAGGCTGATGAGGCATTCTACAAGCAGCTGACAGAAATCTCACTGTCGCTGGCTGTCATGGTTTGACACTGGCACAATGCCAGTGCCCCCATGAGAACATCCTCTCCCTGGTGTCTGCTGTGAGGTGGTACCCGGAATAAACAAAGCAGGGTCCTACTTAAGGGAAAGGAAAAAAAAAATTTTTAACTAAACCACAAAGACTAAACTACAAAGAAAGAAAAAAACACAAGGAAAATGAAAACTGCACAGAAACACTCCCCCTCCTCCTCCCACCAAATTCCCAACACATTTACATTTCCCAAATCACCAACTCTTGGTCCGGCAAGCACCCTTTAGATAATTAAATCCTCAGTTAATCAAGAGTAGAAGGAGTCCTTCCTTGTGCCAATGGGCTGCCTGTCACACGTAGCACTGCCCGAAGATCCTTTGCCATTTGTGACTTCTTCCTTCCATGCCCGGTGCTCTCACCACCGGCATGGGGCAGGGGCTGCTCGAGGGTGGTCTTTTTAAGGATGCCTCATCCCGTTCCAAACAGAGCACAGTCTCATCTCTAGGACCTCTGTCCCCACCCATTTCTTTTACACCCCCTGGGGCCAAGGGGTCTCAACACTGAACTCTCTTGACTCTGAACCATTGCCTCCTCCTGGATGCAGTCTCTGTATCACAAGGAAACAGTCCATGGCTATACAAAAAAGAGTCCAGCAAAAAAAATGCCACTCTATCTTCTCCACTCCTCTAACATCTTTCACTTGCCAGACTCCATCACTGACCCATTTCCTCCTTCATCCTCTACTCTTATCTCTCTCCTAGGAAGGGTTAATGTTCTGTAAAGTTTTCATTGTCCACAAAGGGTTAAAAGCTCTCACAAGCGACTGGACTTCTTGCCGCACCGCCCCCCCCCCCCCTTTCGCCACAGCAGCACATTCCAAGATAACAGTCCCTGGCACGGCTCTCTCTCTCTGGTGGGGGGGGCTGTCCGATGGCTCCTGGGGTCTCTCTCTCTCTCTCTCTCTCTCTCTCTCTCTCTCTCTCCTGGGGAGGGCTGCCCGATACCTCCTGGTGCTTCTCCCACCCTTCCATGCTGGGGCCTCTTCACCTCCCATCTCTGTCCAAGCCCCGGCCTACCTCACCCAGCCACATGGCTGCCCCTCCCCTGCCCAGCAGCAGCAGCTGGACGGGGGAGAGATCCAAGCTCTTCCCGCCGGAAATTCAAAGAGGGCTCCGAGGGAGGAGAGCTCTGCTTTTAAACCCTTTGTGGGTGTTCTCAGAGGCGGATCCAATGCTCCAGTGGCCAAACCAGGTGCCAATATTAAAATCCGAATGCCTATTGGTGACCACAGCATAAACAGCATATCTCAGATGTCCCATTTCCGGTCAAACCACCACACTGGCCCTTGTACTAGTGGGCAACTTCAACTTGCCAAATGTCTGCTGGAAATTCAACACATCAGAGAGGAAGCAGTCTAGGAGGTTCCTGGAGTGTGTGGAAGAAAACTTCCTAGTATAACCAGCAAATGAACCTACCAGAGGAGGTCCTCTGCTAGACCTGTTGTTTGTAAACAGAGAAGGACTATTTGGTGATGTAGTGCTTGGTGGCCATCTTGGGCATGGTGACCACAAAGTTTTAGCATTTTCAATACTGGGTGAAGTAAGGAAGGATGCCAGCAGAACTTCCACCTTGGACTTTCAGTGGGCAGACTTTGGCATGTTTAGGACATTGATTGACAGGGCCCCTTGGGAGTCAGTCGTGAAGGGTAAAGGAGTCCAGGAACTCTGGGTGTGCTTTAAAAAGGAATTGTTAAATATTCAGAAGCAAGCTGTCATCATGTGTAGAAAGACAAGTTGTTGGGGGAAAGGACTGGACTGGTTAAACAGAGAACTTAGACTGGAACTTAGGGAAAAAAATGAGAATCTATAATCTCTGGAAGGAGAGTCAGGTTGTCGTGGTGTGTGGGGACGGAGAAATGACACGACATCAAGGTTTCATGCAGCAGATAGACTTTATTCGTGTGCCCGGCTCTTTTTAGAGGCTATTCAAAAGACTCTGCATTTGACTCTGATCGGTCACAACCTAGCTCACTGACCAACAGCCACCTGCTTGTGCTCACACCAGGGACTGACTCTTTGTAACCAACCCCCTCCTTCTCCTATGAAGCACACAATCCATTCCATGCCGTGATAAGTTGGCCTTTCTGTTTTAAAACATAAAACTTTTTCAACCCAATCTTTCTAGCTATTGGTGTGTTCTATCAGTTTACTATCATGTCTAGGAGCTATTAAAGTACAATGTTACCAGGTGCATGCTGCAGGTTAATTACTTGAAACGTACAACTAATAACTTGAACATTACAAGCAAATTAACTTAAAAACAATCAGAGGTAACATTAAAAACTGTTAGGAGTAGTATTCATTGTTTTTAAAGTGTCCGATTTTTGAGGTCTAGGTGAAATCACAGGTGAGTTGTTATTCCAAAGGTTTCTAGCTGGTGCAGAGTGTTGTTGCCCATTGAATACTGGCATTTGTGGAAATATACCTGTGTTATTATGTTTGGTTGTGGTGAGTTGGTAAACTTGCTATTAATTCTAACAGGAGTTGGTATTGTAAAATGTTGCAGTGTTACGCAACTACCTGTTTCCCATCCCCCTCTTCCCTCCTGTCTATCAATCAAACCTCCCTGGGCCATCCCCTGACACCTGGTTGGCTTTCACCTGTCCTTCCCCACCCCTAATCCGAGGCTTGAAATACACAGAAGCCATGTGGCTCGTTCTCTGTTGCCCTTCGGATTCCACCAAGAAGGTAGTCCGAGGTCATGTCTTGGAACCATCACAGGAATTTGTTATGCATCTATTAAACCTGGACTAAACTTACAACAGAGCTCGCTTCCTTTCTTCACTGACGCTGTAAGCTTCTCCGCTAAAGGTAACTGAGTCCCTCTCCTGCCTGGACTACCAAGTGCTTGTGTGCTGCCTCCAGCTAAGGCCGAGGTCTCTCTGTGGAAAAGAAACACAGCAGCTGCCTCCGGCTCAGCAGCCAGAGCCAGGAGAAGCCAGCAGGACACACCCGGAGACATTCGGGACATTTTGATACATTATAACTGGCGCCCACCGTGTGGCTGCTCGAAACTGCAGCCCCAAAAGGGATCCCAGGAACCTCGGAGAAGTTTTACAGCAGCTTTGCTTCGACTGGTAAAGGGCTGGTTTCGTCACAGCCCTCCAGAGAGACTTGGGATTTAAACCCACAAAAGCCTCGCCGAAAGCACTGCCCTCCTGGAAAATACTGCTTCCTTCTGGATCTAATTTTTCCAGGAGAAAATAGGGTAGCTTTCTACTGCCCAAGAAAGTCCTATTCCAGTGAAGACAAGCCTGCGTACCCTAACATTGCATCAGCTTCGATTCCGTGAGTATTCCTTCTCCTTTCAGGGGTAGAATCTCAGAAATTCGTCTCTGCTGTGAGACAAATTACCTTTTTGCTCTTTGCATTTAGGCTGCGCAGCCCCTGCGAAAAGAAAGGTGCTTTCTCTGTAAGCTGTAATTTTGTAGCGTGTATTAACTGTCTTTAAAACTCGCGCGGCTCGGCGCCGCCAGCCCTGGGCTCTGTCTCTCCACGTGGGTGGGGGGAAGGGAAAACCTTTGTCTCTTTGTCTCTCCACGTGGGGCCGCCGCCTCAGTTTCGGCTCCCCGCGTAGCCGGGGGGAGGGGTGAATCCTTTGTCTCTGTCTCCACGTGCTGCCGGGAGGCGGGGGGGGGGGGGGGCTGCTTGGTCTCTGTCTCTCCACGTGGCTGGGCCTGGGGAAGCGGCTGCCTTCCCGCAAGGGGGGGGGGGGGGGGGGGCGCTTGAGCTCTGTTTCCACGTGGCCGGGGCGAGTTCTAATTCCCTGCTGCGCTGCAAGTTTTGAAAGGGGTGAATACAGCTACATGGTATAAGCTTTCGCCTGTTTTCGCCTTTTAATCGTGGGTTTTCCTTTTTCTTTCATAATCAGAAGCTGATTTTTGCTTTGTTTTCGGTCTGCGGGACTTGTTCTGTGCCATTACATCCAAACATGGGCTCGAAATTAAGCACAGAACAAAAGGGAGTGTATTATCATATTATTGCAATTTTAGCTAATGCAAATGTGAAATTCTCCAAAGGAAAATTGAAAAAGTTTATCAGGTGGCTTTTTCTGCACTTCCCACAAATTTCTCCTGAAGAAGTACAAAACCTGCAATTCTGGGATAAAATTGGAATTAAATTGATATCTTTGGGACAGTCTGGGGACACATCATCAGCTAAATTTGTGTTCTGGAGTTTACAAGTTCGGACTGCTTTACTCAAACAAAAGGAATTGGAGAAAAAGCCGAATTCTAAACCGTGTACCTCTGCTCTCCCTGTGTCCCCCTCTTCCAGTCCCAAACCCCTTACCCCAAAACTTGGTATTTTAAAGGAAGCAGACCCTCCTCATGATCTGGGAAGTCGACTCCCAGAGCAAATTAAAATACCTGAACCCCCTCCCCCTGTTCCACAAAGCCCTGGCCAGGCCTTGTGGAAAACTCCCCAAAACCCTGCTTCCCCTGCTCTGAAACCCAGAGCACATGTTAATTTCCAGGAGAGCAGTGAACCCCAAAATTGCTCCCAGTACCCAGGAGCTACCCAAGATGGAGGAGGCCACGTGGCATCTTCCAAAACCTGTGCACCTTCTTCCCAACAACCCCTGCAACATTCAAGGGGGCCGCCCCCTCCCTTTCCTGCTGTACCCTCAGCCCCGCCCCTCTACTCCTCCCAGGAAGCGTCTACCGAAGTGACGTCACCTGGTGTCCCCACCCCCTGTTCCCACGTTATCCCCGCCCCTTTTTCCCACGGTGTCCCCGCCCCCTGCCTTTCCCGTGACCCCGCCCCTTTTTCCCACGGTAACCCCGCCCCCTGCTCCCATTGTGTTGCCGCCCCCTCCCCGGGTTCCCACGGTGGGGGCACGCCCACTGCATGTCCCCAAACCTGCTCTTGTTATCCCAATGCTTCCAATTCAAAGGATACAGAGCAACAACCTGCACACCCAATACAGGGTCCTATTCTGTCATTTGCCCCTGTTACATACCAGCCTGCAGCGCAAGGAGCAGCAGCCCAGACTGCTAATTGGAACTCTTTTGGACGTCAATTAATTAAAGAAATATGTAAATCCCACAAGGAGTATGGACCACACAGTCCATACTTCCGTGGTCTTCTAAATTCTGAATTGAGCAGAAATGTAGTAGTCCCGCATGATTTAAAACAGCTTTTCTCATGCCTTATGACCTCTACAGAATTTAAATTATGGGAAATATCATGGAAACAACTGTTAAAAGAAGCTCTCCCAGGCTTGCAGGCTGATCCAAACACAGCGAGAGATGCTAATGGTGTGCCAATTACCATTGAGCATCTCTCCGGTGAAGGGCAGTGGTCCTCCGCCTCAATTCAAGCAACTGCTATACCTGAAGTAGTACTCGAAAGGGTAAAAGAAGCAGCTGAAAAAGCCTTCTTTTCCCTCCAACCTGAGGGGCCTTTTGAACCCTATAGTAATATTAAACAGCTGGCATCAGAGCCTTTTCTGAAATTCGTAGAAAGGTTAACTAGAGCCATTGAAATCCAAGTTAAAAAGGAGAATGCAAGAGAAGAGGTTTTAGAGGAAATGGCATTTACAAATGCAAATGAACAGTGTCGAGCAGCAATTCTAAGCCTCCCTTTAGAACCCCCCCCCACATTAAAAGATATGCTTCTAGTTTGTAACAGGAAAGTGCCTCTGATGGGTGTTACTGAAGATACCAGATCAAAGCTGCAAAGAACACCTCAGCGTGTCGCCGTTGCCAGCCCTGTGCCCGCTCCCTCAGCACAGCAGCACCCTGAGCAGCAGCGACGGCCAGCTGCGGTTGTACCCACTAAGCCATGCCCGCTTTGCAGTAACCTTGGGCACTGGAGCAGCCAGTGCCCACTGAAAAAGCAATTGACGAATTTAGAAATAACATGGGAGGGAAATTACAAACACTCCCAGAAAGTCAACAACAACAAAAAAACTAAAATGTAAGCGCCAGCCTGCTCAGCGTGCAGACACAAAAAGGGCAGGCCAAGTGAATATAAAAACCAAACCTAACCAAGCGCGCGGTAATGTTACTGTTTCTAAAAGTGAAGCAAATGCTTCAAAAATCACATCTGCTTATCCAGTGTTAAATGTTAAACAAGATAGCCTTTGTTATAATTCAGGTGATCCAATGTTAACCACTTATTCTGTCAATGAGCCTTACAGGTTGCAGCTGACAGAATCACTCCAGCTGAAAGATACTGACTGGCATTTTGTCTCTGTCAAGCCAGAACAGAAGGGTATGTGGCACCACATTTGCTGTAAGTACATCATTGTTGGGAACACCAAACACACACCACACGAAATTGAAATTGCTCCAGGAATGGCAACATCAAATCCTGAGCAATTCATACTCGGACTGCACTGCACTCACCCACCTTTGTTTCTTCCTAAAGGTCAAATTGTTGCACAAGCTATCCCTGTGCCATTTTTACCTGAAAGCACTAAAAAACAAGGGCCCACAGTCGCCCGAGTCCAAGCTATTGGAACTCACAAACCCAAATTATGGTGCAATGTCAGTGGTGGTGGTGAATCAAAACGCATTGAAATGCTTGTGGACACAGGTGCAGACTGCACAGTGATCCCAGTACGGGACTGGCCAGCACATTGGCCTTTGCAAAACATTGCTGGTCATGTTCAAGGTGTGGGAGGCATCCAATTGGCAAAACAATCCAAAAATATTGTCCAAATTGAAGGACCAAATGGACAAATGGCAAATATCCGTCCATTTGTGTTAGATTATTCAGAACCTTTGTTAGGGAGAGATTTGATGGCTCAGTGGGGTGTCACAATTAATATTCCAGACTCCCCACAGCATTTTTGTACAGCGGCCATTGAACAACAGCGCCTCACTCAAAAACTGAAGTGGAAAACAGACAATCCAGTTCAGGTGAAACAATGGCCGCTCAGTAAACAAAAATAAAGGCGCTTGAGGAGCTAGTGGAAGAGCAATTGAAAAAGGGTCACATTGTGGAGACCACATCCCCGTGGAATTCTCCAGTCTTTGTAATTCAGAAAGCTGACAAAAAGAGATGGCGGCTCCTCCACGACCTCCGACAAATTAATAATGTTATTGAAGATATGGGCTCTCCCCAGCCTGGAATGCCATCCCCAACAATGCTTCCCCAGGATTGGAAATTAGCTGTTATTGATATAAAAGATTGTTTTTTCCATATTCCCCTCCACCCTGATGATGCACCGCGTTTTGCATTCTCAGTCCCAACCATCAACATGCAAGCCCCTATGAAAAGGTACCATTGGACAGTTCTTCCTCAGGGCCTCAAGGTCTCCCCAGCTATCTGCCAGTGGTATGTCTCTTCCCTGCTTTCCCCAGTCCGTGCAGCTGCAGAAAAAGCCATCATCTATCACTATATGGATGATATACTTGTGTGTGCTCCCAATAATGATCTACTCACACATGTCCTTGACCTAACAATCGATGCATTGATTGTTGCAGGGTTCGAGCTCCAGGAACAGAAAATTCAAAAGATGCCACCTTGGAGATATTTGGGCCTAGAAATTGGAAATAGGACCATTGTTCCTCAAAAATTAGAAATCAATCCAAACATCAAGACCATTGCGGATGTCCACAAGCTGTGTGGATCCTTAAATTGGGTAAGACCATGGCTTGGTCTGACTAATGAAGACCTTGCCCCTCTTTTCAATTTATTGAAAGGGGGAGAGGACCCAGGTGCTCCTAGGTCCATTACCCCAGAAGCACGGAAAGCTCTAGAAAAGGTTCAAATTGCAATGTCCACAAGACAGGCTCACCGATGCCAGCCTGACCTGCCATTCAAACTTATCATCTTAGGTAAGCTGCCACACCTCCATGGAATTATTTTCCAGTGGGAGGAAAAACATACACCTAAGGCAAAGGGCACATCTAAAAAGGGCCAGGACAAGAGGGACCCTCTCTTGATCATAGAATGGGTTTTCCTCAGTCACAAACGGCCCAAGAGAATGACAAAGCCTCAGGAGCTGGTAGCAGAACTGATCCGGAAAGCAAGGACCCGGATCAGGGAGCTAGCAGGATGTGACTTTGAGTGCATTCACATTCCAACTGAATTAAAATCAGGCCAAAATTCTATGCAAATATTAGAACAATTGCTTCGAGAAAATGAAGTGTTGCAGTTTGCTCTGGATTCCTACTCAGGACAAATTTCAGTCCACCGGCCTGCCCACAAAATGTTTGAACAGGAGGTTCAATTTATTCTGAAATTGAGAAGCTCTCTGAGTAAGAGACCTTTAAAAAAGGCTCTAACTGTCTTTACAGATGCATCAGGGAGGTCCCACAAGTCTGTTATGACTTGGAGGGATCCTCAAACCCAGCAGTGGGAGACAGACATTGCTGAGGTGGAAGGTTCACCTCAGGTTGCTGAATTAGCTGCTGTTGTTAGAGCTTTTGAAAAATTCTCAGAGCCATTTAATCTGATTACAGATTCAGCATATGTAGCAGGAGTAGTATCCAGAGCAGACCAAGCAACACTACAAGAAGTGTCTAACATCACACTGTTTGAATTGCTCTCAAAACTTGTAAAGCTAGTCACTCGCCGAGAGCAACCATTTTATGTGATGCATGTCAGGTCACACACCGACTTGCCAGGGTTTATTGCTGAGGGTAACAGAAGGGCAGATGCTCTTGCTGCACCTGCAGTGATGGCCACTCTCCCAAATGTCTTTGAACAAGCAAAAATCAGCCACCAGCTCTTCCACCAAAATGCACCTGGCCTAGTTCGTCAGTTTAACATCACTCGAGAACAGGCCAAAGCGATTGTGGACACATGCCCAAATTGCCAACAACATGCACTCCCCACACTAACTGCAGGAGCAAACCCTAGGGGGTTAAACAGTTGTGAACTGTGGCAAACAGATGTCACACACATACAGTCATTTGGACGGCAGAAATACGTTCATGTCAGTGTAGATACCTTTTCTGGAGCAGTCTATGCCTCTGCCCACACAGGAGAGTCATCTAATGATGCCATTAAGCACCTCTTACAAGCTTTTTCTTTCATGGGCATCCCCAAGGAGCTGAAAACTGATAATGGTCCTGCCTATAAATCCAAGGAATTCGGGAGCTTCCTGCAGCAATGGGGAGTGGAGCATAAAACTGGCATCCCCTACTCCCCTACAGGTCAAGCCATTGTGGAAAGGACTCACTGCAGTATTAAAAGAGTCCTAGAACAGCAACAACAGGTTCTGAAAGTGGAACCCCCCC
Organism: Geothlypis trichas; assembly: GCA_009764595.1. Classification (NCBI taxonomy): domain Eukaryota; kingdom Metazoa; phylum Chordata; class Aves; order Passeriformes; family Parulidae; genus Geothlypis; species Geothlypis trichas. Next base: position 1,314,397 of record CM019934.1, read on the forward strand.
ACATCCGGTTGTCCAGGGCATTATTCACGATAAATTTTCTGAATTGTTCCTTTGACAGCCTGAATCCGCCCATCCTGCGCCACTTTGGGGGGAGCAGTCACTTGAAGCTAAAAGAAAAACCTCCGGTTTTAGTAAAAGACCCTGAGACTTGGAAAACGGTGGGACCTTACAACTTAGTCACTTGGGGACGTGGATACGCCTGTGTGTCCACCCCCTCTGGATTAAAGTGGGTTCCCTCCAAGTGGGTAAGGCCCTATGTTCCCAAGGTCTCAAAGAAATCCACAGAAGTGCCCCAGGTTGCTAACGCTGCCTGGAGAAGGAAACGCCACACGCGTTCTCTGGAGGAAATTCCATTTAAGCCTCCTATCTGGAATAGTTTGTAATATGTCTGTCTTAAGTTTTTGCACCAGTTTAGATCCCACGGTTCCTGTATAGCTTCGAGACACCATGAGACCGAGCATGCTCCTCATCCTGAGATCATTTCACCAGCAATCTCCTGCAAAATCCCTCAGGCCAAAGCGAATGTATGGACTGCCTTGGCAAAGGCTCTCAGACATCAACAGAAAAACTGACAACTGCCTGAGTGGACTGTTCAAAGGCTGGGGACTCTCGGGCTGGGTGGGATCTATTCTGAAAACTGTAATTTCAATATTGTTTATATTAATTATCATTATTGTAGTTGTTAGCATTGTTTTTGGACTAATCAAGCGCATGGTTCTCAAGTTAATTTCAGCCTCATCCCCCCCTCCTGAAGTTTACCATTTAGAAACCCTTAGTACTCCATTAAATAACATAGAACCCTCGGTGGAAAACACTGAACCTCCTATAGAGGAGGAACTAATTTACCAACCATGGTTTAGCGAGCACTCTGCACCACAAACCCAGTTTTCTTCTTTTTAAACAAAAATAGGGGGAGATGTTGCAGTGTTACGCAACTACCTGTTTCCCATCCCCCTCTTCCCTCCTGTCTATCAATCAAACCTCCCTGGGCCATCCCCTGACACCTGGTTGGCTTTCACCTGTCCTTCCCCACCCCTAATCCGAGGCTTGAAATACACAGAAGCCATGTGGCTCGTTCTCTGTTGCCCTTCGGATTCCACCAAGAAGGTAGTCCGAGGTCATGTCTTGGAACCATCACAGGAATTTGTTATGCATCTATTAAACCTGGACTAAACTTACAACAGAGCTCGCTTCCTTTCTTCACTGACGCTGTAAGCTTCTCCGCTAAAGGTAACTGAGTCCCTCTCCTGCCTGGACTACCAAGTGCTTGTGTGCTGCCTCCAGCTAAGGCCGAGGTCTCTCTGTGGAAAAGAAACACAGCAGCTGCCTCCGGCTCAGCAGCCAGAGCCAGGAGAAGCCAGCAGGACACACCCGGAGACATTCGGGACATTTTGATACATTATAGTAAAAAATGACCAGATAATATTGTCTTTCGTATTTATGTATTAGCCTATGCATGTTGTTAGTGATTATACGTATTTAAAAATACTAACAATTATAACTCTTTTTAGCTGCATGTTAGTATGATATAATCTATCAGCTTAAGTATGCACTGTATTGCTCATAGAAATAGTAGAGTAATTAATATAATATCTATGTATCACTTATGGAAATAATAGTGTGATGAATGTACTGTGTTATAGACCTTAGCAAAACATAAGACGTGAAAAAGGCTTTTGTGTAACTGAAGTGTAAGGCCATCCACTGACCAACCTGTCCAAGTGATAACCGTGACACAAACCAGAGCACCGGAGGATGTCGCTATTGAGTAAGAAACGGCACAGACTCACAAGAAGGCTGGTTTGCACAGCAACCGCTTTAATACCAAAAAACTCTCTTTTTATAGACTGTTCCGATACATTTCACCTGATCAGCTAATTAGCAAAAACACCTTTCTTACAAACAATCTTTGAGAAAAACAGGAAAACAAAGAGTAGGAAAACACCACCTGGAAGTTGTTTATAATAACAAGCTATCATTGTTTCTCTACAACTTTCTTAAAGTCTCACAAGTCGGCCGTGAGAAACCTTATCTGGTTTTCTCGCTCTCTGACCAGGCTGTCACATCCACAGGAGGACAATTAGAGAATACCATGTTAAAATTAAGGAGGACATACTAAAATCTTATCAGAGGATGTGAAACAGCAGGATGGTGACACAAGAAGAAATAAAATATATAATATAAATATATAATATAACCTGACACCCAGGATGTCCTGCAGATAAGCTGGAGTGTGAAGAAGTCAGACAAAGGAGTCCCCAAAACATCAGAAAGGTCACAAGAATGTTTGAAAAATGCATGAAACACATGAATATGCATGTATCTCAGCGATGTAACAGTATAAAGATAACATTGTCTGTATACCCCCCCTCCCCCCATGTGTTCTTTGGCTGTTGGCCAGGAGCACCCCAGCGCTGGAAATATTGTCCTTTTTTAATCCTATTATTATCATTATTAAAATGGTTGGAAAGGCTAAGGAAGAGCCTCAGAACGTATTCTGGGACGGATCCTGAGTCCCCAATTGGGGCGGTCCTGTTGAAAACGTAGTTCATGGCAAAATCATGGGAAGACATAAGAAAGAAATTGGAAAAGATAGAGGGATGTCAAGACAGAGAGCTACAGGATTTACTTTGGGACCCTCAGAAAGTCTACATGAGGAGAGATGAGGAAAGGCAGAAAATCCAGGCGAAATTATTAGTAGCTGCAGTAAGGGAAGCACAGAAGCAGGAGCAGGTCCGAGACTCGTCAAAGCCAGCGCTGCCGAAGAAACAGAACCCTTCCCAAGGTAAGGGCTCAAACAATCAGTAAAAGGACATTGAGTGTTATTACTGCAAGCAAAAGGGACACATTTGGAGGAATTGCCTGAAGAAAGACAAAGACAAGAAAATGTTTCAGGAAGATTAGAGATGTCAGGGGCTTTTCAGTTTGGGGTCCGGGACATCTAAGGAGCCCTTGATAAAATTGAGACCAGGACCCACAAGCAGGAAGTATTATTTTTAGTAGACTCTGGAGCCGAACGAACCACAGTGCAGCAATTACCACGAGGATGGTCTATAAGGGACGATACTATGATGGTAATCGGGGCAAAGGGGGAAACTTTTAGGGTCCCAATCATAAAAGATGTTGAAATAGAATCAGAAAACAAGCGTTGTATTGGAAATATGTTGTTGGTCAAGGAAGCAGAATACAATCTGCTGGGAAGGGATTTGATGGTGACACTAGAAATTAGCCTAGTCGTGCAGAATTCTCAGCTCATGGTGAAGTTGTATCAACACACTGCCAAGGATGAGGAGAAAATAGACCCTAAGGTGTGGTACACCCAAGGGGAGGCTGGGAGATTGGACATAGAGCAAATTCACATTGAAATTGACAGACCTGAAGACCCTATTAGGGTAAAACAATACCCCATTCCCATGGAAGGGAGGAGGGGGCTGAAACCAGTGATAGAGGAATTAGTGAAGAAAGGAACGTTGGAGCCGTGCATGTCCAGACAATACCCCAATTTTGGCGGTGCGAAAAACAGATGGGAGTTACAGGTTGGTACAGGACTTGAGGGCTGTGAATCAAAGGACTAAGACACTGTTCCCCACGGTTTCAAATCTTTACACTTTGTTAAATAATGTCTCTCCCGAGGACACATGGTACAGTGTGATCGATTTGAAAGACGCTTTCTGGACTTGTCCTTTAGCAAAGGACAGCAGAGATTATTTCACATTTCAGTGGGAAGACTCAGAAACCAACAGAAAGAAACAATTCAGGGGGACATCCTTGCCTCAGGGGTTCGTGGATTCCCCAAACCTATTTGGTCAAGCACTTGAGCAAGTGCTGAGTCACTTTGTACCAGTGGAAGGAACAAAATTGTTACAATATGTGGATGATTTGTTGATTGCTGGTCCAAGGGAGGAGGATGTAAGGATGAGCACTATAGCACTCTTGAATTTCTTGGGGGACAAAGGATTGAAAGTGTCTAAGTCAAAGTTTCAGTTCACGGAGCCCGAGGTCAGGTACTTGGGACATTGGTTAACCAAGGGAAAGAAGAAATTAGACCCTGAGAGGATGGCGGGGATTGTTGCCCTGCCTCCTCCACGGACAAAAAGGGAGGTGAGACAGTTATTGGGGCTTTTGGAATATTGCCGACAACGGATTGAAGGATACCGTGAGAAGGTGAAATTTTTATATGAGAAACTCACAACTGACAAGAAAAAATGGACGGAGAAAGACAAGGGTGAATTTAAGGAAGTAAAGGAAGCACTCGTGGCAGCACCAGTGCTGAGCCTCCCCGATGTGAAAAGGCCATTCCAGTTGTTTGTGGATGTCAGCAGTCACACTTCCCACGGCGTGCTAACGCAGGATTGGGCAGGGGCCAGGAAACCGGTAGGTAACTTGTCTAAGCTTCTAGACCCTGTAAGCAGGGGTTGGCCCACGTGCTTGCAAGCGATCGTAGCAGTGGCATTCTTGGTGGAATGTAGTAAACGCCACAAGCCTGGCCAAGGCACCATGGAGGCTTTAACAATGGGAATGCTGACACAGCAGCAGAGAGGTGTTCCGACCCCAGACTCACAATGTATCTTTGTACCCTTATAAGGAGAAAAGTCTTGTTAACCCTACTATTGGTCCTTGTAGTCCTTCTAACCTTTGTCCATTGGTCAATTTTGGAGCCAGGCCAAGGGTATAAAAGTAGCTTACTGTACCCTACTAACTGAGAAGAAGAAGAACCGGGTTCTTTCACGTCCCCTCGAATAAACCATCTCCGTGGAACAGCCGGTGTCTCCTCTTCTCCTCTCTCTACGTCTGCCTGAAGCCCTATGCCCGGGGAAGCCAAGCCTAGCAGCAGCTGAAATCCCAAAGAGCTGATAATCACTATAAGAGCTGTTATCACCCTGCTGGCTGGAAGGCTCCCCCGTGGCTTGGGTCCGAGCGAACTGGACTCTGGTACTCTTACCCTCCTGGGGATAGAGGTCGCGGGTCAACACTCCGCTAATAAGACCCCCCACGGCTTCATAACTTGGCGCTCCAACTCGTCCGAACCCCGCCGAAGGTTCAGCGACGCTGAGCAACGAACAATCCCCCCAGGGGATATTCTGTGATTGGCAGTTCGAGACGCCGGCGCCCGGCTGGAGAACTTTTCGTTTTAGAAAACCTCTCCGCGGGAGGCTCAATTCAAACCTCAAAACTTACACCGGAACAAGATACGTTCGAGGAGAACTGGGCGGCAGACCCCCCTTCCTCAGAAGCCCAGCCCGAAGGGCGTAAGTATGATTTAAAATTGCGCTCAAATCCTTTGAACTTCTATTTTTTGTTTTGTTCTTTTTCCTTTTTTTTCCTGTTTTTTTTTTCTGTTGGAAGGGTGATACTTTACTATGGGTAGCTGTTTCAGTACCCTAAAGCTAACCAAACTTGAGAGAGAGTTATATTTAACCATTGTAGAAGCCTTATCTGATAAGAAATTCCGCTTTTCCAGAGGCAAGCTTTCAAAAAGAAATCTTAAAAGATTAGTGAACTGGATCGTTACACAATTTCCCGATACTAATACGTCCACAATTACCGAAAATGCTTTCTGGGATCAAGTAGGAAGCTCTCTTTATCTTTTCTAAACTAAACAGGATTTTTCTGTTACTAACTTCTTACCTTTATTTCACATTATAGCTAAAACCTTCAAAAGGGTTAACACTGAGGATCTTATTGAATCGCAAACCAACACTGATAAGATCAGCAAGGAATGCAGCTTATCTAACACAGACCCTGGCACTTCTGTCACGGCTTCTGGACAAACTAACTTCCCGGCCCCCTCATCTGCCCCACGCCAGATCCTGGGGCCCACATTTCCTGCTGCACGCCTGTCCCCGGCCTCGATCTCCCCTCCCCTGTTGACGGTGGTCACAGGGGTTTTTTAGAGGATGGAAGAGACAGGATCTTGATTCCATTATAAGAAGGCTTGATTTATTATATTATGATATATATATAACATTATAACTAAGCTACATAGAGATAGAAAGGAAGAGGCTTCTTCAGAAGCTGGCTAAGCTAAGAATAGAGATAGAGAGAATGAATAACAAAGGTCTGTCTGTCTCAGCAGAGAGCGATAGCAGCTCCACCGTGAGTGGTCAGTAGATCCAAACATCTACAGGGGACCAATCACGGGTGGACCTGTTGCATTCCACAGCAGCAGATAATAATTGTTTACATTTGTTACTGAGCTTCTCAGTTCTAGCAGGAAATATCCTACAGAAAGGATTTTTCACAAAGAATGTCTGCGACACTCCCCCACACCCCGGTTCGCCGTACCCCGCCTCAGCCCCCGCTGTTTCCCCACCACTCCCCGCTACGGGGCAGCCCGCCTTTACCCCGGCCCCTCCCACTCTTGCGTAAGCTTTGCCCACGCCTCATCACGGTCCCACCGCGCTCCCTGTCCGGGCCCACGCCCCGCTCGCTGGCCATCCGCCCCTTCCAAGGCCCTGCACCGCTTCCGAGTCCCCCCCACTCCCGTCTGACACCCCAAGCCCGCCCGACCCCCCTGCGTTCACGCCCACCACCCCTGCCCCCGGTCCCCCCACCCCCGCCACTCCTACTCCCACCGTTCCACCTACGGCACAGGCAAACCACACTTACGCAACACCATTACCTGACCCTGCATCCCAGATAATAACCTCTTCTCCCCAAAACACCCCATCAGTGCACCCCTGCCCCTGTACGCCCCTCCAACCCCTCCCTCGAGCCTCCTGTCACCCGACCGAACCAGGGACCCCCCACGATATCGATCCTCTCATCCGGTCCCATCCCTGCTGCATTTCTATCCCTGCTCCTATGGCGCCACTGCCTGGCCAGTCACTGAAACATTTGGAAAAAAAAATCGCTAAAGGAAAAAAACCTAAGCCGCGCGTTGTCAGCTTTGCCGACTCTGCCTCAGACGATAACAGCTTTTCCAATGATTCTGATTCTGATATAATACGTACAGACCCATGGGGTCATATTAAGATAGAAGCTACCAGGTCCGGTGACTGGGACCTGGCACAGAAAATCACTGCATTCCCCGTCGAATACAAGGTCGGATGCAACGGCAGGGAGTCCTCTAATAAGTTATGGAAGCCCATTTCGAATAAATCACTAGTGCAATTACGGAACATAGCAAAAGAACATGGACGTGAGTCACATATCTTTAGAAATCTATTAGAAGCTATGTTCTCTGCACATGTTTTGCTTCCTCATGATGTAAAGAATATTGCACAATGCCTCCTATCCCCAGCAGAATATTTGTTATGGGACAGGCATTGGAAAAAACATTTAAAGACGTTATCGGATTCATATACTGCTGATGAGAATAAGACCAGCTTTACGGTAGAACAGCTGGCAGGTGAAGGTAATTTGCAAAAGCCAGCTGAACAAATGGAAACATTGAATAAAGATGCCCTGCACGACCTTGATCTAGCGGCAAAAACTTCGTTACTTCTTATGCAGGATGATGCTATACCTACCATGCATTTTGCTGCTATAAAGCAAGGCATAGACGAGAGCTTTATAAAATTTGTTGACCGGCTGAGAGATGCTCTTGAGAAACAGATTGAAAGCACTGACACTAGAAAAGAACTCTTATGTAAGCTTGCTTTGAGTAACTCAAATGAAAAATGTAAAGCCATTCTGAGGTCCTTGACAATGGAATCAGACCCGACTATTGAGCACATGCTGGAATGCTGTACACGCCACATGTCCACTGAAAATACAGTGGCCCAAGCAGTTGCTAAGGGTATTGCTGAAGGAGTTTCTGGTGCATCTGCAGTAAGAGCTTCTAAAGATCAAGCTAAATGCTATCACTGTGGTGATTTTGGACATTACATAAAGGACTGCCCGGAGAGGTCACCCCCTCAATACCACTGTAATTATTATCAAAGACCCCAGAATCAGCTCCATTTTCAGCAGCGTTTCCAGCAGCGCCTGGGAAACGGCTGGAGGAGCCCGGTCGAGCCCCGGGCGACGACAACAAATCAAAGGCCACCCAGACACAATCCCGCACCAGCCCGGACTGTTCCAGATGCAAGGAAGAGGGACCAACCCACAGGACAACCCACGGAACAACCCACAGGACCACCGAGAGTGGTACACAGGGGCAACTGGTAACTGCTTTGTCAATTGACTTTAATAATAAGAATATGCATTGTGTTCCCACAGGCAAATATGGACCTAAAGGTAGTCCTTCAGACATTTTGATTGAGGGTGATTCTCTTAATGGTCCACAGGAAATCTTTGTTGTTCCGGAAGTGCTGACAGTGCAGCCAGGTCAAGAGATCCTGGTTCAGGTATTTTGCATAGACTCACCATTTTTTCTTTCTAAGGGAACTCCGATTGCACAGGCCTTTTTACTCCCAAAGAATCACAGGGAACAGATTCCTCTCAACCCTACAGCTATGTGGGCACAAGTCATGGGACCATCCAAGCCTACAATCAAGTGTGGCATCACTTGCAAAGGAGAGAAGACCCACCTGCCAGGGATGCTGGACACCGGCGCTGACGTGACCATCATCGCCTGTTCAGACTGGCCAGCACACTGGGATCTACAACCTGTTGCAGGCATGACTACTGGGATGAGACAAGGTAAAAATCCCCCTAAGTAGAAATCCCTTTTGAATTAGGTTAAAAGTCTAAACGGGTAAAAATTCTGTAAGCCAAAGCTGAAGGAAAAACTGCAAGACAGAGATACTGAAGAAATTGATAAAGAAATCAGAGACATAAAGCAAGGCCAGGACAACCTGACCTAGGAATTCCTTTTGATAAAGAGGAACTAGCGGCAAATGTCACGCGAAGTCCATAAAAATGAATATGTATGAACCTATTGTGAAACTGTATGCATATGTATGTGGAAGGGAGATAAAAGGAGATCTGAAGTTCTCGGAGGTACGCGTGCCCTTTTAGTACCTTTGAGGTATGCATGCGTCCAGCGCTGCAATAAATACATACCGGCTCTTCGGCTCTTAACAACTTTTACAAAGTTGTGGGGGTTTCTTTTTTCTCCGCAAAACAGGGATTGGTGGAACTACGGTTTCCATGAGAGGCAAAAACAACATCCTCGTTGAAGGGCCTGAAGGCAAGCTAGCAACCATCCGACCATTTGTGGTAAGGGCCCCCATCACCCTTTGGGACTGAGATGTTCTATCCCAGTGGGGAGCTTCTCTACGTATTCCCACCCAGGATTTCTAACTGGGACCACTGAGGTAAGCGCACTGCCAGATACGCCTCGTCTCACCTAGAAAAGTCACAACCCCAATCTGGCAGGAACAGTGGTCCCTAAAAAAAGCCAAGCTGCGCATCCTAAACGCCCTCGTGGAAGAACAGCTCCAGAAAGGCCACATAGTAGAATCCGACAGCCCTTGGAATTCTCCTGTTTTCGTTCTACCAAAGCCTGGGACAAACAGGTAGAGGCTTCTCCACGACCTTCGCAGAATCAACGAGGTCATCGAGGACATGGGTCCTCTTCAGCCTGGCCTGCCCTCCCCATCGATGCTGCCTAGGGACTGGACACTCACTATCATAGACATTAAGGACTGTTTCTTCAGCATTCCACTGCAAACCTGAGGATGCTCCAAGGTTTGCTTTCTCCGTTCCCTCTATTAACAAGGAGGGCCCGCTTAAAAGATATCATTGCCTTTTTCTTCCTCAGGGTCTCAAATCGTCACCCAGTATTTGTTAGCGGTACGTGGCTCACATCCTGTCTCCCATTCGGAAATCATTTCCAGACGCTATAATATATCACTATTTGGATGACATTCTGGTGTGTGCTTTGAACAAAGCTTACTTGGACACTACAGTTAAAAAGACTATTGAAGCCACAGAAAAGGCAGGAATGGAGATTCCTGAGGACAAAATCCAGTACACTGAGCCATGGATTTACCTTGGAGTCCCGATTCGGGAAAGGACCATTGTTCCCCAGCAGATTGCAATCAGAGACGACCCAAAAAACCCTGAGAGACTTACACAGCTTGTGCGGATCAATCAACTGGGTACGTCCACTGCTAGGACTTAAAACAGAGGACCTTGCTCCCTTGTTCAATCTCCTTCGTGGACCCAAGGACCTGAACTCTCCCTGCGCTCTCACAGAGGAAGCCAGAGGTGCCATCGTCAAAGTCCAGGAAGCCCTGTCTTCACGCAAAGCCCATTGCTATGAGCCCAGCCTGCCTTTCCAGTTCGTCGTTCTGGGAAAAGCACCCCGATTCCATGGACTGATTTTCCAATGGGACCCTCAGCTGCGAGACCCTTTGTTGATACTGGAATGGGTTTTTACAAGTAGCCAGCCTACAAAGACTCTTACCACCTACCAGGAGGTTATAGCACACTTAATAAAAAAGGCTAGGACTCGCCTTTGCTCCCTTTCAGGACATGATTTTGAATGCATATACTTGCCTATAACTCTTAAGGACTTTGAGGATTTATTCCAGACCAATGTGACTCTGCAGTTTGCATTGGACAGTTATATGGGTAGAATTTCAGCACATATCCCAGAACACAAACTTTTTAACAAGAATGAAACTTTTCATTTGATTCCTAAGCAAATCCAAAGTAGAAAGCCTCTCAAGGCTCTAACCCTCTTTACAGATGGCTCAGGGTCTTCTCACAAATCAGTGATTACTTGGAGAGACCCCCAAACACAAGACTGGCAGTCTGATGTACAAGTGGTGGAAGGATCACCACAGATTGCAGAATTAGCAGCCGTTGTCAGAGCCTTTGATAAATTTAAAAGCCAACCTTTCAATTTAGTCACAGATTCAGCTTATGTTGCAGGAATTGCTATGAGAGCAGAACATGCTCTTCTTAAAGAAGTTTCCAACCCAAAGTTGTACCAATTGATCTCTAAATTAATACAACTGATCTCCAACAGAAAGCAACCTTACCACATAATGCATGTGAGGTCACACACAGACCTCCCAGGTTTTGTTGCAGAAGGCAACAGAAAAGCAGATGCATTAGCAATAACAGTACAAACTGCTAATGTTCCTGACATCTTTGCCCAGGCAAAGTTGTCTCACGCGTTTTTCCATCAAAATGCACCTGCTCTTATAAGAATGTTTAAGCTCTCGAAAGAGCAGGCAAAGGCTATTGTAGCTACATGCTCGAATTGCCAAAGCTACCAAATACCATCTATGGGGACGGGAGTCAACCCCAGAGGTCTGAGTAGCTGTCAGCTGTGGCAGAAAGATGTAACTCACTTTGCACCTTTTGGAAAGTCAAAATATGTGCATGTATCGGTTGACACATTTTCAGGAGCAGTATTTGGATCATCACATGCAGGAGAAAAGACCATGCACACAATAAAAGACTTTCTCCTCGCTTTTGCCACCCTGGGTGTACCAAAGGAGATTAAAACAGATAATGGACCAGCCTATATCTCCAACAAGTTAAAGGAGTTCTTCAATGAATGGAGCATAGTGCACAAGACCGGCATACCTGTAAAAGCCACAGGACAATCCATCGTGGAAAGGACACATCAAACCCTCAAAAGAGTCCTCGATCAACAGAACAGGGACACATAAGCCACAACTCCTGTGGAAAGACTTTGCAAGGCTCTCTATGTCATCAACTTCCTGAACTGTACAGCATCAGAGCCTGACCCACCAATTCTTCGCCTCCTTGCAAATACCACCCAAGCAAAGCTCACTGAGAAACCACCTGTGCTTGTGAAGTACCCTGAAACATACCAAATTTCTGGGCCTCACCAGTTGATTTCTTGGGGAAGAGGGGATGCGTGCGTGCAACCACCATCAGGTCCAAGGTGGTACCCAGGAAAATACGTAAAACCATACTTAGGCGCTGAGAACACTACTCCTGCAGATGGAGACAAGAACTCTCCTGAGGCAAACACAAGACCACCTCAAAACCAAACTAGCTCTGCCTGGAGATGAAGACGTCGCCGAACATCCACAAACACACGAACAGACCGCCCCATTACAAGACAGACAAGACAGAAAGCTAAAAAATAGTCTGCTGTATCAGGCCATAGATAGCCTTAACACTGAAGTGTTCTCTGAATTATGTGTTATTACACTGTGTTTTTGTATTTTTAAAAAATCCCTTTACTTCCCTCCTCCTAACCTTTAAAAACCCCTAACCCCTAACCCACTCCTCCTCCCTTAGTGTAGCTTAGAAATTAAAAGAAAAAGGGGGGGGAGGGGGAACACAGAAAAGGAAAAGGCAGAAATCCCTCTCATCATAAAGATAACAATTCTGCTTATATTCTCTATCAGAAGCCCTATTCCTGCCCAAAGATGAAAAATATCTCTGTCGGTGCTGTTCTCACCGCTGCCTGGATGCTCGTCACTGTACCGTTTTCCTTCGGCTGGATTAGCCCACAGCCCAGCCATAATGTTTGGGTAACCTTAGCAAAAACATTAAAACAGGACAACATGTGCTTGTCCATGGGAAGCGTTGATAATCCACTTTCTACGTCTAGTAGGAATTCCCTTTGCAGCAGACGACTGGCCTGTCTATAACACAGAGCTCCTCCGCACCACAGGTAAGAGACCCAATGTGGCTGATACTTGGGATGAGTGGACAAAAATTCTACCAGATGTTCGAGAGGAACCCCAAGAATTGGATCTGTTGGGGTCCTCCAAGGCCATATACTGTGTCAAATTTTACTTTAGACATCCAAAAAAACAATTGGCCAGAAATTGACCAACACAAAAACACATATCGAAAAAATGTGTCACCAATTAACAAAGCCTATAACCCTCATTATTGGTGCAATTACATGGCTCGTGCGATTTCTATGTCTTCTCTCCATCCCAAGGTATTACCCAAGGGAATGTTTCTCATCTGTGGTGACAGAGTATAGGCTGGGATCCCCTCCCGATTTCAGGGAGGTCCCTGTACCCTTGGAAGACTTTCTACCCTTACTCCAAATATCACTCTCTTACATAAGTGGAAAAAGGAAAATGAATCAAAAAGCCCAATGAGCTCCTACACTGAATTTGAGGAAAATTGTGATCCTAAATTATATGATTGGAACAAACAAAAAAAGATTGCTGTCTCACTGTTTTTACCCTGGGTAGCTGCTGGTAAAGCCCTCGGTGAAATCAATCACCTTGGGTGCTAGCTCAGCAAACAAGCTAATGCCACATCTGCAGCCTTGAGTGATCTCTTAAAGGACGAAGAAACCACCAGACAGGCTTTGCTCCAAAATTGAGCAGCAATCGACTTCCTGCTGCTTGCCCACGGACACGGTTGTGAGGACTTCAAAGGAATGTGCTGCTTCAACCTCTCTTCACGCTCGGAATCCATCCATGCGAATATCCAGAAACTGAAAGATCTCATTAAGGACTTGAAAGTAGAAAGAATCCCAGACTGGGTCAATGAACTTTTTGGGCAATGGGGATTAACAGGATGGGCTGCATCTTTGGTTAAGGGAATGTTGTTAATTCTCCTTGTAATTGTTATTGTACTAGCTATGTTCTCATGCCTTGTCCACTGTTTCAAATAAATTATAGCAAATGCTTTTTTTGTAAAAACAGAAAGTGGAATTGTAGTAAACGCCACAAGCCTGGCCAAGGCACCGTGGAGGCTTTAACAATGGGAATGCTGACACAGCAGCAGAGAGGTGTTCCGACCCCAGATTCACAATGTATCTTTGTACCCTTATAAGGAGAAAAGTCTTGTTAACCCTACTATTGGTCCTTGTAGTCCTTCTAACCTTTGTCCATTGGTCAAGTTTGGAGCCTGGCCAAGGGTATAAAAGTAGCTTACTGTACCCTACTAACTGAGAAGAAGAACCGGGTTCTTTCATGTCCCCCCGAATAAACCATCTCCGTGGAACAGCCGGTGTCTCCTCTTCTCCTCTCTCTATGTCTGCCTGAAGCCCTATGCCCAGGGAAGCCAAGCCTAGCAGCAGCTGAAATCCCAAAGAGCTGATAATCACTATAAGAGCTGTTATCACCCTGCTGGCTGGAAGGCTCCCCCGTGGCTTGGGTCCGAGCCAGCTGGACTCCGGTACTCTTACCCTCCTGGGGATAGAGGTCTCGGGCCAACGCTCCGCTTATAAGACCCCCCCACGGCTTCATAAGTGGAAGAAGCCAAGAAAGTAACTTTCAGGGCCCAGTTGGTAGTATTGGCACCGCATAATGTGCAGAGTGTACTACAGCAAAAGGCAGATAAATGGATCATGGACACTAGGTTGCTGAAATATGAAGCCATTTTGATCCACTCGCCTGATTTGGAACTGCGAACAACAACAGCACAAAATCCAGTCCAATTTTCATTCGGGGAGGTGTCAGAGAAGTTCATACATAACTGCACGGAAGTGGTGGAGCTGCAGACCAAGATAAGACCGGATTTAGAGGAGGAGGAATTGGAAGAGGGAGAAAAATGGTTTGTGGATGGATCAAGCAGAGTCATTGAAGGGAAAAGGAAATCAGGATACGCAGTTGTGGAGGGGAGGACAGGAGAAGTGATAGAAGCAGGTCCACTGAACGCGGGATGGTTGGCTCAGGCGTGCGAACTGTATGCAGTCTTGAGAGCTTTGAAAAGGCTGAAAGGGAAGAAGGGGACAATTTTTACAGACTCCAAATATGCTTTTGGGGTGGTCCACACATTCGGGAAGATTTGGGAAGAGGGAGGGCTGATCAACACTCAAGGGCAGGGACTGATGCATAGAGAACTGATCAAGCAAATTTTGGAAGCGATAAGGGAGCCAGAGGAAATTTCAGTAGTACATGTAAAGGGGCATCAGGCAGGAATACAGTTTCAAATCCGGGGAAACAACTTGGCAGACAAAGAAGCCAAGAGTGCGGCATTGATGACGGTAAGTACCTCAGAGGTTGAAGGAACCGAGGCTCCAGAATATCCTCCACAGCCCTCCCAAAAAGAAATTGAAGGGTAGGAGAAAATTGGGGGGAAATTGGAGGAAGGTAAGTGGAAATTACCGGACAGGAGAGAGTTGGTATCAAAAGGTTATACCAGGAGACTGCATCAGCAAACGCATTGAGGGCCTCAGGCCCTGGCAGAACAATTTCTAAAATTCTTTGGGTGCAGAGGGATTTGTGAATTGGCCAAGCAGGAGGTACAAGGATACCTGATCTGCCAGAAAGTTAACAGATCTAAGTCATGACAGGCAGTCCTGGGGAGTCGCCCCATCGCGTACCAACCTTTTGAAAGGATTCAAGTTGATTTTACCCAGCTGCCCAAGGTGGGAAGGTACAAATTCGTGCTAGTGATAGTAGACAAATTGACCCATTGGGTGGAGGCTCAAGAGCGACAGCTCAAACAGTGTCCAAAAGACTTTTGGAGGAAATTGTGCCCCGATATGGGGTGGTGAATTACATAGATTCAGACCAGGGAACTCATTTTACCTCAAAGATTATTAGAGCAGTTGGCTGAGTCTCTAGGCATCCGGTGGGAATACCACACTCTGTGGCATCCCCAGAGTTTGGGACAGGTCGAAAGAATGAATCAGACTTTGAAGGCACAATTGTCTGCTGCTAGGCTTTCCGAACATCTTCCTGGAGGCTTTTCAGAAGGTTCTCTTTGTGGTCAGCCTTGGCTGTGAACTCTGTCCAAGTCAGGATCTTCAGTTTTTCAGCTCCTGGCTAGAATCCACTTCTGTGGTCACTTGTGAAGCAACCATCAATGCCACACATTCGGGGTTTACCCAGTGCAGCAATTGCACCTCTGGGGGTCTCACCAATTGATGAGTGTCCTCTTCAGTCGAGGGTCACCAGCTGTGACGGTGGTCACAGGGGTTTTCAGAGGAAGGAAGAGACGAGAATCTTGATTCCATGATCAGAAGGCTTGATTTATTATTTTATGATATATATATAACATTATAACTATACTACATAGGAATAGAAAGGAAAAGAGCTTCCTCAGAAGCTGGCTATGCTAAGAATAGAATAGAATAGCAAGAATGAATAACAAAGATCTGTCTCTTGGCAGAGAGCGATAGAAGCCCTGCCCCGAGTGGTCAGTAGATCCAAACATCTACAGGAAACCAATCACAGGTGGATCTGTTGCATTCCACAGAAGCAGATAATAATTGTTTACATTTGTTGCTGAAACTTCTCAGCTCCAGCAGGAAAAATCCTAAGAAAGGATTTTTCACAAAAGGTGTCAGCGACACTGGGTCGGGAGAAATTTGAAATATGAGAATAAGCTCACCCTGAACAAGGAGCCTGTCATTTTGGACCTCTTCCAGGCAAATGATGACAGGGCTTGTTTGCAGTATGATAGGACTTTCTGTTTTTTCAAAGAATAAGGAAGGGGTAGATCCTGAGGGCAAAATGAAACCGATAACTCAGGAATTGAAAAGACGGGAGTCAGAATTGAGGAAAAAGAGGGTGGAGCAAGAAAGGCTAAGAACGTTGAGCGAACAATATGAACAACTGGAGAAACAATATGCCGACTGGGGGCTACCTGCCCCTAATCGGAACTTATTCATTGATCTTGTCCAGGAGATCGTGACAGAGCTGGGACTGTCAAATTGTTGGATTTGTGAGGGGTTGAAATCCTCCAAGAAATGGCCCCAGAAAGGTGAGAGTTTAACTCCGGAGCAACTTCTGAAATGGGACAAAACACGCGTCTCCAAATTGGCACAGAGACCTGAGGGGTGGGTGTTGGATCAGTGAGTGATTGGAACCATTTGCATCAGCAGAGAGGGAAGGGAATATACCGAGGTGGTGGGATATACCCTATGTATATCCACATTGGCGGTAAATTCAAGTAGTAGGAGCAAGGTCTGGCAACCAGAGCCTCCTACAGGATATTGGAGTCAGAAAAATGAAACAAATTGCGAATGGAATGACCAAATTGGACTTTGTTGCGTCAAGGGCTCTGAAGTTAACCCCTACCAGTCCTTGGGGGAATTGAGAGAATACTGGAGAGAACCAGGAAAAACAAATATCAGGTGGAAAGCCCCAGATGGAATTTACTGGATTTGCGGGAAGAAAGCATACAGCAAATTACCCCCAAAGTGGAAAGGGTCATGCACTCTAGGCATGATCCGACCTGTATTCTTCACTCTCCCCCGAACAAAAAGTAACCTGTTAGGGGCTCCTTTGTATGAGACCCTGAACAGGGAAAAGAGGAGTCTGGAAAAGATACTCCCTGTCATAGGCGGCAGGCAGACATAGGGAGAGGAAGAATGGCCGGCAGAAAGAGTAATTGACTATTATGGGCCGGCCACTTGGGCTCAAGACCGAAGCTGGGGATATAGAACCCCGATTTATCTACTGAACCAATTGATTAGGGTACAGGCAGTGGTGGAAATAGTCTTGAATCACACCTCGGAGGTCCTTGACTTGTTAAGCCGGCAGCACACTCAAGTGCGGGCTTTTGTGTATCAGAATCAAATAGCATTAGACTATTTGTTGGCCGAAGAAGGGGGAGTGTGCGGAAAATTTAATGAGTCCGAATGCTGCATTGAGATTGACGATTACGGAGAAACCATCAGGGGATTGGCAGCAGAAATCAAAAAGGTGGCTCATATCCCAGTTCAGAAATGGAATTCCATCTTACAGGCGACTTGGTGGGACAGACTATTCGATGGAGCCTGGTGGAACAAAGTGATATTTTTTGTAATGTGTTCAGTAGCTGGGGTCAAATTCCTGCCATGCCTAATACCTTGCCTTATTAGGCTGATACACTCCATGGTACAGGGTATGCAAATAACGGTCGTACCCGTGGACCCAGAGCTGGCTTCCGGAAACAAAATATCCAAAATCATGAGCCTGGGGGAAGGTGGACACGAGAGCAAAGCAGCAGAAGTCTTGGCAAAATTTGAAAACCAAATAAGAAGTGGCGGGAACGGTTACAATTTATACCAGGGAGTCCCGCAAGGAGAGCAGGGCATGGAAAGAGTTTGAATAAGTCCCTCTCTCCTTGTAGGAGGTCCTTAAAGGTGAAGGGTAGATATAGATAAAATATAGATAATAGATATAAGGGTTGTAGTGGGAGCATGAATTAATGTGTTTATATAGAAGGGGAGGGATTGTAATATATCTTATAAAGTAATTAATGCTGAAAGAGAAAATGTATATTATAAAATTGTAAAATCCAACGAGTCTCTGACCCCAAGCAGCCCAAGGACAGATAACTACTTGGGAATTTCGAAATTCCTGAAGGCAGCAGGAGAACAATGCTCCATTAGCCCATGAATAGACATGGCCAGCGGGATTACGGGCTTCCTCCAGGGCCATCAGGAGACACCCAAGGGTGATCATCGCTTGATAGATACCATCAATCATGATAATCCAAGTTGCCAAGAAAGAGACATCTGAATACGCGACTTCCCCTGACATGATCAGCGCTCGCTACTACTCAGGAAACAGCAATTGTCCAGCCCTGCACAGTGAAAGAAACTTTCATACATATGTGGGGTTACAAAAGAAATCGGGGCACCTCTGCCTCAGGCATAAAAAACTGTATAAAAGAGCCTTGCTGGAAACAGCATTCGTGAACAGAGGGATATCCGGTGTGATAGAGGTCGGATCTACGTTCAGCCAGCGCTGATCCCGGACTCGAGGCTGTCTCTTTGGCTGTGGGTTTTTGAGGACCATATTTTGGTCGCGAAAATAAATTCTTTCGCATTTATTAATTTTGATTTCTGGCTGATCATTTATAACATAGCTTTACCGGCTTTTCTGCCTTTGTTTCACACAGCTGTTTGGCTGTCCTTTACTCAGAGCTCTGGTTACGTTTCCAGCTCTGGCTATGTTTCTAGCTCTGGCTGTATTTTTTCACAGCTGTGGACTGTGGCTCTCTGCTGTTTCATGTTGTTCATTTTCTCCCGGTTTAGTTATTTTCTTCACACGGGGTCACCATCTGTTGTGGTGTGTGGGGACGGAGAAATGACACGACATCAAGGTTTCATGCAGCAGAGAGACTTTATCCGTGTACCCAGCTATTTTAGAGGCTATTCAAAAGACTCCACATTCGACTCTGATTGGTCACAACCTAGCTCACTGACCAATAGCCACCTGCTTGTGCTCACACCAGGGACTAACTCTTTGTAACCAACCCCCTCCTTCTCCTATGAGGCACACAATCCATTCCATGCTGTCATATCAGGTAACTTGGGAGGACTACAAGGATGTCATGAGGTCATGTAGGGAAGAAGATTAGAAGGGCCGAAGCCCAACTAGAACTTAATTTGGCCATTGCAATTAAAGGCAACAAAAATGTTTTTATAATTCCATTGGCAGCAAAAGGAGGATAAAGGAGCGTCTCCATCATTTGTTGAACGCGGAGGGTTGTGTAGTGTCAGAGGATGAGGAAAAGGCAGAGATACTTAATGACTTCTGTGCCTCAGTCTTTAATATCAAGACCAGTTGTCCTCAGGATACCCAGCCCCCAGAGCTGGAAATTTGTGCTGGGAAGCTGAGTGAAGCCCCCATAATGCAGGAGGAGATGGTTAGTGACCTGCTATGCTAATTAGACATGCACAAGTCTATGAGCACTGATGAGATCGACCCCAGAGTAACGAGGTCTAAGGTCCCAAGAATGCACTCGAGAAACCTCTTAAAAGGGCTTATGGTTTTTTATGTACTCTGAGTTTGACGCATGGGAGAAATACCAACAAGATATTCTCAGGAGGTCAAAACAACAAAAAACTTTACTGGCAAACTTCAGAAAATCAGAAAATTTTGGTAAAAGTTTAAAGCAGCAGTCAATCACCATAAGACATTTCACAAAGCATTAACTTAGCCCATCCAATTTAGCAAACTCCAAGCCCATCTGATTTTAAGTTACTCAAAACTCCAAGAAGAGGTAATTAGAAGGGCAAGAAAGAGAAAGACAGAAGCAATATGGAAAAGAACAAATATAGCTAGCATTCCTGGGTTCCAGTGATGTCTCAGCTGATATAAAATCCAAGGAAATGTAGGATCAATATGTGCTTGCCTCGTGTTCTGGCTTATGTACCCTTATCATTCTTGGGCCCTTGTCCCCAGGTGGGACTTCCATTCATCTGGCCACTCTGGGGCTAGATCGGGGGTCCAGGGGTGAGGTGTGGAGTATTGCCTCTGGTGTGCCACTGATTGGTGGCCACTGAGAGGCTGGGATACAGGCCCCAGGTGGGTGGGGTGTGCGAAGCAGGGCATTGCCTCACCAGGGTAGGGCTCAACCTGCCCCTTTCCCCACACACACCCAAAATGTTTCAAATCAGCAATCCTTCCAGTGTCTCACATGAGGGAACTGGTGAAAGAACTTTCCAAACCACTCTCAATCAAATACCAGCAGTCCTAGTTTACTGAAGGAGTTCCAGCTGACTGGAAATTAGCAAATGTAATGCCCATGATGCCGAATTTTGCCCCAAAAGGCGATATAATAACTGTCTAAGAGACTCAGTCTTAGTCAGATAGACAGGAGGTATTTTATTAGCAACGTGCACGTTGGGGAAATCTCTAAAGGGATTTCCGAAGTCTTACAGCAAAAGCGTGCCTTTTATACAGTTTTAGGTTTGGGATTACATCATATTCATGCATATTCATATGGGGCGTGCCGTAGGCGGAGCGTGGGCGGTGACTTCTATTTTGAGGATCTTTTCGGGGGTCGTTCTGGCTGGCCTTCATCGTGGGCCGTGGTCTCCGAGGAGTCTTCCTCTTTAAACTTTTGAACTTCTTTCCAAATTTGGTCCATTCCCGGTGTAGTTGGCTGAGTTCCTATGCTTTGGCCAGGCTCCTAGGGTCAACCTGACATATTGGCATTAGACGTGCTTTAGCTTTGGCTCGAAGTATACTTTGTCCGGTGGTTTTCATCCTTATCTTCCTCTCCTGTCATTGTGTTCCTAGTCCTAGCCAATTTATTGCTCCGGGTGTTTCCTAAATGCTATACTTTCTTCAAATGCTTCACATTCTATGTTTTAACCCGTTATTTCTCGAAGGCTATCTATTTTATGGCTTCATTCCCCCCTTTTCTTATAACTTACGAATTCTTTCGTCAAGGTCTGATCCTAAGAGCGCTGATGCGCTCGTACCATAGCCCAAACCATTTGGGTCCTCTTCATTACGATCCTTAGCTTCCACCACATGAAAATATTTGTGAAAGTTAATACTAACAGGGCTACAACTACCAATATCATTGGGTGCACCAGGTAATTGAAAACCTGTGTAGCTGTTGGGGAGAATCCTGTGAAGATATCCCACCAATGATGCTGGCCCACTTGTTCTATTTTGGTAAGGACATTCTTTATTTTTTCTGAATCATGTTCTACCTGCCATACCATCCGTTTAGTCGTTTGATTCACTCTTTGCACCAGTTTCTTTACTTTAGGGTGTGCGAGCATTGCTTTAAGAATTTTGACATCCATCTCTATTTGGAACTCTGGTATTTCTCGATACAGGTTAAGATCTGTGTTAATTAGCTGTTGGGTAGTTATCGGGACAGTATAATGAAAATCACAACCCACTATTTTGGTAAAGTTGCACACGCAAAAGTTAGTATTGTTAGTTTCCTCTCGGCAATTATCTATAGTGACATTGTCACAAGCTGTCCGTACGCAAGCACACCCATTCCCTATATAGTAAACTTGTGATTGTGTTCTATCATGCAAAAGCATTTCAAAAGTGCATATACTATTTTCAGCGTCTAAGCATAAATCTTCTGCTTCCACTACTGCGTTTTCGCAAACATAGCCTAACTGTCCTCTAGGAATACATGCTTCTGTGCTAACCGATTGCCACTTATTTTTGATATAATCATAACTGGCCCAAAAATTGTGATCTATTGGCTTGACAATGATATCTTGTTGTATTGTCCCTAGGGTGAGGATAGGAAAAATAGCTCTTTCCTCTGCTGCACTGATGGTGAGGACATAAGCTTCGATATGTTCCTGTTGAGGTTCATAAGTGAAATTTACTAACTGCCACCAGGCTTGGTGGTCCTTCTCGAATTGTGTAGTATGATTGTCCTTTAATATTGTTTCCCTTAGTTCTTGAGGTAATATACCTGACGTTCCTTCTCTCATTATTCCTGCCGCTACCGATTGTACCCACTGTTGCGTCTGAGAGCATTGGATAGCGAGTGCAATGTCTTTACTAAGCTCTCCTGTGTAATCAGCGAGCTTTACAAAATCCTCTGCAGTATGGTTTGCTACCATGGTTAGTAATTTTACTACTAGCGATTGTGTTTCTGCCAATGTAAGCATAGATGAACTCAGCGGCACTTTGAGTTTTCCTAAGTTGGTGGTGACAGTGCTCAATTTGTTCACCAATACCTCTTGATCTACTGCATTCAGTATTCCAAATCCAGTACCAACCCATCCACTTATATCTCTTTGCGCCCGCCTGTGATAGGACCTAGTTGCTAGCCATGCATTCCATCCCTTAAGGCTTTGCTGTACAAATGGTCGGCAATCCTTCTGCAGATGCGTAACATCGGCATGTATATTCATCTGCACCTTTTTCAGGGAATAAGTGGGGTCCAATAATAATTTTAGTTCATTAGATTTCCTTACCACTTGAGGCCCTATAAAGGTTAAATTGTGCACTACTTTGCATTCCACTGGTGGAGTGGTTTCTTGGGGCAAGTCTAGATTTGGATATAAGGAGATCACATCTTCCGATAGTGCCACCTTATATTCAACGGCATGCCCACCGGGGACCCCCTCCAGGCTAAGACCTCGTTCCGGTATTTTCAACTGTCTTTCGCATACGAACGACATCAACTGATCAAATCTAAATGCCATCTCACACCGTGCCTTCCCTTTCTCGGGACCACCAGATGTCACGATCTTTCCCACAGGAAAGAGAAGAGGGTGAGGATCAAGGGTTATGTTTTGAGGACGCAGTTCCCCAAGCGAATCTTTTCTATAAATTACTGTGTTTTGGGGCTGTGATCCGGGTGGATCTTCCCGGAAATCACTCCACCGACATGAAATTGAGCCCTTTTGCTGCCTCCAAATAGTGGGTTTGCCCATTTTCACCGGACTAAAGGTAATTAGGTTATGTTCGGATGCTGGCTTCCTCAAAGGTCGAATTGTTAATACTAGCTGCCTTGTTTTTCCTTCCACTGAGTCAAGCTCTCGACACCCAATTTGGATTTGGTCTCCCTTGTGTGCTACCATAGAAGGTTGATGCCATAGGTTACTTGCGTATGGCTGATTGTTACGTAGGGCATATACCTCGAAATAGGGTCCCTTCGCTCCCCATTCCGGGTGGATACACTGGTGTGCGTGAGACCATGGGTCTATTGGGGCAGAGTCTTGGGGAAGAACTATACTTATCGAAAGTCCAATGATCAGGGTTGAAAGAGCCTGAGGTGAAGTCAAGATCATGATGTCTGTTCCTCTTGTTTACTCTCTGGAGCTTTCTTGACCCGCGAGTAATGAATCCACGTAGGTCGCTCCTTGATCCGGACCGCGGTGAAGGTAGTCAGCAGCACTTGGAAAGGTCCCTCCCACTTCTCTTGTAGGGGTTTTCCTAAAAGATTCTTAACATACACCCAATCACCGGGATTAAACGGATGCAATTTACAATCAGGTTGTTTAGGTTGGTGCCCTATCACCACGGTAGCATTCTTATCCAATTGTTTCCCCACCGTAATTACATAATCGTAAATGTACTGGTTACCGATTTGGTCTATGGCATCCCCGTTTACAACTTGCATAGCATAAGGTCTACCATACAGGATTTCAAATGGGCTTAGCTTCTCTTTTGACCTTGGTTTGACTCTCAGCCTCAGCAGAGCAATAGGCAAGGCTTGATACCATTGCAAATTGGTCTCTTGGCATATTTTGGCAATTTGCTGCTTAATAAGATGATTCATTTTTTCTACTTGTCCACTGGCCTGTGGATGATAAGGCGTATGTAATTGCCATTTGATTTGTAATGCTTTGCTTATTGCTCTTACCACTTTTGCACAGAAGTGTGTACCCCTATCCGAGGAAATACTCTTCGGTACTCCAAACCGCGGAATGATTTCATTCAACAGTATTTTGGTTACTTCTCTTTCCTTATTTGTCCTGCAAGGGAATGCTTCAGGCCACCCAGAAAATGTATCAGTTAATACCAACAAATATCGAAACCCCCCTTTTCTTGGGAGCTCAGAGAAATCAATTTGCCATACTTCACCTGGGAATTTACCTCGACTTATGGCTCCTTGGTGTATCCTGGTTCCCGTATTCGGGTTATTTTTCAGGCACCATTCGCACTGGGATGTTACGTGCTTTATAGTAGTAAATAATTTCGGTCCTGCTATCCTGGTTTGCAAATATTGGTAAAGCGGATCCAAACCCCAATGGGCCTTCTCATGTTCTGCTTTTACAAACTGCCACATCACATTTCCTGGTACTACTAACTGTCCTGTTTCCAATTGACCCCAACCATTTTCTAATATTTTGCCCTTATTTCTTTGAATCCATCTATGGTCTGATTCCTGGTAATCTGGCTTGATATTGGTATCCAGGTCTCCTGGTATTAGGGCCGTTATTCCCACTTCCCTAGACCTTGTGGCAGCCAATTTGGCCTCTGTATCTGCCTTTCTATTCCCTATTTCTGGAATAGTGTTGCCTTTCAGATGTCCCTTACAATGCATTATGGCCACTTGAGCTGGGAGTTGGACCGCCTCCAGCAATCGCAGAACCTCCTCTGCATGTTTGACTGTCTTTCCTTGTGTAGTCAACAGTCCTCTTTCTTTCCAGATGGCCCCATGAGCATGTACAACAGAAAAGGCATATTTAGAGTCTGTCCATATATTGATTTGCATGTTCTCTGCCAATTCCAGAGCTCGAGTCAGAGCTATCAGTTCTGCCTTCTGGGCTGAAGTTCCTGCAGGCAAGGGGTTCGACTCAATTACCCTTTCTGTAGTAGTGACTGCATAACCAGCCATTCTTACTCCTTGCTTCACGAAGCTGCTGCCATCCGAGAACCAGTTGTCCGCATCTTCGAACGGCTCTTCTTTGAGGTCCGGGCGACTGGAGTAGACTGCTTCAATTGTTTCCAGGCAGTTGTGTTCGATGGGTTCTGCCGGGGTTCTCCCTTCTAGAAATGAAGCTGGGTTCACGATGTTAGTTACCTGAATGGTTACGTCATCCGATTCAGCCAGAACGGCCTGGTATTTTAGGAATCTGGAAGGCGACAACCAATGGTTGCCTTTCTGTTCCAGCACAGCCGACACGGTGTGGGATACTAGCACAGTCACCTTTTGGCCCAGCGTGAGCTTCCTGGCCTCTTCTATGTTAATTATTACTGCGGCCACTGCCCTCAGACAGCCTGCCCATCCTTTACTTACTTCATCCAATCGCTTGGAGAAGTAGGCCACAGCTCTCTTGTGTGGTCCCAGCTGCTGTGCTAGGACTCCTAAGGCCATCCCTTGTCGTTCATGGGAGAACAGCCAGAATGGTTTCGATACATCTGGGAGACCTAAGGCTGGTGCTCTCATTAGCTCCAACTTCAGCTTCCTGAAGGCCTCTTCTGCCTCGGGAGTCCAAACTAGGATGTTCTTGGCCTCCTTCAACAAATCATACAGTGGTTTAGCGAGTATCCCGTACTGGTAGATCCATAGCCGACACCAACCTGTCATCCCCAAAAAGGCGCGCAGATCTCTCACTGTCTCTGGTTTGGGCATCTGGCAGATGGCCTCTTTCCTAGCTGCTCCCAGGGATCGCTGTCCTCTGGAGACTTCGTATCCCAGATACACCACTTGTTTTTGTACCAGCTGTGCTTTCTGTTGAGAGACTCGATATCCACTTAAACCCAGAAAATTCAGCAAGGAAATAGTCCATTCAATGCATTCTTCCTCTGTCGCTGTTGCTATTAGGAGGTCGTCTACGTACTGCAGAAGGGTGCCATCTCCCAGCGGTCTTTCCCACTGCTCTAGTTCCTTGGCTAACTGATTCCCAAAAACCGTGGGGGAATTGCACCACCCTTGGGGCAATACTGTCCAGGTGAGTTGGGTCTTTCTTCCACTATCTACAGATTCCCACTCAAAGGCAAAAATCTTTTGACTCTCGAGAGCTAAGGGAAGGCAAAAGAACGCGTCTTTTAGATCTAATACGGTGAACCAGGCCAAATTCTCCTTTAGTCTGGTCAAAAGCGTGTATGGGTTAGCAACTACCGGATGTAATGCCTTAGTTATTTCATTTACTGCTCTCAAATCCTGGACTAACCTATAGGTTCCATTAGGTTTCTTGACTGGCAGGATTGGTGTATTAAAATCTGATTCGCATTCTACCAATAGCCCCAGTTCCATAAACCTTCTGATCGTGGGCTCAATCCCTTTCCTATCTTCTATCCTCAGGGGGTATTGTTTCTTTCTCACCGGTTTTGTCCCAGCTTTAAGTTCAACGACAATCGGTGCTGCTTGTTTTGATTTTCCAGGTATATCAGTAGCCCACACTAATGGGTACGTCTTGCTCAGGATTCGCTCGAAATTGTGGCTTTCAGGTTTAGGCTCCACACAACTGATCGTTAGGCTTAAAGCTGTAATTAGTTGTTCTTCATTTACTTGAAACTCCAATTGATCTTTGTTAAACTTTATTACGGCCCCCAAATTCTCCAATAAGTCTCTCCCTAGTAGGGGTTTTGGTGAATTTGGTAAATACAGGAACTGATGAATTCCCATTTGCTTCCCAATTTTGTATTTAATGGGTTTCAAAAAGTAAGCCTTTTCTGGTTGGCCTGTTGCTCCCACAACTTGTACAAATTCATCACTTTTAGGTACAAATTCTTGATTTAAAACCGAAAAGGTTGCTCCCGTATCAATCAAAAAGTCTAATTCCTTTTTACCCTCCCCTAGCTCTATCTTAACCAGTGGGTCTGCTAGGGTACGGCCCACCGGTCCCCTTCATTCACTATCCTGAGGCGTGGTAGTAGTGGTGGCCATTAGCCTTTCCCTTAGCTGGGGGCATTCTCGCTTCCAGTGTCCCGTCTGCAGGCAGTACGCACATTGATTCGGCCCTACCCCGTTTGAATGGGGCTGGAGCCTCCTTCCCCTTCCTGCTGGGTTGTCTCTACCTCTTCCCCTGGTTCCAGCTGCCACTGCTACAGCCACTACTCGAGCTATCCTCCTGTCCTCCTTTTTCTTCTCCTCAACTTCTCTATTGTTGTATACTTTCCACGCCTCATTCAGCAGTGTCTCTAGGTTTTTATTTGCCGGGTGCTCGAGCTTTTGTAATTTCTTCCTGATGTCTGGGTTACTCTGTCCCATCATTAACCCTAACAAGTGCTGTTTCCCTTCCTCTGTTGCTGGGTCCAGGGGTGTGTATTGTCTCATTGCTGCCCTAAGCCTATCCAGAAATTCTGACGGGGTCTCATCCTTTCCCTGCCTGACATCATACAGCATCGACCAATTGACGGCCTTAGGGATCGCATTACGCAAGCCCATCGCTATCAATTTTCTATACTGCACTAGCCGTTGATAGTGTTCTGCGTTGCCCGGGTCCCACTCTGGTTTACTGCTGGGAAAATTATCTTCTAGCCTCCCCGATAATAGTTGGGCATGTCGTCTCCCCGTTTCCAATACGAGTTCCCTTTCTGTATCTGTCAACTCTGACAACATCACTTCTATATCCTCCCAATCAATATCTAAGTTCTTTGCCATTAGTTCAAACCTCTTTGCTACTCCCTCTGGATTCCTCCTGAAGTTCCTTGCCTCATCCCTCCAATTGTTCAAATCACTCGTCGAGAATGGCACCTTTACTCTAGTCTTTTCCCCTACCATTGGCATAACTTGTCGGAGAGGAGCTATCGTGTGATTCCCTTTCTCCCCTTGCTTTGCTTCCCCCCGTGCCACAGATCTGGTGTAATACGAGTGACTGGTCCCCTCCCCGGGATCTTCTTCCTGTGCCTCAATGCCTTCCCTATTCTTTCTCTTCTCTTTCTTCTTTCCCCCTTCCTGCTCTTCATTTTCCTCTCCTATCTCTATCACACAATCCATCCGATTCTCATCCTGCGTCTGTCGCCTCTTTTGTATCTGCCGGCTCTTATCCTGTCCCGGGCTACTGTTCCTCTCATCCTCTGCTCCCCCTCCACTTCTCTTATCCTCTATCTGAATTACTATGTTCAGTTTCTGTGAGTTACTCTCTGCCTCCCTTTCACATGTCTCACTATCATTCTTCTCGCTGTATCTCAATTTAGGGACGTCGCCTCCCGGTGAATTACTTTTATCCCCAGTCCTTGGTGTACTGGCTTCCATTCTACAGACGCCTCCATTTCTGGAGGTGTTGCTATCTCCATATGGACTGAGCTCGGGTAGGCTACGTGTCTCCCTTCGGCTCTCTGCTTCTGACGGACTGCCCTCCTCCCTTTCAGCTTCCAGTCTGGGTGGGCTGTCGGCATCCATGTAGCTCCCTGACCCCTGTGGACTATCTAGTCCCTGAGGGCTGTTTTTCCTCTTGTCAATCCCTAATTTTAATGGGCTGCCCTCCTCCCAACTGTTGTCTAGCCTCTGGGGGCTGTGCCCAAACTTAGATTTCCACCATCGTTCTAGTTCCTTTAATGGGGTAGGATCCCCTTGTTCCTCTTCTGGCCTGGGGAGGGGCCCTTCTCGTCCTGGGGCAAATGGATGGTATTCCCACAGGCTTATTTCGCTCTCCTTTCCACTGTCCCTTCTTGTTAACTTAAGACATTGTTGCCCAATGCTACATGCATCGCAGCAACGTTCTTTGGGCTTTGAGCCTTTCTTATCTTTTTCCAGGGCTAGTACTAGAGGATCCTGAGGGGCTACATTAATTCCGCACTCTTTTTGCCACTCAGGTTTATTCCTCAAGGTGAAAAACATGTCTGCGTACATCACCTCATCCCACTTATTGAGCCGGCGGAGGAAGAGCATTAGTTGTAAAATGGTATTATAATTAATTGTTCCCTCGGGCGGCCATTTCTCATTATCATCTAACTTATATAATGGCCACCACTGCGTACAATATTTGAGAAGTGTCTTTTTACTTATGTTTCCCCCCGGAATCCCTCCCAGGTCCTTCCAATGCTTTAGTATGCACCCTAAGGGGGTTTTCATATTTACGTCCTTACTCTGTTGACCTCCCATGACTATCCCCTATATCTGCGTTTTCTGTTAACCGAAACAGTCCCTCTCCCGTAACCACGATATGCCAATATATTTTAACACTTCATACACACAATTTCCAATCGCTTCGTCCGTTTCCGACCTGGCTTCTCGCGAAGGACAGGAAATGCGGAGCAGGACTCCCTCTCGCTTCGCAGCTATGCTGCATCTCACTCGCCCTCACATACACCACGCACTTATAAAATAAAATTGTTTTACCAGGTTTGGTCACAAAAAGGTCGCCCACAAACTGTAAGGTACCGGCTTCCCAAATTCAAGGCACGTAGACAGCACAATGCGCGTTTCAATCTATTACATAAAGAGTGACAAAATGTCTCTTATAAAACTTTGCAACAAACACATAAAACGAACACACAAAACACATACAAACACCAATGGTACCAAACCCTATGATGTCCGAGATATCGAACACAAATGGTACCAATTAGGGACAAACACCAATGGTACCAAACCCTATGATGTCCGAGATATCGAACACAAATGGTACCAATTAGGGATTTTTACCAGGGCGTCCCCTGGTTTACCCTTCGGTGGTCACGTCTGACCCCCGTGTCCCAATAAAGCGCTTTAAACCAAAACCAATAAACAATTAAAATACCTCTTAATTTGGAGCAGGAGATGCAGGGAATCCTTCCTCCGCCGAAGAGCGCTGGTCCGGGAGGGGAGTCTCTTCTGACAAAAATCCGTCAGGGGCCCCAGAGGGTCCCGGCCCCGGACTGGCTCTTCGGGGGGACCCCTCAAAGTCTGGATCTCCTGTTTCGTCCCATCTGGGGTGCCAGAACTGATGCCGAATTTTGCCCCAAAAGGCGATATAATAACTGTCTAAGAGACTCAGTCTTAGTCAGATAGACAGGAGGTATTTTATTAGCAACGTGCACGTTGGGGAAATCTCTAAAGGGATTTCCGAAGTCTTACAGCAAAAGCGTGCCTTTTATACAGTTTTAGGTTTGGGATTACATCATATTCATGCATATTCATATGGGGCGTGCCGTAGGCGGAGCGTGGGCGGTGACTTCTATTTTGAGGATCTTTTCGGGGGTCGTTCTGGCTGGCCTTCATCGTGGGCCGTGGTCTCCGAGGAGTCTTCCTCTTTAAACTTTTGAACTTCTTTCCAAATTTGGTCCATTCCCGGTGTAGTTGGCTGAGTTCCTATGCTTTGGCCAGGCTCCTAGGGTCAACCTGACATATTGGCATTAGACGTGCTTTAGCTTTGGCTCGAAGTATACTTTGTCCGGTGGTTTTCATCCTTATCTTCCTCTCCTGTCATTGTGTTCCTAGTCCTAGCCAATTTATTGCTCCGGGTGTTTCCTAAATGCTATACTTTCTTCAAATGCTTCACATTCTATGTTTTAACCCGTTATTTCTCGAAGGCTATCTATTTTATGGCTTCACCCATCTACAAGAAGGGTCAGAAGGATGATCTGGGGAACTACAGGTTTGTCGGCCTTACTTCGATTCTGGGCAAGGTTTTGGAAGAGATCATCCTGACCGCCATTATGCAGCACATGCAGGGGATCAGGCCCATCCAATATGGGTTTAGGAAAGGCAGGACCTGCTTGACCAACCTGATCTTCTACAGCAGTGACCTGCTTAGTTGATGAGGAAAAGGCTGTAGATGTGGTCTATCTAGACTTCAGTAAAGCATTTGACACCATTTCCCACAGCATCCTCCTAGAAAAACTGGCTGCTTGCAGCTTGGATGGGTAGAGTCTTCAATGGGAAAAAACTGTGTGGATGGCTGGGGCCAGAGAGTTAGGGTGAATGGAGCTAAATCCAGTTGGCAGCCAGTAGCTAGCTATGTTCCCCATGGCTCTGTATTGGGGCTGGTCCTGTTTAATATCTTCATTGATGATCTGGATGTGGGGATCAAGTACACCCTCAGTAAAATTGCAGACGACAATTGTTGTATTGCACTAAATAATTATTTAGTTGTTTGCACTGGGTGTTTGGTAATTTCCACTGTTCACATGATTTGTATCCTATGACCACATGGTCTTCCCTTTCCCTCCCCCCCCCAAGTGTCAGCGTTGCTGGTCTCTTCCTGAGTTACCCCTCCCCTTGCCCCTCCTCACTTGTATCCCATTGGCTGTGGTCCTCTTCCTCCGCCTCCCATTCCCTGGGTATAAAAACCCCCTAGGGGCAGCTGGCCAGCCTCTTTTTTCCATGTGGGTCTTTCCATCTGGTGGTTCTCCTGGGAATAAACAGATGACATTCATTCCCACGTGGAAAAGAGCGCTTCTGGTCTTTTGCCTTTTGTCCATGTAAGATCGTGTGGGCTGGGGTCCATAGCTAGCCGGATTTGACCCGAACAGCCCACCTAGCCACAGATTCTTACAGACAATAAGTTTGGTGGGAGTGTTGATCTGCTTGAGGGTAAGAAAGCCCTACAGAGAGACCTTGACAGACTCAATTAATGGGCTGAGGACAACCGCATGAAATTTAATAAGGCCAAGTGCCAGGTCCTGCACTTGGGTTGCAGCAACCCCATGCAGTGCAACAGGTGGCACTGAAAACCGGGAAATAAGCTGTATTGGGTTTGCATGGCCAAGTTTTAATAGTGGGGGGGGGCTACAGAGGTGGCTTCTGTGAGAAGCTGCAAGAAGCTTCCTCCATATCCAGCAGAACCAATCCCTGACAGCTCCAAAGATGGATGTGCCAATGGTCGACTGGACAATTAGAAATGGTGGTAACGCTTCTGTGATAACAGATTTCAGAAGGAGAAAAAGTTGCTCAGTTGTAATTGTGGGCAAGAGAAGAGTGAGGTGAGAACATGTAAGAGGAACAACTATGCAGACACAAAGGTCAGTGGAGAAGGAAGGGGAGGAGGTGCTTCTGGCGCTGGAGTTGAGCTAACTCTGCAGTTCGTGGTTGAGACAGAGTGAAAAATCTCCTAGAGTAGAAATCCATTTTGAATTAGGTCAAAAGTGTAAAAAGGGTGAAAAGTCTGTAAGCCAAAGCTGAAAGGAAAACTGCAGGACAAAGATAATGAAGAAGACATGAGGAGACAGATAAAGAAAAACAGAAACTATTGCAAGGGCAGTCTGCCCTGACCCAAGAATTCTTTCTGATAAAGAGGAACTGGCGGTAAATGTCACGCGAGGTCCATAAAAATGACTATGTATGAGCCTATTGTGAATCTGTATGCATATGTATTTAGAAGGGAGATAAAAGGATCTCTGAAGATCTCAGAGGCACGCATGCCCTTTTAGTACCTTTTAGGTATGCATGCGTCCAGCGCTGCAATAAAACATACCGGCTCTGTCCAACTTTTACAAAGTTGTTGGGTACTTTTTCTTTTGTCTGCAAAACGTTATGGCGAGCCAGCCAGGAGTTCTCTGTCCCCGCTGGGGCAGGGGGGATAGATGGACCTCCAAGGTGCGCCCCAGGATTTTCCTGGTGGGGCTCCACTCATCTCAGCTTGCCTCCTGCGAGGACCTGCTGGCGTGCGGAGGAGGATATGGTATGTATTGAGGGGCCCCCTGGGGAAAAGAGAGAGATAAGGGGTAAATCACCCTGAGACGTCTGGGTGCAGCTGATGGAGCAGCTGATTAGAGATGAGAGTTCACTGTCTGATAGGGCAGCCGCTAGCGATCCTGGGGGTGGGTCGAGTGAACCTCTGTGTGTGTGTGTCCCAACACTGTATCATTGTATGGTTTATGCATTGTGTGGTTAATGTTAATGTGTCTGTAATTGTGCGAGTGCGTGGTATATGAAAGAGAAAGCAGACAAGTGAGTTCACCCATAGCGTGGGGAGGTGAATACTACCCGTGTCTGCAGCAGCCGAGTGAGGCCTGAGGTGCTGGCTGCAGCAAGCTGTGGGGGCAGGGAGTGAAGTGCCCCAGGGAGAAGTGGAACAAGTAGAGAAACATCAGTGATGGTATTTATTGTGTTTAAATGTAGTGATTTGTGTAGATTTAGGACATTTTAACCGTGAGTACGAGCTCAGAGAGTTTTACTGTGTGCTGTTATTTTGGTTGTGTCCAAGGAGAGCTGATGTGAGTAAATGCTGAATTAGTATATGCGGTGTTGTGTTGAGAAAAGTAGGCACTTTGAGAGATATGCCCTTTCCCAGTGATTTTGTATGGTGATTTTCTTCCACCGCATTGTGGTAATTTGATTCTCAGATTGTATAGCAGTGTTTGTGAGAGATTTTAAGATTTTGTTTGCAACAAGTGTAGCATTTTACACAGAAGAACTATGGTATGGTGATTATGGTGATATGTAGTAAAGCAAATTGAAGGAATTCTAAGAATTCCCCCCCCCCACGGTAATTCAAGCCCTGGCTCTAGTGAATTTGAGATAAGAGGGGTGTGTGTGTCTGTGTTTGTGGGCATATCAGAGTTTTTGCTGTAACAAGCCTTTTGCAAGGCAACAAAGTGAGTGTCAGTAGAAACAATAGAAACAATGCTTTAATTAGGTTGTGCAAGAAGAGAACTAGAAAAGATTGATATTTTGTAAAACAGAGTAAGATAGAAGAAATGAATGAGTTTATGGGACTTCAGTGGGTATTATAGTAAGCTTAGACTGAAAACAACTTGCCGTGGAGGTTAAGTGATAAACGCCAAAGTGATAAATGAGATAGCCTGCAAGCAATTCCTAGGAGTTTTTGGTGCATTGAGAAGCTGGCACCTTATGTGCAATGCAGAGTTTGTGAGAGGTGCTGGTATTGCTGTTCTGTGTCTTAAGTGTAAATTAAAATTCCTGATCAAGCCAATTCAAAACCTGAGATCTTAAAGCTTATGTGTGGAGAATCACATCTGATACCTGCCACCCGGATGTCTGTGTATGAGGAAAAACTGAGAAGAGACACTGTAAGGCTTGGGGAGGCAAACAGGATAGCATAAAAGAAAAGAAATAATGAGAACTAACCAGAGCAAAGAAGTTCCTGAACTAGCCCCTTTTGGGAGGGGCTCACTAGAACAAAGCTGCCAGTAGGGGCAGCTCAGAAAATAAAAAGATTTATAATACCTCATTGCAGTTAATGCTGTTTTAAAATGAGAAAGTAAATTAGATAAAGTTTTATATGCTGATGTGTTTTTGTTTTAAGAAATCACCAAGAATGGCAAAAGGACTGTGGGACCAGACCACCCTCAAACCCATTAGTCTTGGCCCATGAAAAGGAAAACAAGGCAAAGAGAAAGCAAATCAAATGTGTTGTTCAGCATGCAGCATAAGATAGCAATGTACGAAGTCAAACTGTGATAGTGGTCACAGGGGTTTTCAGATGGAGGAAGAGATGAGAATCTTGATTCCATGATCAGAAGGCTGGATTTATTATCTTATGATACATATATAACACTATAACTATACTAAAAAGATATATACTAAAGAGAGATATATCGGCAGAGAGCGATAGCAGCTCCACCGTGAGTGGTTAGTAGATCCAAACATCTACAGAAGACCAATCACAGGTGGACCTGTTGCATTCCACAGCAGCAGATAATAATTGTTTACATTTGTTGCTGAAACTTCTCAGCTCCAGCAGGAAAAATCCTAAGAAAGGATTTTTCACAAAAGATGTCAGCGACATCAAACAAAGATTATCATGCTGAAACACAAAGCGATTACAGTTCGCAAAATGAGTACATATGATTTGTTAAAGGCTTCTCCTAAGGCAAGAGAGGAAGGATAAAGATGACCTCCCCAAAAGGGAAGAAGACTTAAGCTCCGAAAGTATACCCACTCGAACCCATCCCCCTCCTGGCAGTTCAATTTCATCCAGAACTAGGATGTAACAGACCCCTCTGCGAGAGGCAGTGAGATTACAAGAAAGGAAAGGGTAGAATTTTAGTTGATACAGAGGCCATATATTCAGTTTTAAATAAAGCTTTAGTACCTGTAGAGAATGTTTATGTTGTAGTGTGGAGAGCAACTGGCCAGTCTGAGAAGGCATACTTTTGCAAACCTTTAAAGTAACATGTGTGGTTAGAAGCTTTTGTACAATTCGCTCAGTTCGCTAAACGCTCTCAAATGAGAAAGGTTACTCTAGAGGCAAATTATATAAAGATGTTAGGCTTAACATTAACAGCCATTGAAATTAAGGATGACATTAGTAAAGAGATATTAGAATAAGTAAATAAGTGTTTTTGAGGGTATGGGCCTCTGCTGTACCAGGGAGGATGAAAAATGCCCCCCATAGTAATCAAACTTAAGAAAAGAACACAACCAGTGAGAATTGAGCAGTACCCTCTCAAAAGGAAGATAGGGAAAGAATCAGCCTAATAATTGAAAATTTTCTAGGGTTAGAGTTACTGAAAGAATGCCAATCTGATTTCAATACTCCCATTTTACCTGTTCAGAAATCTCATGAGTCATACCGAATAGTACAGGATTTGAGGGCTGTCAATAAAATAACAGAAGAATTTATACCCTGTGGTGGAAAATCCATATACTTTACTAACTTGTTTAACACCTGAGCTAACCTGGTTCACTGTTTTAGATCTCAGAGATGCCTTCTTTTGCCTCCCTATCCATGAAGCCAGCCAGAAAATTTTTGCATTCAAACACAGCTCACATAGTCCATGTGCCTTAAGGCTTCAAAATTCCCCACTCCGATTGGAAAACAGCTTGCAAAGATTCAGAGTCCTGAGAAGCTCCACAAGAAGAAAAAAGGCTATTTCAGTATGTAGATGATCTTCTAGTAGCCACTCAGATGAAGGCAGCATGTGTGGCCTAGACGGTAAGCCTTTCAAATTTCCTAAGACTCTAAAGATACAGACTATCAAAGAAAAGGGCATAGGTAGAGAAACAGAAAGTAATCTACCTGGGGTAAGAAGTGAGTGCTGAGCAGCAGACTTTAAGGCAAGGAAGACATATGCCAAATCCTGAAACCCCAGAATCACACAGAATCACAGAATAATGAGGTTGGAAGAGACCTCTAAGATCATTGAGTCCAGCCTATGCCCTAACACCTCAACCCGACCATAGCACCAAGTGCCATGGCCAGTCTTTTTTTAGACACATCCAGAGATGATGATTCTACCACCTCCCTAGGAAGAGCATTCCAGGACAACGAAGAAACTCCAAACCTTCTCAGGCATGGCAGGGTAGTGCCAGCTGTAAGTTTATAATTATGGACTGCTTGTCAAACCCCTCTACGCTCTTACTGCCAATAGAAACAGAGATCTCCAGTGGACAAAAGAAGCCACACGGGCCTTTCACCAGCTGAAGAGTGCCTTCATGTCAGCTCCAGCTTTGGGACTTCCAGATGTAAGTAAACCATTCTTTCTATTTTTCCATGGAAGAAATTGCCCTAGGAATACTAGCTCAAGACTTGAGTCCATACCAGAGGGCAGTTGCTTACTTCTCTAAGCAACTAGATGCAACAGCCAAAGGATGGACGGGTTGCTTCAGAGCTGTGGCAGCAGCTGTGCTGAATATTCAAGAGGCACTCAAGTTTACCCTCGAACAAAAAATGACTGTGCTAGTGTCCCACACAGTGTCTGCAGTACTGGAAGTAAAGGGTGGCCACTGGCTTTCACCACAGAAGTTCCTGAAATACCAAGCCATCACAGTAGAGTAAGATGATGTAGAGATAGTAGTGACAAATATTGTCAACCCAGCTTCCTTTCTCAGTGGAAATCAAGGAGAAGCAGTACACCATGATTGCCTGGAGACTATTGAAGCTACCTACTCCAGTCGCCCAGACTTAAAGAACACTCCTTTAGATGATGCAGAGGCCTGGTTCACTGACAGAAGCAGCTATGTTGCCAATGAGAACCGACATGCTGGGTATGCAGTGACCACCTGCAGAGAAGTAATCAAATCTAGACCCTTACCAACAAGTACTTCTGCACAGAAAGCCAAGATAAATGCATAGACCCATGCCTTAGAAACAGCAAAAAGAAAAGAAAATAACCATCTATTCAGACTTGAAATACACATTCAGAGTCGTGTATGCACATAGAGACATCTGGAAGGAGAAGAGACTGCTAACCTCACAAAGAAAGAAGAGACAATCCAGCTGCTGGAAGCAGTTCAGCTGCCTAAAACGGCATATTAAGGCACACCAGAGAGTGAGCTCAGAATTGGAAGAAGGAAATGAGCTAGTGGATGGAGAAGCAAAGAAAGCAGCAAAAAGTGAAGTAATTATAGACAGATTTTCCTCGAAGGTAAGCCAGAATATAATAATACCAATCAAAAGAGACATACAACCACAAGGAGTGGGCTACCATTGAAAGAGAGCTAATAATCCCTTCCCATTTTTCGTGGTCACTAGTGAAAGAAGAGCACTAGAAAACACACTGGAATCTAACTACTTAAAAGCTTATATAAAGTGTAGCTCCATTCCTAAAGTGACCAAGGCTACCAGTGATACAGAGTGCATCGAAATGAAGTGTTGACTTTAGAGTAGTAGTTTCCACAGGCTTTCTAGAACACACATCTGATTGAAAGAATCATTTCCAGGAATTGATATGCCACTATTACTCAAGTAAACTGACAATGTGATCCTTGCCTCCAGACTAACCCCAAAAATGCCCCCAGACCAAAACTCGGTCAGACTGGGAGAGACCATGGGCCTGGACAGCAGTGGCAAATTAACTTTTCAGAACTCCCAAGGAAAGGGGGGTATCAGTATTTACTAGTATTGATAGATACATTTTCAGGGTAGCCAGAAACATTCCCCACCAGAACTGTCAAAGCTCGAAGAATGACCAGAGTATTATTACAAGAAATAATACCATGCTTCAGAGTTCCAGCCACAATATCCTCAGATAGAAGATCACATTTCATTTCCAAAGCAGTGCAACAGATTACTAGCCACCTGAGCATAGATTGAGAACTTCACACTCCATACCGCCCCAATAAAGCAGCCAGGTGGAGAAAATGAATCATTTGATTAAGCAGCAGATTGCAAGACTAGAGCAGGAAGTTAATCTACCCTGGCCCCAAGCTCTTCCACTGACACTATTGCAAATTCGAACTAAACCTTGAGCTAAAAGAATGCTGAGTCCTTTTGAAATGCCTTATAGAAGACCATATAGAATACAAAAGAGAATGTCCACCCACATTAAAGTGATAACACTGGCCACCTAAATGGTGGCTTTAAGCAAACAGCTCAGAAAAACTGAGAAACATGTGGCTGGAACTCAGAGCAGGGAGTTAGCCTAGAGATGATGTATATGTTAAGTCTCTTACAGAAAAGACTTTAGAACCACGGTGAAAGAGACCACTGCAAGTACTTCTCACCACCTTCATCCCAAACAAAATCAAGGAGCAGAATGCCTAGATCCATCACTCTCGAGTGAAGAAGGCCCAGAAGCCCCTTAGAGAGTGACACCAAGAAACAATAAACTGAGACTAAAACTTACTCAGGCAAAATGAGTATATTGCAATCAGGAGTAGTTCATACTTAGGTTTACAGAATTGTTTTATATGTAATTATAACTAAAGCTTTAGAACTAGAGAGTACCTCTATCCAGAGCAATGCTAGATGGCCTTGGTCCCAGGCATTTAATCAGTATACTGGATCCATGAGAGAACCTTCTGAGATAAAAGATTTAAACCTATCCACTGTAGTAATTCATGGAGATCAAGTATATGAAGAACAAGAATAGCAAGAACGAGAACTGTAGACACTTTAAAAGATCAGAAGAGAAGAAATCAAGGTAGAGTGCCAGATGGTCAATGAGACGGCTTATGAGAGACCAGATGAAATTAGTGTCCTAACCTCTCCTGGTGTATACGAACACCAGGAAGTTTGTGATAGTCTAAGTGAATCAGACTGTTAGTGTAATTTCATCTTGATACAGCCTGTAGAAGTAACTTGCCTTTGAGCTCAAGATGCTATCAGACTTTCATTTAAATTCAAAGTAGACACTGCACTTTTTACAACAGCATGACCTCATACAACCCATACTAAGATTCAAATAGTTCAGACTCAACCCAAACTTGAACCTGAACTGTATGAAATAGGCCCCTACGTAGTAAGGAATGTAAGTGAACAACAACTATTGTTCAATCCAGAATGGTCTCTCAAACTGTTGAGTTGATAATGCAAATTAACATCTCAAAATCCAACCAGCCTGCTCCCCCTTCCTAAAAACATCCTTTGAGAGCTAAACAACGTAGTTACAAAGACAGGTATATCTCAAGAGCAAAATAAGAAAATATCTAACTGAGATATTAGAGACAAGATTAGGAGTTTTAAATAGAATTGATTCAGAAATACTGATGAATAAGCTGGCCACTGTAGCAGGTGGCCTAACAAAATTGAAGCAGCCTTTACAGTCATTTCTATTGGCATTAAGAACTACCAGTGGCAGATTTCAAAAGTACTGCCAAAGTACGAAAAAGCAAGAAACCAAGACCACAAGTTAACAGTAGAAGCACTTAGTACAGTTCAAGATAATGTGTCTTTAGCTTTCAGCTGTATACAAGCACAGTTATAGATGCAAGCAACAGCAGATCTGATAATACAGAAAAGAAATGAAAGTAATTTTCCAGCTAAAATTCAGAAAGTTGTCTGAGATAATGCGATTGATTTTGAAAAGAAGTTTCAATCCTAGTAGACTATAGTAAATTTCACCTATGATCCTGCTTCTAATGTGGCCACTGCCTTTGTGCTTACCATACGTAACGCCACTGTTTATGTTATCCATCCTATCATTGCACTAGGATTAAACCATGAAAAACAATACTCTACCCTTCAGAACATAAAGTGTGGGCACAAAAGATGAATGAAAGTGGCAGACAGTAAACTTAAAATCCTGCATTACTAGAGAACAGATGAAATTCATTTGTGAAAGCAATACTATTAATGCCCAAGATGTCTGCTTAGACACTGAACAGAGTATTTGCCACTTTGAAGTTCATCCAGTCACTGACCAGAAAACTGTGCTCGTATATATTAGAAAAAGGTATGTATGCCTGAGAACTGCCTGTGCTGCTGTAAAAATTGATAGCAATGATATTATTTTGTTTAGTAGAAATCATTCTAATTTCTGTATTTGTAATTTTGTTAAGATTATCGGGTGTGGTTTTTCGTACTTAGCCCAAGTGACATCCCACCAGTTAATTAAAACCAATTATACAATGTATCACAGACTATCACCTACCCCTATTCAGATAGACCTTACGTTAGTAAAACAATTAATTAAGCACCAAGACCTACTAGAGATCTTGAAAGAAATCCAAGTAAGCAGAAAGAAAACCTTAA
The DNA here is from genome assembly GCA_009764595.1 of Geothlypis trichas. Lineage (NCBI taxonomy): Eukaryota > Metazoa > Chordata > Aves > Passeriformes > Parulidae > Geothlypis > Geothlypis trichas. Next base: position 1,354,544 of record CM019934.1, read on the forward strand.
TTACTGTCTAACATGATACAAAAGAAATAACCAGAATTCTACAAAGAATAAAACAAAATGTAGATCATCACTAGTGAGATGTGATCTTTAGGTGGTCACCAACTGCAAATAGAATCTTTAATAAGTTGTGTCATCCCATTGTAGTTTTGTTAATATTAGTTGGAATAAGTTTAGGATTATCTATTATATTGCTAATTTAGAATTAGATAATACTACAATGAATAGCTGTATTAACCTCTTTATCAAACGTACATTTTAAAGCATTGAGACACTTATTGTCGTAAAAGTTTGCATTAAGTAAAAGAATTTACTTATTTTCTAGGAAAGGGGGGAATGAGACAGAGTGAAAAATCCCCCAGAGTAGAAATCCATTTTGAATTAGGTCAAAAGTGTAAAAAGGGTGAAAAGTCTATAAGCCAAAGCTGAAAGGAAAACTGCAGGACAAAGATAATGAAGAAGACATGAGGAGACAGATAAAGAAAAACAGAAACTATTGCAAGGGCAGTCTGCCCTGACCCAAGAATTCTTTCTGATAAAGAGGAACTGGCGGTAAATGTCACGCGAGGTCCATAAAAATGACTATGTATGAGCCTATTGTGAAACTGTATGCATATGTATTTAGAAGAGATATAAAAAGATCTCTGAAGTTCTCAGAGGCACGCATGCCCTTTTAGTACCTTTTAAGTACGCATGCGTCCAGCGCTGCAATAAAACATACCAGCTCTTTACAACTTTTACAAAGTTGTAGAGTTCTCTTCTTTATTCCGCAAAACATGGTGAAGATCATAGTGAGGCAGCTGTTCCCCTGCAGCCCATGGAGGTCCACAGGGATGCAGAGATCTACCTGCAGCCTGTGTAGGAAACACAAACTGGAGTAGGTAGATGCCTGGAGGAGATTGTGATCCCGTGGGAGGTCCGTAGAGAGTAGCCCACGCTGGAGCAGCCTCTCCTTGAAGAACTGCGCCCTGTGGAAGAGTGACCCACGTTGAAGCAGTTTGGGGAGGACCGTTGCCTGTGGGATGGACTCACATTGGAGAAGTTAATGTAGAACTATCTCCTGTGGGAGGGACCCTACGCTGGAACAAGGAAAGGACTCCTCTCCCTGAACAGCAGGAAAAACCACAGGTGATGAATGGACCATAACCCCCATTCCCTGTCTCCTCATGCCACTGGGGAAGGAAGTAGAGCTGAGAAGGAGGGAGGGGTGGGGGGAGGGTGTTTGTAAGGGTTTATTTTACTTCTCATTATCCTGCTCTGATTTTTTCAGTAATAAATTCAATGCATATCTCTAAGTTGAGCCTGTTTTGCCTGTGATGGTGTTTGGTGAGTGATCTCTCCTGGTCCTTAACTCATGAATGCTTTGTTATATTTTCTCTCCCCTGTCCAGCTGGAGAGGAGTGATAGAGAGGTGTGGTAGGTAGGGACAGGCGTTTCGAAAGATCTCGGGATGTGACGGAAAGTTACAGGACCCTTCTCCCCCTAATCCCCAGAGATAATGATCACCCTCGGAATGTAGCCAAAAATGTAGCCCCCTCTAACATAGAGATGCCAGTAACTTTCCACTCCTTACTAACCCTAGAAGGCACTGCCAGACCCCCTTCTGACGTAGAGGAGCCCTTTAGTCTATAAAACCCCTCGAGATGAGATAATAAAGGCCTTTAACCGTCCACCATACTGGTGTTAGCGTCCGTTATTGGCCCGAGCGACCCAAGAGGGTTTGGGGTCGCCTGCCTTCCAGCAGAAGGCAACAGAGAGGCTTTGCTGGGTACCTAGCATTCAGCCAGTGTCAACCCACTACAGTGTTTTTGCTGGGTTGACTAGTTTTTTAGGTTAGAAACGCAGCATTGGTTTATTCAACATTGAGGTATATGGGAATTGCTCCATGTGAGAAACAAGGCTCAGTCTTTAAAATTTTTTAAAGTTTAATAAAGGATAAAAGGGACAGTACACAGCGCTAGGTGCTTGTCAAAATGTGAGAGGCATGCCAGTTAGCTTAAAACAATTTTCTTATATGCTTTTTCATTACATTGGTTAAATGCATATTCATGAGGATTATACATAATCAAACATTCCTGTGAGTTTACATGTTCCAGGAATTCTTTTGCTTGGTTCTGCCTTTGACTCGTCTTCTTAAATACATGCCACCCTGCAGACGAAATGTGAGGGAAACAATGGAAAACAAAAGATTTATTCTCTACTGCTTATCACCGGGCAATGTCCAGCCACTTCCCAGGAAGCAGGGCTTCAGAAAGTGTATTGGTTGCTCCAAAAGGCAAACATTGTGATAACAAATACCCTCCTCCTTTCTTTTTACAGTGAGTTTGTGACATGAGTTTTATAGCTATAAGACTAGACAGATGCATGTTAAAAATGGAAACACTTCTCAGACCCTGTGGTAAAGCACAATGAGACAACACTCTCACTGCCATAACAAGCTGCAGTACAGCAAGGCTGCTTCTAGTGTCTCCCTATTTGTAAAGGACTAGACCTACCATGAGCTGTAGGAAGTCACTGGCTGCATCTGATTGAATTCTGTGGTGACAGTGAATGCAGCAGGGATGGATGCTGATGCACCTAAATGTGATGCATGAAGGAATGAGAAACACCAGTAGAAATGCGGGATTTATTCGGAAGTGCTATGTATATAGATCTCTAAACCCAAAGGGCTTTTTTTTTTGTTTGTTTTTGTTACAGCTTACAGGCTTAATCACAGTTCTACAATAAATCTGTCCTCTTGACATCCTCTGTTCTCTCCAAACCATGGCCAATAGAGCATGAAGAGTGTACTGTTCTATGTTGAACTAGAAACTCATTTGTCCAGTTCTGTCTCAGATACATGCTGCCCAGAGGGACGCTGCTGCTGCCAATGCTGGTCTTTGTTTAACTCTTTCCTTACACCACCACCTGTTACCCAAACATTTCCCCCTTTTCTATTTTTTGGGGTCACGGACAAAGCAAGTGCAACCACAGCTTGGTTTTGTGTGCCTTTAACGGCTCTGATTATGTTGAAAAGGACAAGACAGAAAATTAAAAAAGTTATCACTGCCAAACAGCCTAATCCAGTTAAAACCCTGACTCGTAAATTTATTAATGAAAACCAATTTTTTTTTAATTAGTCAAGATCATTTTTAAAGTCTGTCTGCACCTTTTGTTGCTGCAGTGTTTGCACATCTCTGAGCTGATCTTTTAATTGAGTGTGAAGTGTGTGGATATCTTGTCTTAGGGTTTTATCAAAGGCTCCTTGGAGGTGGTTTTTAAATGTTTCCCAATTTTGTTCCCTTTCATTCTGATTTGCAGAAAAAAAAACTCCACAACTCGTAAAAGTTTTAAGTAGGTATGTGTCTTTACTCAGCACCGAGCATGCAGGATAACTCCTCGAAGAACATGTGCACCCCTCTTTGTCCCCTAACCTGCTGCATATGCATTAAGTTTTGAAATAGGTCCATGCATATTCATTTACTAGCCCCACTTTGCATTACAAGTAGTCCTTATCAGTCTTTGCACAGAGAGCTCTCTGGTCCCCTCTCTTATTGAAATAAGATCCCAATATTTCCAGGTGGAATGTGCCTGGGCAGTTCTGAGCCTTAGCTTCTTGGTCGGAGGTGACAGCTGTGGTATTTTACACAGAGATACCTCTGGCCAGCTGGAAATCGCAGCTAGGCACTAGAAACCAAGTCCAGGCTTGTAGGAAGCTCAGTTTTACCTCTGGTGAAGGTCCTTAGGCGAGGTGAAGAGGAAAGGAGATGGATTCTGATGGAGGGTTAAAATCCATAGCTTTATTCTAAAGGGCACGGACATCTGAATTGTAGTAACAGCTCCAAAAGAATGCCCACCACGTGGTCTCAAGGTCCTTTTAAGCCCAGGGGGAGGGGGAGGGAAGGACAGGTGATCCACCAACCAGGTGGGAGGAGGTGGGTCTCAGGGGATAATAACACTTGACTAACACAATGACGCCCAGGGTGAGGGGCATCTTTTGAACTTCTGCCAACCACACGACAGCCTTGCTGGAATGTTGAGATTGACTGACAGCGTTTTAACAAGGGGACAAGGGGGAGGGGAGGTTGGCACACCTGGGGGACAGGGAAGTCTAAGACCGGAGATTGCAACACACTGCAACACTCCCTGTTGTAATGGTGGTTCTGAAGAGGAGACTGGTAGTAAAGACTAGTTTTTCCTGGGGGTTCATTAGCAGGGGAAGGAGTTGAACCATCGTTTTCGGGGTATGGACCCGATAGCTTGTTTAGCTGACCCTACTAGAAAATAATATAAGGGAAGTATGGAGGGTTTTGATCCCTCTAGTGGAAGTTCAATTCCTGCTTTTCTAAGTGTTAGGTGTAAGAGCCTAAATGAGAGATGCAGGACTCCAGGCGGCTCTTCAAAATGCAGTTTATTACATCCAAGACGTTACAGCAGTCCAGGGCGACAGAGCCTGTGCTTACAGCTGTCAGCTCCAGCTGCAGGCAGGCCTGGAGACCCTTTGGTTTCGGTTACAATGCATTATATACTTTGCTGAGCATCTTAATACAGTAGAACCAATCTATACCTTAACTTTTATCTATAGCCTAGCATTACTATAATTACCATATTCATGTTACTATTCTCCAATCACTAAAAGCTAGTACATTACAGTTTAAGCTAGAAGTTGTTTTTCAGTTTTCTTGCAGTGGAAAATTCTGAGACCTTTTTTCTACTTGCAACATTGGCAGGCTTGTTTGCCTGTGCTATCTTCCTGCTTGGTAAAAACATCTTCTTGTTTGAGGTGGGTTTATCCTTTGCTCTAAGTCATAAAAACCCCTTCTAACTAACATACCCTTTGCCTTCTTGGTTATCCAGTAAGACTGGCTCAGCAATTCTTTTCTTCTATATCAAAACTTGCTTCGATCTCTATTCCTTCATCAGACTCTACATTCAAAAATCTTTCTGCTAGGTGTACATATCTGTGAGACTTTCTTGTCAAACTCTCATCCTTCTCAACAGTTAGGAAATGAGAGGGCTGGTATAACTCCACGTTCACTCTATCATAGTGACCCTTAGTGTTCAGGCACATTTCCTTGGGGTCTTAGATAGGGGGGTAGGCCTGTGTAGCAAATTGGTATTCTGGTGTGTCACAGGCATAGGGCTAGTGTAAGTGGGAGGAAGTTTTTTCATAGTAGATGCATTAGTTGGGCATATTGGAATCATGGGTAGGAGGCACAGATTCATAAGAATCCTGATGATAGAAGTAAGACTTTTGTGGCTAGTACTACAGGGAATAGTTCTTGAGGGAGATTAAAGAGGCTTGGGTTAAAGAATAGAATAGTGGTTAGTGTGTTTATAAGTATAATGTTGGCATATTTGGCTAGGAAAAAGAGGGTAAAGGGTCCTGCTGTGTAGTCTACATTGAATCCATACACTAGCTCTGATTCCCCTTCTGTTAGGTCAAAAGGGGCACGATTTGTTTCAGTGAGTGTGGATACATATCACATTATAGCAAGGGGTCAGCGAGAGAAGATGCGGTAGAGAGCTTCTTGGGTAATTGCAAGACTACTGAGGATATCATTTCCACTGAGAAGAATGTTTTCGTCCGTCTTTTTCCCCGGTGCCTTGGCAGCCTCAGTTTTGTTTTGCTTCTCATTTCAAGGTCCAAGAGGCCCCTCTTATCTCCCTCCAGTTTGGAAGCACACATTTCTTTCACCTTGTTTGGGGCAGTTTTGCATTCTCTTGTCTACGGGCGTTTGTGAGCACAGCAAGTTAACAGACTAAACAAGTTAAAACAACACGCTTCATCTATGGGAAATTGATTTCTACCCCAAGTTAATTTCTAACTGCATGTCTCATTACCCCCCTTTCTAGAAAATGAGTAAATTCTTTTACTTAATGCAAATATCTATGATAATATGTATCCCTCAATTCTTTACCATGTACATTTGACAAGGAGGTTAGCACTGCCACTCGCTGTAGTATTCTCCAATTCCAAATAAGTACTAGAAAAGATAACCCTAAACTTATCCTAAGAAATATCAGTAAAACTACAATGGGGTGACACAACATACTAAAAATCCCAGTTGCAGTTGGTGACCATCCAAAGATTAGATCCCACCACTGATAATCTGCATCTTGTTTTATTCTTTGCAGAACTCTGCTTATCTCCTCTGTATCATGATGGACAGTAATTAGAGTTTTCTTTCCATTTTCCTGGATTTTCTTCAAAATTTCAATTAGGTCTTGGTGTTTAATTAATTGTCTTACAAAAGTAAGGTCCATTCATATAGGAGTAGGTGATAACCTGTCATACATTGTGCGGTTTTGATCCGCTGGTGAGATGTCACTGGTGCCAGATACGAGAAATCACACCATATGATCTTAATGAAATTACAAATACAAAAATTAGAATGATTTCTACTAGGCAAAGCTACATCTTTGTAATCTCTTTTTACAAAAGCACAAGCAATTCTTAAGCATACACAACCTTGGCCAGTATACACAAGCACAGTTTTCTGATTAGTGACTGGATGAATCTCAAAGTGGCAAATACCTTGCTCAGTATCAAGATACACATCTTGAGCATTAATAGTATTACTTTCACAAATGAACCCTAGTTGTTCTCAGGTAACACAAGATTCTAAGTTTAAGGTTTGCCACTTCTCATTCACCATTCATGCCCATGCTCTATGATCTGAGGGGTAGAGCACTGTCCTCTCGTAGTTTGGTCCTAGTGCAATGATGGGGTGGATAACATAAACAGTGGCATTATGTATAGTAGACACAAAGGCAGTGGCCACATTAGAAACTGGATCATAGGTAAAATTTACCATAGTCCACCAAGATTGAAATTTTCTTTCAGAATCAATCGCACTGTCCCAAACAACCTTTCGAATTTCAACTGGAAATTCACCTTCACCTCCTTCCCATATGATCAAGGCTGCTGTTGCCTGCATCCATAACTGTGCTTGTATACAACTGAAAGCTAAAGACACATTATCTTGAACCATACGAAGTGCCTCTACTATTAACTTGTGGTCTTGGTCCCTGGCCTTTTCCCATTTTGGTAACACTTGAAACCTGCCACTGACTACTTCCTAATGCCAATAAAGATGACTGTAGGAGCCGTTTTAGTTTTGATAAATCACTTGTTGCAGTGGCCAGCTTGTTCAATAATATTTCTGAATCAATTCCATTTAAAACTCCCGATCCTGTCCCTAATATCCCAGCTAAATCTCTTGTCATTCTGCTATCACACACCTCCCAGTGCTTCTATGTAGGAAAGACTGAAACACTGATTTGGTTTCTTATGAGTAGTCCTGACGCTGTTGAGTCGGGGACAGAAAGAAGACTTCAGTCTTCAGGTGGATCAGAAGGCAAAAGCATTTAATGAAAGTAGCAGGTCTTTTTATAATGTGACTCGCTAAGGTGATACTTGATTGGTCTCAAAGTAGAAACAAAGTAGAAACTCCTGCAAATAAAATTATTAACTATTCCTGGACACAATATACTCAATTTGCTTGAGTAAGTTTTAGTTTCAGTTCATTGTCTCCTGGTATTACTCTCCAAGGGGCTTCTGTTTCTGGGGCTTTCTTCACTCGAGAGTGGTGGATCCAGGCACCCTGTGCCTTGATCTTAATCGCAGTGAAAGTAGTAAGAAGCACCTGGAATGGCCCTTCCCACTGTGGTTCCAAAGTCTTTTCTGTAATAGACTTAACATATACATAATGTCCAGGCTGTATGTTATGTACTGGTCCATCTAGCCCCATGCTCTGAGTTCCAGCCACATGTTTTTCAATTTCCCTGAGTTGTATTTGCCATGTATGTGGCCAATGTCACCTCTCCAATGTGGGTAGATGTAGTAAACCCCATAGGGTTAGCAAAAGCACCATGGAGAATTTAACAATAGGAATGCTGACACAGCAGCAAGGAAGCTTCCTGACTCCATGGACATCCGCCCTATAACCTATCCCTATAACCATGTAAGGCAATATCTTGTTAACCCTACTATTGGTCAATTATGGTCCCCCTAACCCCTTGCCATTGGTCAAGTTTGGATACTTGCCAAGGCTATAAAAGTAGCATACTGTACCCTACTAACTTAGAAGAAGAAGAGCTGAGACCCTTTGCGGACCCCCAAATAAAGCCTTCTCCGCTGAACAGCTTTTGCCTTCTCTTTTCTTCTCTCCATCTGCTGAAGCCTCAAGCCAAGGGAAAACTTACCTAGCAGCAAGCCGAAATCTTAAGAGCTGGCTAATCACTATAAGAGCTGAATATCACCCTGCTTGCTGGGGGTTTGACCCGCGGCCTCTTGGTCTGAGCAAGCTGGCCTCTGGCACTCTATCCCCCTGGGGACAGAGCTCCTGGGCTAATGCTCTGCTTATTATAAGGCCAATACAGGCTTTATTAGGTAGACATTGACATTCCCTTTTGCACTCCATATGGCCTCCCATAAAGCATTTCAAAGGGACTCTACCTCTCTTTGGCTCCAGGTTTAGTCGGAATCTGCAACAATGCCAGCGGAAGAGCTTGGGGCCAGGGTAAATTTGCTTCCTGCCCCAGCCTTACAATTTGCTGCTTAATCAAATGATTCATTTTCTCCACCTGGCTACTCAATTGGGGGTGGTATGGGATATGAAGTTCCCAATATATGCCTAGGTGGCTGCTAATCTGCTCCACTATTTCTGAAATTAAATGTGATCCTCTGTCTGAAGATATTGAGTCTGGAACTCCAAAGCTTGGTATTATTTCTTTAAAAAATACTTTGGTTAGTTCCCAAGCTTTGGCAGTCCTAGTGGGAAAGGCTTCTGGCCACCCTGAAAATGTATCTGTCAATACCAATAAATTGCGATAACCCCCTTTGCTTGGGAGTTCTGTAAAACCAATTTGCCACTGCTGCCCAGGTCCATGGCCCCTCCCAATTTGGCCCAGTTTTGGTTTGGGGATATTCTTAGGGTTAGTCTTGAGGCAAAAGTCACACTGCTGGGTCACCTGGGTGATGGTGGCATATAAATTCCTGGCAACAATTCTTTCAGTTAAATAGGTGTTCAGGGCAACAATTCCCCAGTGTTTTTCTGGTGTTCCTCCCTCACCAATGGCCACAACAAATGAGAAGGAATATCTAACTTTTTGTTAATTGTAGCCCACCCCTCTTCGTCATATATCCCTTCCTGATCTTGGATTAACTTTCTGTTTTCTTATTCTATTCTGGCTTACCTTCAAGGTAAATTTGTCCATCTGGAATTTGGGCTACCTCAGTGGGAATCTCACCATTTGCTGCTTCTTTTGCCTCTCTGTCTGCCAGCTCATTTCCTTCCTCCAATTCAGAGCTCACTTTCTGGTGTGCCTTAATGTGCATAATTGCTACCTTCTCAGGCAGCTGAACTGCTTCCAATAATTGGATTATCTCCTGTGCATGTTTAATGTTTTTCCCTTGTGAGGTCAGCAGTCCTCCCCCTCTCCAAATGGCTCCATGTGCATGCACAACCCTAAATGCATATCTCAAGTCTTTGTATATGTTTATTTTCTTCCCTTCTGCCATTTCTAAGGCACAAGTCAGGGCAATTATCTCAGCCTTCTGTGCAGAGGTCCCTGTTGGCAAGGGTCCAGATTCTATTATCTCTCTGCAGGTAGTGACCGCATACCCAGCATGTAGTTTTCCACTGATGTAGCTTCTGCCATCAGTAAACCAGGTCTCTGCATTGTCCAAAGGAGTGTCCTTTAAGTCTGGGAGGCTGGAGTAAGTCACTTCAATAGTCTCCAGGCAGCCATGGTGTACTGCTGCTCCCTGGTTTCCACTGAGAAAAGAAGCTGGATTGATAATATTAGCTACCACTATCTCGACATCATCTTGTTTCTACCATGATGGGCTGGTATTTCAAAAATCTTTGTGGTGAAAACCAGTGCCCGCCCTTTACTTCCAGTACTGTGGACACTGTATATGACACTAGCACAGTAATTTTCTGGGCCAGGGTAAATTCGTGTGCTCCTTGGATATTTAGCACAGCTGCTGCCACAGCTCTGAAGCAACCTGTCCATCCTTTGGCTGTTGCATCTAGTTGCTTGGAAAAGTAAGCAACTGCCCTCTGATATGGACCCAAATCTTGGGCGAGTATTCCCAAGGCAATCCCCTGTTTCTCATGAGAAAATAGAAAGAATGGTTTATTCACGTCTGGAAGTCCCAAAGGCGGAGCTGACATGAAGGCACTCTTTAGCTAATGAAAGGCCTGCATGGTTTCCTTTGTCCACTGGAGATATCAATTTCCATTACCAATAAGTGCATATAGGGGTTTTACGAGCAGCCCATAGTTATAAATCCATAGCTGGCACCACTCTGTCATTCCTAGAAAGACTCAGAGTTCCTTTATTGTCTGAGGTTTCTGGGTTTGGCATATTGCTTCCTTGCGAGCTTGCCTGAAAGTCCGTTGTCCAGCAATAACCTCATGTCCCAGGTAGATTACCTTCTGTTTCACTATCTGTGCCTTTTTCTTTGATACTCTGTATCCTTGGAGTCCTAGGAAATTTAAAAGGCTTAACATCCAAGCCACACACTCCTCCCTTGTCTGAGTGGCTATTAGAAGATCATCCACATACTGCAATAGCCTTCCTTCTTCCTGTGAAGCTTCCCAGGACTCAAGGTCTTTTGCAAGTTGTTCTCAAAATAGAATGGGAGAGTTTTGAAAACACTGAGGCAATATGGTCCATGTGAGCTGAGTTTTACGCCCGCTTTTAGGGCTTTCCTATTTCGAATGCAAAGATTTTTCTGTCTGGCTTCGTGGATGGGGAGGCAAAAGAAGGCATCTTTCAGATCTAAAATGGTAAACCAGGTTAGCTCAGGTGTTAAGCGGGTTATCAAAGTATATGGATTTGTCACCACAGGATATAAATCCTCTGTTATCTTGTTGACAGCCCTTAAATCCTGTACTATTCTATATGACCCATCAGGCTTTTGAACAGGTAAAATGGGAGTATTGAAATCCGATTGGCATTCCTTTAACAATCCTAACTGTACAAAGTTCTCAATTATCGGGCTGATCCCTTCCCTGTCTTCCTTTTTCAGGGGTTACTGTTTGATCCTAACTGGTGGTTTCCCTTCTTTAAGTTTGACCACTATGGGAGGGGCATTTTTCGCCCTTCCTGGTACATTACAGGCCCTTACTCTAGGAGACACTTGACTCAATATCTCTTCCCTAATTTCCTCCTCAGGTTCAATAGTTGTCAGTATTAAACTTAACACCTCTATGTACTTTTGATCATTTACCTCCAAAGTAACCTCCCCGTTCTTGAATGTGATGGTTGCTTGTAATTGTTTCAATAAGTCTCTCCCTAACAGCTCCTTTGGCGAATTGGGCTGGTATAAAAACTTGTGGATGTCCCACTGTTTCCCCAGTTTGTATTTTAGAGGTTTGCAAAAATATACCTTTTCAGATTGGCCCGTTGCCCCCTGGACCACAACATAATCATTCCCCAGAGGCACTAAAGCTTGTTTAAAACTGAATATGTTGCTCCCGTGTCAACCAAAAATTTCACCTTCTTCCCTCTTCCTCCAGCCTCATTGTTATAACCAGTGGATCCACTGAGGTGGAGTCCTCCGGTCCTCCTCAGTCATCCTGCACATGAGCAACCACCATCCCTTTCTCCTGACGGTCACCTCATCTCCACTCTGAGCATTGGTTTTTCCAGTGATCGGTCCTCCTGAAAATTGCACACTGGGCTCTGCCCAACTGAGGTGGACCTTGCCTGGGTGGTCCCTGCTCGTGTTTCTCTTGCTTTTCCTCCTGTACCACTGCCACTAGCTTTTTCATTCCCCCTTTGCATCCCTCCTCCCGGTTACTAAATACTCTCCATGCCTCTTCTAGCAAGGCCTCAAGGTTTCTCCCTTCTAGCCCTCAGATTTTCTGAAATTTATGCCTAGTATCTCCAATAGACTGTCCCAAAAATGAATTTACTAGCTGATTCATTCCTATCTCAGACCCCGGGTATAATGATGTATGGTGACACATAGAATCCCTCAGACACTCTAGAAACTCGGACAGAATCTCAGAAGGCCCCTGCTTAATAGAATATAGGGCAGACCAATTTGGGATAGCCCTCTCCACTCCCGTTGCTATCCACTCATGATAATCTGCTCATTTCTTTAATTCTAATGATATATTTGGATCCTATTTTGGGTCTTGGAGAGATAAAAATTATCTTACACCCAATCTCCGTCTTTTACAGTGATTTTCTGCCAATGTCCCTGCTGTTTTCAAGATCAGCTGCTTTTCTGTTTCAGTGCAAGCATCCAGTAATAACTGGATGTCCCCCCAATCTGGGTTGTGTTGTTTGATAACATATCGTAAACGCTTTGCAGTAAGTATCGGATCACTGTGATAATTTTTAGCAATCCTTTTTCATGCCTCTAGATCAAGGGTGGAGAATGGTACTTTAATCATTAGTCTCCCTCCTTCCAGTCCCACTGCCTCTCACAGAGGGGCCTGTAACACTGCTTGCCTCCTAGTTCTGGATGAAACCAGACTGCCAGGAGAGGAGTGGGTTTGAGTAGATGTGCCTTCTGAGCCTGCATCCTCCTCTTTTTTAGGAAAGTCCACCTCATCCTCATTTTCCCATCTCCTGGGAGGAGCTTTCAGCAAATCTATTGTTTCTTGTTCTTGAGCCTCATAATGGTAAACCTTTTCTGATTATGTACATTGCTGTCCTATACTGCATGCTGAACAATGTTGCTTAATTTGCCCTTTCTTTGCTTTGTTTTCCTTCTCAAGGGCTAACACCAGTGGGTCTGAGGGAGCTCTGAGCCCACAATTCCTCTGCCATTCCAGATGATTTAGTAAGGTGAAAAACATATCGGTGTAAGAGACCTCATCCCACTTCCCTTTCCGTCTTAAAAATAGCATTAACTGCAACAAGGTGGTATAATCTAAAGTTCTGGCAGGTGGCCACTTTACTCCATCTTCCAGCCTGTATAATGGCCACCACCGCATGCAGTATTGGATGAAACCTTTCTTTTTCTCCGATCCACCCCTACTGGCGACTTCTTTCCAGTGGGTTAAGATACACCCCAAAGTGTTGCCGTTGAGGCAGGGGTTTGTAGATGGATGGATGAGGGAGACTCTTGATTCCATGATCAGAAGGCTAGATTTATTATATTATGGTATATATATATATTATAACTATATTACATAAAGATAGAAAGGCAGGGAGCTTCTTCTGAAGCTGCTAAGCTAACAGAGAGACAGAAAGGAATCAATAACAATGTCTGTGTCCCAGCACAGAGCGATAGCAGTCCTGCTGTGAATGGTCAGCAGATCCAAACATCTGCTGACCATCCAACCACAGGTGAATCTGCTGCATTCCACAGCAGCAGATAATAATTGTTTACATTTGCTGGTAAGCCTGTGAGCTCCAGCAAGAAGAAATCCTAAGAAAGGATTTCTTAAGAAGAATGGCTGCGACATCTCACCCTTCTTTATTTAGTTAAAAAGAAAAAATGCTGCTGTTGAATGCACAGGAATTTCTTCACCTGTAGAATATACAATTCTATCATACTACTAAAACTATTTTACAATATAAGAAAATGCCAAAACCAATGCAAAGACAATTCAAGTCCAAGCAGCTGAGTTTCAGGAAAAGTCCAAAGTGAAGATGTTCCTCTTTGGCATATCTGGAAGTCCTTTTTGTCCTGAAAACAAGCTTCTTGTAGAAAAGTCTATCAATAGTTATCAAACAACATCAAACAATTCAGGCAACTACTAGAGTGTCCTGCTACAGCCCTTAACTTGGGCTGAATGTGATTCTTGGCCCTTCAATCCTTTTGAGCTGCTGCCAGCTGTTTCAACCCTTTATATTTAATTTAAATTTTTTTTTTTTTTTTTTTTTTAATAAATCAAATCAGAAAGAGCAGCAGCAGCAGCAGCGGCCAGAAAAAACCCTGGGGGGCCCTGGCCAATGTGGAAGGATGAGGGACCCCAGACCTGGCCCACAGAAAGGTGGCCCAGGACCAGAAGGGGGGGGCAACACCCCCAAAACCAACAGGAGGCCGGGAGGTGGGCCTGGGCCAAGAAGCCAATTCAGGCAGCCCAGGCCCAGGCCCCGAGGCAAGGTCAGCATTCCCACAGCCTGGCATCCTGCTGCCAGTACAGTGGCAAAGTGGGTGGCCACAGGCTTTCTTCCCCCAAAATCGAGCCATGCCGGCAATGGGGAGACAGAAGTTGTCCCAAGAATGGTTATCTCAGGTGTAGGAATATTTGCTCCCCACAGCAAACGAGCGATGGTCGCTTGTGGCTGTGCTGTCTGCCTCTGCAATGCAACATCCTCACCCCTTTCGGGCTGGGGAGCAGAGGCAGGCTTTTCGGAACCCACAATTGCCTCGCAGCTGGAGCTCGCCAGGGGTGGCAGAGATACCAGTCTGCAAGGGGCGACCCCTGAAAAAACAGCCCCAAACCCGGCAAAAATGCTGATTTTGAAAACAGGCAGCCGGGTTGCACACAAAGTGAGCTGCAAAGCCGCGCCCCCTCCTCGGAAGGAGAGACCGGCCGCTTGCACCGCCGTCGCAGACGGCCTGGGACGGTCTGAATTCGAACAAACTGCCAATTCCAGGGCAGCTGGGGCGGCCGGCGAGGCTGGTGGGGGCAGCAGGGGTGGGTGGGAGCACGCCGCTGTTGGGTCGCTCGGCTCCGGGAGCGGCTCGGCGGGAGACGGCGGCGGCGGCGGCGGCGGCGGGACAGGATCACTCTGCTCTACTGCAACTCCATCACCGAGCAACCCCCGCGCGGCCGCGGGCGGGGCCGCCCGCCGCTTTCTCGGCGCTGGCTGGGGGGCGGCCGTGGGAGGGACCCGACGGGGAAGCACCCGCGGCGCAGGTCGGGGCCCCTCCGGCCCGGGAGGCGGGGGTCGCTGCCGTGTTCTCGGTGCAGGCCGGGGCGGCACCCGCGGGGCGGGCTGCGGAGCCCCGTGCACCGGTGCCGCCCGCAGCTCTGGCTGGGGCGGGGCCCACGGGGCTGGCCGGAGCAGCGCCGTCCTCTCTTCATCCCCCAGAGAGAAGGAAGGGGGGGGAAGAGACGAGCCTTCCTGCGCATGCTCAGACAACGCAGAGAAAAGAACTTTCTGGTGTTCGTCCGGAATTTGGTCCTCCTGCTTGGGTTCAGGGGGGCTCAGGAGTAGCAGTTCATCTCCCTCCAAAGGGTCTCCTCCCGCGCAAGTAGGAGGAAACGGAGCTAGACCGTAGCAATTAGCAACCCAGGGAAAAACAGCTGCTCTCCGTTCCAAAACCGGAAAAAGAATTTTAAATGTTAGATAAATCCGAGGATATTTCAAACCTCGGTCCAAAGCAAATTGAAAAATGGAGCCCATGCACTCCCACACAAAAATATCAAGGGCATATAACACATTTGTAAAAAAACCAAAAAGCTTTGCCCATCGAAAAAAATCATAAAAATGCCTTTCTAATAGAAGAATTCCAAGAATTCCATCCTCTTCACCCCATTTTTGCCAGAGGGCAATAAGTTTCTCCTCTGAAGGAGAGAATGAAACCTCAGCCTCTGAAGGAGGAAATCTCCAGAGCAATAGCCACGAATTTAGAATGGCCACCTCTTCAGGAGGGGAAAAACCAACAGTACCTTGACACAGTGTCCAGCAACTCCTGGCCAGCTGTACGATGCTGCTAGGATTTTCATACATCATCCCCGAGGCTTTTCAGGTTCTCACTGTGGTCAGCCTTGGCTGTGAACTCAGTCCAAAATCAGGATCTTCCGTTCTTCAGCTCCTGGCTAGATCCACTTCTGTGATCAGTGTCCTCTTCAGTCGAGGTCACCAGTTGTTGCCGTTGAGGCAGGGGTTTGTAGATGGATGGATGAGGGAGACTCTTGATTCCATGATCAGAAGGCTAGATTTATTATATTATGGTATATATATATATTATAACTATATTACATAAAGATAGAAAGGCAGGGAGCTTCTTCTGAAGCTGCTAAGCTAACAGAGAGACAGAAAGGAATCAATAACAATGTCTGTGTCCCAGCACAGAGCGATAGCAGTCCTGCTGTGAATGGTCAGCAGATCCAAACATCTGCTGACCATCCAACCACAGGTGAATCTGCTGCATTCCACAGCAGCAGATAATAATTGTTTACATTTGCCGGTAAGCCTGTGAGCTCCAGCAAGAAGAAATCCTAAGAAAGGATTTCTTAAGAAGAATGGCTGCGACACCCCAAAGGGCTAGCTCGGGGAACTTCTTTGCTCTGGTTAGTTCCCATTATCTCCTTCTCCTTGTCCTATCTCTCTTCCACCCAAACGTCTCTTCACAACACCTCAGAGTCCTTCCCCAATCTTCCTCCCACATGCAACCCCAGGTTATGGGTACCAGATGTGATTTTCCACACACAAGCTTGAAAATCTGAGGTTCAAAATCAGCTCAATTAGGAAACCTCAGTCCACACTCCAGGAATATGCCCCGCCACCCACTGGAACAGCAATACAAACTCCTCTCACAAACTCTGCGCTGCAATAGTACCCATGCAGGGTGCCAGCCTCTTGATGTGCCCAAGGCTCCTAAGAATTGCCTGCAGAGGCAGGCTATTCCGTTTACTCCTTTGTGAATTTATAAATTCTCTACAGTAGGTTATTCCCAATCCAAAGAAACTAGATTACCAACTGAAGTCTGGTAAATCCTCTCTAAATAAACCTGTACATCCCCTCTATCCAGGGATTTATTGGATTCAAAAACTCCCAGGGGTCAAGCCTGAACCACTGAGGCAGTGGAATCCCTTCAGTTCGTCTAGCCACCATTAAAACATGCACGATCTACACAAATACATTTAAACACAATACATGTCCTCACCCACACTTGTCTCACTCTGCTTCTCCTCAGCTGCCTCCCTGCAGAACGCTATCTGTCCCCACAGCCTCCCAGCCGGCACACCCCAGCTGCTACCCTGGGCCTCACTCAGCTGCCTCAGTGGTGGGTAGAACCTCCTCCCGCACCGTGCGTACACTCACTCACTCACCCCCTCTTTCATATAACCGAGCCCACAAAGCCACTCACTCACACAATCAAAAAACCACAATGTCCAGACACCACAAGCACACAATAGTAATAAGTAGAATAGCAACACTAAGGTCCAAATTCACTCAACCCATTCCCAGAGTCACTAGTGGTCGCACAGTCGAGCAGTATTAGCTCGATTAGCCACTCTATTGGCAAGCAGACCCTTCCCCCTCCCACCGGCCACACTTGGCCGGTGGCTGCTTGCAAGCCCCAAACCTTTACTCACATAGGGACTGAACTGTGCACCAGATGTCTCTGAGCGGCTTACCAGCAGCCCTTTTGGCAAAGGCCCATTTTAAGCTTGATACATACTGTTTATCTCCACATAACAGCAGGCTGTTGTCTGTCTCTGAAGGGAGGGTGAGCCAGGACTCGGAGCCCCTCCAAGGAAATTTCCCTGGAGTGGGCCAAGGAGGTCCACCTCCCCGCTCTGCCTCTGCAGGGGCCAGAGACGATCTCCTGCCTGGCTCACCAGAAAAATGATTTGCGTAAAAAAACCTCCACAACTCATAAAAGTTGTTAAGTAGGTATGTATCTTTATTCAGCGCTGGGCACATACAGAATCGCTTCTCAAAGAACATGCACACCTCCCGAGAGTCCAGACCCCCCTTTGTCCCCTAGCCTGTTGCATATGCCTTAAGTTTAACACTAGGTCCATGTATATTCCTTTACTAGTCCTGCTTCGCATTAAAATTAGTCCTTATCAGTCCTTGCGCAGAGCTCTCTGATTGTCTGTCCATTTCCCCGGTATCTTGACAGCCTCAGTTTTGGGTTGCTTCTTGTTTCAGGGTCCAAGGGACTTGGGAAGGACAAATCTGAGTCAGATTTACAGGTATCCAAATTTCCGATCTTCTCTTAAATGGAAGGAGAACGGAAAAGTTATTCATATCTTCATTGGTTATACATGATTTGAAACCAAAAGAATTAGCAGACAGAAAATACAAGCCATTCCTATAATTAATGGAAAAATCATTAGCTAAAGCAAAAACATATGGGTGTGAAGTACAAGTCATTAGTGATTATTTAGTACTGTCAAATTTGCAAGCATAGTATTCTTGTTCAAGTTCACCTGGCATATGGTATTAATGAAGGCAGGTAACAGCATTTTTCACAGATGCTTGTGAACATGTGATTGATTACTACCTAGATAATATTGAAACAATGGTCTGACCATTCCACCATCATGCCAAACAATGCTGTGGTTTCCCTTTTGGAACAGAAGGATGGTTTTATTTGTCCCATTTTCTCTAAGGATACTATGTGGTCCCAAGTCAATATTTTCCCATGTCACCGTATCTCCAAACCCCGGGGTTGACTTAGAGGGGCTTCTCCCAATCAGATCTCTCATGGAGCTGCAAGCATTTTGCTGGCCAGATCCTGAGGGGGCGTGGAGTTCAGACCAATGAGAATATCCAGACCGGGTCTTTCAAATGCTCTATATAAGGGGTAGCCTGGGAAATAAATGCTCTCTGTGCTACAAGAACATCAAGGGTGAGTGGTCTCGGTCTCCTTGCCCACTCTCCCCCTCATGCGATCCAACACGTGGTGAACCCCAAAGTGATCAGAACTCAGCAGCACAGAGCAAAGGAGACACATGGCGTCAGAACTGGAAATCAGTGTAGAACTGAAGCACAGTACCTGTGCTCTGGAGCACACCGCGACCGGCACAATACCCTTCGACCGGCACAATGCTCTTCGCGCGAAGAAGCAGCTTCTTCTCCTCTGGGAGACGGAGACTGCGGCATCTTCCCAACGGCGAACGACCAAGTGGCAAAAAACTGGGATTGTGCAAGCAGCTGGCAAACTTATAGAAAAGAGTACCGTTCCACTCTCCTACCTTTTCCAGGCATATTATTATTCGAACAGTAGGCGTTTTGGACAAGTTACTTTCCTTCTTGCAAAACACTCTGCAGACCTGCGTGAAACCTCTAGAGCATGATAGGAGATGTTTGCTGAACAGCCACAGTTTCTCCTTGCGAGACATATTTAAAAAGCTCTTTGCCTAAATGTAGGTGACAAGAGGCTCTTAATACTGTGCACTGCAAAGATAATGGCTGTACAACACTGGGATTGTGTGCCCAGCTTGCAAACTGAGAGAAAACAGTACCTTTCCACTCTCCTGCCTTTTCCATTGACACAACATTTCGAATGGAGGGAGTTTTGGACAACTTTCTTTTGCTTCTTGCAAAACAGTCTGCAGACTGGCGCGCAACCTCTAGAGAACGATAGGTGATGTTTGCTGAACAGGAACAGTTTCTCCTTCCGAGACATAGTGCAAAAGCTTTTTGCTTACACGTAGGTGACAGGACGCACTTACTACAGTGCAAAGATAATGACTGCACAACACTGGGATTGTGTGCCCAGCTTGCAAACTGAGAGAAAACAGTACCTGTCCACTCTCCTGCCTTTTCCATATACATTTCTGTTTAAATGGAGGGAGTTTTGGACATCTTTCTTTTCCTTCTTCCAAAACACTCTGCAGACCTGCATGACACCTCTAGAACACGATGGGAGATATTTTCTGAACAGGCACAGTTTCTGCTTGCGAGACATAGTGAAAAAGGTATTTGCTTAGCTATAGATGACAAGAGGCACTTACCAGAGGGCCCTGCAAAGTTTATCGCTAAACAACACTGGCATTATGTAACCAGCATGCAAACTGATAGAAGACAGTACCTTTCCACTCTCCAGCCTTTTCCATTCACAATAGTATTCGAATCAAAGGAGTTTTGGACAACTTTGTTTTACTACTGGCAAAACACTCTGCAGACCTGCGTGCAAATTCTAGAGCACAATAGGAGATGTTTTCTTAACAGGCCCAGTTTTTCCTTGCGCGACATAGTGAAAAAGCTATTTGCTTAGATGTAGGTGACAAGAGGTACTAACTTCAGTGCACTGCAAAGTTAATCGCTACACAAAACTGGGATTGTGTAAGCAGCGTGCAAACTGATAGAAAACAGGACCTTTCCACTGTCCTGCCTTTTCCATTCACAATATTATTCGAAAGGAATGAGTTTTAGACAACTATATTTCCTTCTGGCAAAACATTCTGCAGACCTGCGTGTAAACTCTAGAACACCATGGGAGATATTTTCTGAACCAGCACAGTTTCTCCTTGGGAGACATAATGAAAAAGTTATTTGCTAAGCTGTAGGTAACAAGAGGCACTTACTACAGTACAGTGCAAAGCTAATGGCAGCACAACACAGGGATTGTGTTCCCAGCTTGCACACTGATAGAAAACAGTACCTTTCCACTCTCCTGCCTTTTACATTCACATTAATATTCGAATAGGAGTATTGGACATCTTTCTTTTGCTTCATGCAAAACTCTCTGCAGGCCTGCGTGCAACCTCTAGGACACGATGGGAGATGTTTTCTGAACAGGCAGCGTTTCTCAGTGCAAGACATAGTGCAAAAGATTTTTGCTATGGTTTAGCGGCACGAGACGCTAAAGGCCAGTATATGGAGCGCTGCAAAGCTTAGTGCCGGTGCCGGGTGCCTTTCGGCAGTAGCTGTGCTCCGAAGCACATGGCCTCTGGCACAATGCTCTTCGACCAGCACAACGATCTTTGCAAGAAGAAGCCGCTTGTTCGCCTCCAGGCGACGGAGAGACCATCAGCTTTTGAAAGGCGAAAACGTACCTGCACAGGACTAGGATTGTGTAAGCAGCTTGAAAACGGATAGAAAACGATACCTTTCCACTCTCCTGCCTTTTCCATTCACATTAACATTCGAATGCAAGGAGATTTGGGCAACTTTCTTTTGCTTCATGCAAAACGCTCTGCAGACCTGCGTGTAACCTCTAGAACACGATGGGAGATGTTTTCTGAACAGGCACAGTTTCTGCTTGCGAGACATAGTGAAAAAACTTTTTGCTTAGTTGTAGGTGACAAGAGGAGCTTGCTACAGTGCCCTGCAAAGTTTATCGCTGCACAACACTGGCATTTTGTAAGCAGCTTGCAAACTGATAGAAAACAGTACTTTTCCACTGTCCTTCCTTTTCCATTCACCTTCGTATTCGAATGGAAGGAGTTTTGGACAACTTTCTTTTTCTTCTTCCAAAACACTCTGCAGACCTGCGTGTAACCACTAGAATACCATGAGAGTTGTTTTCTGAACAGACACAATTTCTCACTGCAAGACATAGTGCAAAAGCTTTTTGCTATGGTTTAGCCAGCACGAGACGCTGAAGACCACGATACGGAGTGCTGCAAAGCTTAGTGCCGGTGCCGGGCGCCTTTCGGCAGTAGCTGTGCTACGAAGCACACCGCCACCGGCTAAATGCTCTTCAACAAGAGCAATGCTCTTCGCGTGAAGAAGCCGCTTGTTCGCCTCCTGGAAACGGAGACCATAGGCTTTGTAAAGGCAAACAACGTACCCAAACAAGATGGAGATTGTGTAAGCAGCTTGCAAACATTATAGAAAACAGTACCTTTCCATTCCCCTGCCTTTTCAATTCACATTAATATTGGAATGCAAGGAGTTTTGGGCAACTTTCTTTTGCTTCATGCAAAACACTCGGCAGACCTGCGTGCAACCTCTAGAACACGATAGGAGATGTTTTCTGAACAGGCACAGTTTCTGCTTGCGAGACATAGTGAAAAAACTTTTTGCTTAACTGTAGGTGACAAGACGCACTTCTTAAAGTGCCCTGCAAATTTTATCGCTGCACAACACTGGCATTTTGTAAGCAGCTTCCAAACTGATAGAAAACAGTACTTTTCCAGTCTCCTGCGTTTTCTATTCACAGTAGTATTCGAATGCAGGGAATTTTTGTCAAATTTATTCGATTCAGGCAAAACGCTCTGCAGACCTGCGTGTAAACTCTATAACAGGATGGGAGATGTTTTTTCAACAGGTCCAGTTTCTGCTTGCGAGACATAATGAAAAAGCTTATTGCTTAGCTGTGGGTGACAAGAGGCACTTGCTACAGTGCCGTGCAATGTTTATCGCTACACAACACTGGCATTATGTAAGCAACTTGCAAACTGATACAAAACAATACTTTCCCACTCTCCTGCCTTTTCCACTCACAATAATAATCGAATAGAATGAGTTTTGGACAACTTTCTTTTGCTTCTGGCAAAACACTCTGCAGACCTGCGTGCAACCTCTAGAACACCATGGGAGATGTTTTCTGAACCGGCACAGTTTCTCCTTGCGAGACATAGTGAAAAAGCTTTCTGCTTAGATGTAGGCGACAGGAGACCTTTAGAGACTAAAGTAGCTTGCTCTCTGAAGCTAAAGGCGGGTCCCGGGTGTCTATCGGCAGTAACTGCGCTTCGGAGAGCACCACGACTGGCACAATGCTCTTCGACCGGCACAATGCTCTTCGCGTGAAGAAGCCACTTGTTCGCCTCGGGGCGACGGAGAGAGTATCAGCTTTCAAAAGGTGAACAAGGAAGCCGCACAACACTGGGATTGTGTAAGCAGCTTGCAAACTGATAGAAAACAGTACCTTTCCACTCCTCTGCCTTTTCCATTCACATTAACATTCAAATGGAAGGAGTTTTGGACAACTCATCTATCACACAACGGACGCTCTTACGAGCAGATCTCCATTCACAGTAGAGGAAAGGCAGCAGGATATGGAACCCCACAGTGGTGATAAAGTCTCTTCACAGCTTCACAGCTCTGCAGCCACTCTCCCCTCTAAATGCTGAGAGCATGACGCTAGCATCTGCACCTAACCCTGTTTTTTCAGTCCCAAATCTCACGGTATCTGTGCCCTACACGGGAAATCCCAGGTAAAGAGTGAGTAGCCAGCTGCACCCCTCTCCTGAGCTGACAACTTTTTTTGTCTCTATTAAGTATCCAGTCTTTATTGTCTCCCAGCAACACATATGGGGGCAAATTCCTTAAGAGGAAAAAAACAAAAGGAAAACTCCTAAAATCCCAACAGTTGGTGTCGTGATTTAACCCCAGCCAGCAGCAAAGCCCCACACAACCACTCACTCACTCCCCCATCAGCATGATCAGGGAGAGGCTCGGAAGGGTAAAAATTAGAATACTATTGGTTTCAGAGAAAGTTTAATAGGGAAAGCAAAAGCTGTGCACTCAAGCAAAGCAAAAAAAGGAATTCATTCACTGCTTCCCATAGGCAGACAGGTGTTCAGCCATCTCCAGGAGACCAGGGTTTCATTGCGTGTAACAGTCACTTGGGAAGACAAACGTCATCATTCCTTTCCCTCCTCCTTCTTCCCCCCATTTTATATCCTGAGTATGATGCCATATGATCTGGAATATCCCTTTGGTCAGTTTGAGTCACCTGTCCCAGCTGGGTCTCCTCCCAACTTCTTGTTCCCCAGTTTACTCACTGGTGGGGTGGTACAAGAAGCAAAAAAGGCCTTGGTTCTGTGCAAACACTGTTTCTAGCACATATCCAAAACACAGCCTCATACCAGCCACTGTGAAGAAAATTAACTCTACCCCAGCTCAAACCAGCATATCTGGGATAAGTAGGACCAAATACTATAAAACTGCAGGGGGGAATGTTTATGGGGTTCTGTTGGATTAATTTTTCATATGAAAAATTGTGGAAAATTTAACCACTCAAAAATG
Organism: Geothlypis trichas; assembly: GCA_009764595.1. NCBI lineage: Eukaryota > Metazoa > Chordata > Aves > Passeriformes > Parulidae > Geothlypis > Geothlypis trichas. The sequence goes on from CM019934.1 coordinate 1,378,109, forward strand.
ACTTCTAAAGGGAAACATAACATGAACTCTGCAGTGTCAAGAGACAATTCAGAAGTTAAAATACCTTCATGTGGAATAAAATCTGCATAGGGAAGGACTTTAATCTTCGAGGAAGAGAGTGACTAGAACCCAACACTAGATAAATTACAGTAGTGGGAAATATACTATTTTAAAAGAGTGAGTAACTAACTAAATTAGAACCTGAAATGGTGAATTCTTCACTGGGTTGTTTTCAGACATTCTTTTTATAAGCTGCTATTGTTAACAAAATTACTGGTCTCAGTAAAAGGATGATCTATGAAAAAGTACATTAACATATTGATCACTATTGTATGATTTTCTTTTGGATTTTGGCCCAGACAAAAGAACCCAGCCAGCTTTTTCCATTCCACTAGGAAATTCAAATCTCCTGCTATGTGTATTTTGCTTATAACCTCCTTAAACCACTGAAACTTTCATCCCTAACATTAAAATTATTGACTGACACCTGTTTTTTGAAAATGAGTAAAAATGACGGCTATTTTGTATTTTGCTTTGTGTGTGAATAGAGTAACTTCAACTAACAAGTCAAATAACTCCATTCTCTAAGAACATGTTTAGTGTTGCCAACTTCTGAGTTGATCAAATTTGTGTTTAATTTTTTTAAAGCCTCTCGAGTCCGGGGATGTTTTTTCCCCACAGCGAGCAAGTGATGGTCGCTTTCCGCTGTTTCCCCTGCCTCTGCAATGCAAATGCAAAAGGTGTTCCCACTTCCTGCCCCTTGGCACCACCCCAACCCCCTCTGGGCTGGGGACCAGAGGCAGAACTCCCGGGAGCCACCTCCCCCACGCCGCTGGGGCACGTGAGGGGAGTCAGCCACTCGAACCCCAACGAGAACCTCCTGACCAAACGCGAACTGGCCCGCGAAAAACGCTGAGTTTGAAAGCAGGCAGCCGGGCTGCGCCTGCAATCAGCTGTGGGGCCATGTCTTCTCCACTGAAAGACAGGCCGACACTCCCTTCCCCTGTCCCAGCTTCCCCTGCAGGGGCAGCCGCGGGACAGCCGGAAAAACTGGGGGGGGGAAGCCACGCTGGATGCAAGTGCCGCGGCAGCTGCCGTTGGGGGCGGCGGGACCGCGGGCGGCTCTGATGACGGTTTCCGCAGGCTTGGCGCCGTTTTCAGCATCATCTTGAACTGGGACTGGTTCGGCGGAAGGTGGCGAGGCCGCCGGGGGTGCCGGTGGGGGCGGCGAGGCCGGAGGGAGTGCCACCCCCACTGGGCAGCAGTCGTGTCTACTCCAGGTTCCGGAAGCTGCGGCGCAAGCGCAGACAGCAAAACCGGCGGAGCCGACACGGGAGACGGCAGGACAGCCGGGGGGGGGGCAGTAGGGCTGCAGGGTCGGCCCTTGGGGGGGATCCGGGATCGGCCGCGCATGCACAGTCGCTGAAACAGCCGGAGTCGCGGGCAGGGCTGCCCGGGGAAGCAGCTGCACCCGCGAGGCAGGTTGGGGCGGCCCAATGGGCCTGGGAGGCGGTGCCGCGGGGACTGGTGCCACCTGCGAGGCTGGGCGGGACGGGACCCTCTCAGATTCCCCCTGAGGACAACGAAGGGGGGGCAAAAAGCGGCTCCGTTTGAGCATGCTCCAAAGGCGCAGAAAAAAACTCTCCTTCGGCTGCGGGCAAAACCTTGCCCCGCCGCAGTTCAGGGGGGCTGAGAACCAGCAGTTCGTGTTCCTGGTCAGGGTCCTCTCCTGCCGGGCTGGATGGGAAGGGGGCTTGCCCCCTGCAGTCAGCAATCCACTGAAATGAAGCTGCTTTCCGTTTCAAAACCTGGAAGAGCGTCCTGAATGATGGATAAATCCGAGGATATCCAAGTCCCCGGTCCACAGCATCTTTGAAAATGGATTTCATGCATTCCCATACATACGAATCAAGGGCATAGAGCACATTCGTGAAAAACCCACAGAACTTTGCCCATTGGAAAAACTCATAGAAATTTCTCTTCACCATAGGAACTCTGTCCTCATGACCGCATTTTTGCCAGAGGGTAATAAGTTTCTCCTCTGACGGGGAGAATTTAACCTCTGCCTCCGTAGGCACCCTCTCCCACATATGTGCAGCCACATTCTGCAAAGGGCAGCATCGTCAGGAAGGGAAGAGTTAACAGTACCTTGTGACAGTGTCCTCCAGGCTTCAGCAGGCTGCTCAGTGCTGCTGAACTTTCCGGACATCTCTGGAGACTTTTCAAAAGGTTCTCTTTGTGGTCAGCCTTGGCCGTGAACTCTGTCCAAATTCAGGATCTTCAGTTCTTCAGCTCCTGGCTAGAATCCACTTCTGTGGTCACTTGTGAGGTGACCACCAATGCCACACACTTGGAGTTTACCCAGTGTAGCAATGCTCCTCTGGGGTCTCACCAAGTGATGAATTCTTCTCCAGTCACTCGGGGTCACCATCTGTGACGGCGTTTACAGGGGTCTTAGGATGAGAGAAGAGACGAGGATTTGACTCCATGTTTCAGAAGGCTTGATTTATTATTTTATGATATATATTACATTAAAACTATACTAAAGGAATAGAAGAAAGGATTTCATCAGAAGGCTGGCTAAGAATAGAATAGCAAAGAATGATAACAAAGGTTTGTGGCTCGGCTCTCTGTCCGAGCCAGCTGGGCTGTGATTGGCCATTAATTACAAACATCCAATATTGGCCAATCAAAGATCCACCTCTTGCATTGCACAGCAGCAGATAATCAATGTTTACATTTTGTTCCTGAGGCCTCTCAGCTTCTCAGGAGGGAAAATCCTAAGGAAAGGCTTTTTCATAAAAGTTGTCTGCGACAAGTCTCCACTTAGTCTTCTCTTCGCCAGGCTGAACAGACCAAGTGGCTTCAGCTGCTCTTCATATGACTTCCCCTCAAGGCCCTTCATCTTGTTCATGGCCCTCCTTTGGACGCTCTCCATTAGCTTAATGTCTTTCTGTTTTGGTTTGAAAAGACAGGTGTCTGTTAAGGAAGGCAGGAGCTTCTCTTGAAATGAAAAATGTAAACCCCCTCCTTCTGAATTATTATAATTTTGCAATTAAGGGGCTCTCAGGCAAAGATATGGGAGTAGGAATAACAGTTCTTTATTAAGGAAAAAATACAAATAAAATTAAAATGCAGTAATACAAAACAACACTGACAGAGTCAGAATACGACCTGACATGCTGTTGGTCAGGGTGTTGGTAACAGTCCAATTAAATGGTGACTGCAGTCCTCTTGGAGTGATAGATGTGGTTCTGTTGAAGCACTGATCCTGTGGAAGGGTGTAGTTTTCCTCTGAAGGATTAGTGGTGGTATAGATGGGCCTGGTCTTCCTCTGGGAATACAATGGAAAAGAAAGCTGCTCCTGTGGTGAGATAGGGCCTGCGTGCGGAAGAATTCGGGTTGTACAGTCAGTCAGGATATCCCCCCTACCCTGCAGTTTGACCTCTAATCCCCACCAAGGTCGCACCCAGCCGGACATGAGCTGGAGGAAATGACACAAGCGACCCCAAGCCATAAAAACCCCCCAGACCCTTGAATAAACGCCATTTGCTGTCCACCACGTTGGTGTCAGGAGCATTATGGACCGAGTGAGCCTTGAGCATTAGGCCACCGTGCCGGGCCTAGAACCAGGTCGCCACGCCTAAAAGGCGACATCTGGTGCCGAACACCCGGGATCGCTCAGCACCCGGGATTTGGGTTTCGCCTGGACACAGGACCGGCGGCTGCACGGCGGGAGCGTGCGGCGGGGAGGGACACCTCCGAGGACCAGCCTGGATCATGGAAGCCATCGCTAAGGTCGTACATCAAATTCATACTCAGTGGGGTATTGAATGTAAGCACAAGGATTTATGTCTTGCAATTTCGAGACTCCTTGAGCTTGGGGCTATAGGCAGCCCAGTAGATGTATTACACCCAGAGATCTGGGAAAAATGTACTAAGGCCCTTGCTGAGGACACTATGTCCTCAGGCTCGGGAAAAGCCCTGAAATCCTGGGGCAGGCTCTGCCGAGCACTGCAAAAAGCTCGACAGGAGCAGGACACTTGGAAAGCAGCGCAGTCTTGTCTGCTTGCTATACCGCCGTTGGGCGTGGGTGCAGCAACGCAGACGCCGGCGGACCCCGTTCCAGTCGGGAGCACGGAGGCCCCCGCGGAGGCGGGAGCGCCGGAGCCCCCTCAGCAAACGGACTCACCATCAGAGGGGGGGGGAGTCCGCGCGAGCGTTTTGGCGAGGTCTGGCAGAGGAGGCGCGGGGGGCGGCCGGAACATCGGTCCCTGAAGCCCCTGATAAAACTCCACCGCCGCCATATGGGTTTGAAAATGGCGCCGAAGCAGGCGGGCAGGACCGAAAACAGGAGCAGGGGGGCGGAAATGCATACCTGTCGAATGGTGCAGGCACGGGCGAGCAGGGAGGAGGGGCGGCCCCTGAGACGGGGCACAAAACCAATCAGAGCGCTCTGTTCTCCCTGGGTCCTTATAAGGAAAGGACCTCCCCCAGGAGGCGGAGGGAGCCCAGGGGGAGGGAACGGCCCGACCCCCGCAGGAGGCGGGGTCGCAGTCCGAGAAAAAAGCAGAGTAGCCCGGAAGTATCTAGCCAGTCGACTTCCGGCTCTGACTCTGAGTCGAGCTGGGAAGAACGCGAATGCCGGTCAGAGGATTCCGACTCGGATTCTGGTTTTAAGAAAAACAGACCGGTGGTATATAAGATCACAAACCACAATGCTCCTGCATGGATTAAGGGTATATCAGAGAAAGATCGAACTCCGCTTACTGACTGGCGGAAAATAAAAAATGCATGTGCAGAGTACGCCCCAGCTTCTACACTAGTATTTCCAGTCCGCCTGGGGGGGGGCAGGCGGAAACCAAAGGACTTACTCTCCGGTAAATCCGAAAGATATACAAGCAATTACTAAAGCGATTGCAGATAAGGGGATTAATTCTGCCATGGTTTCCACACTCATTGACAGCGTGTTTGGAGGTGATGATATGCTACCCTTTGATATAAAACAAACTTGCAGGCTCATCTTTGATGGGGCAGGGATGATTGTCTTCAAACAGGAATGGGAAGACAATTGTACAAAGCAGCTAGCTTTGGTAACAGGGGCAGAGCACCCTCTGCATGGCTCCAGTTTACAGAGGCTAATGGGAACAGATGCCACTATGATAACACCTCAGGCACAGGCAGAAGGCCTGAGGGCTCATGAGGTCATGACAACAACTCGAGCTGCCAGAGAAGCTATTCGGGTTGCCTCCAAGGTAGTAGCTAAAGCATCACCATGGTCCACTATAAAGCAGAGTGAGAGTGAGAGTTTTACTCAATTCGTTGATCGTCTTCAGACAGCATTAGACTCCTCTGCATTACCCTCAGAGGCGATGGGCCCAGTACTGGCAGAATGCCTACGCCAGCAATGCAATTCAGCCACCAAGGACATTTTAAGATCACTGCCACCTGGGTCAAATTTAGCTACCATGATCAGACACGTGGCAAAAGAAGAATATCTAGCCCCCATTCAAGCAGCAGTATACACTGCAATAACCAGCATGACATGCTCTGAGTGTGACCAGGCAGGGCACGTGGCAGTGAACTGCCCCCAGTCAGGATGCCCGCCAGCAACTGTTCCACCACACCAGGAGAGATTTAGGGGACCATGGTGGGCATGTGGAGGACAGGAAGAATACTAAGTGGGTGGTCCCATCTGCATCTGGCATGTGGGTTTGCCAAAGGTCCGGAGTGAGTCCCTGTGTGTTCCTTGCCAAATTCAATGACTCTAACGATTTCTGTGTCCAAGTTCTGATTGTCCCTAGGGTCCTGTACCACTCAGACGAAGAGGTGTATCACCTTTTCGAAGAATCCAGCCGGCTCCACAAGAGAGAAATGCTAACAGGTATAACTATAGCAATGTTGCTTGGACTAGGAGCAGCTGGAACGGCAACAGGTGTCTCGGCCCTAGTGACTCAGCACCAAGGACTGTCCCAGCTTCAAATGACCGTCGATGAAGACCTACAGAGGATCAAGAAATCCATATCCTTTCTGGAGAAGTCAGTCTCCTCACTTTCAGAGGTGGTCCTGCAAAACAGGCGAGGGCTGGACCTCCTGCTTATGCAGCAGGGAGGCCTGTGTGCTGCCCTGAAAGAGGAGTGCTGCTTCTACGTGGACCACACGGGAGTCGTCAGAGACTCCATGGCAGAGCTCCGAAACAGATTGGCTCAGAGACAGAGGGACAGAGAAGCCCAACAGGGCTGGTTCAAATCCTGGTTCAACCAATCTCCATGGCTCACCACCTTGATTTCTACCCTAATAGGCCCGGTCACTATAATCCTACTAACCCTAATCTTCGGGCCTTGCATATTAAACAAACTGGTGCTATTCGTTAAAAAGCGTTTAGAAATGACTAACATTTTCTTTCTCAAGCGCCGACAATTGCTTTAAGGCGTGCCAGCTACTAACGCACATACAATTTTGTACTAAATTTACTAACCCATGAAATTTTGTAACCTTTAAGTTTTTAACCTTATGTGAATTTTACTAATCATAAGGGAGGGGGGAGATGTGGTGAGATAGGGCCTGCGTGCGGAAGAATTCGGGTTGTACGGTCAGTCAGGACATCCCCCCTACCCTGCAGTTTGACCTCTAATCCCCACCAAGGTCGCACCCAGCCGGACATGAGCTGGAGGAAATGACACAAGCGACCCCAAGCCATAAAAACCCCCCAGACCCTTGAATAAACGCCATTTTGCTGTCCACCACGTTGGTGTCAGGAGCATTATGGACCGAGTGAGCCTTGAGCATTTGACCACCGTGCCGGGCCTAGAACCAGGTCGCCACGCCTAAAAGGCAACAGCTCCTCTGGGAATCAAGTGGGAAAAGGCTGCCTGTGGCATTCCAAATGTCAGATTATATCCAGGTAGGAATGCTTGGCTCCATCCCCTGGGCGGAGCATCTCACAATGGGATGATGTAATTTTATTAGTCATGCAGTGAGACTCAATGGCCCATTAACAGCCAGTATCTCCCCTGAGGGAGGATTGGTTGTGGAAGAGATAAAGAAAACTGCCCCACCTGGTTTTGACAGGTGGCCCAATTAACAGAAGATAAGTGCCCCACCTCTAACAGATGGCAATAGAATACACACCCTAAGCCACATCTTGCAACCTAGGACACTTTCTTATATTGCGGTGACCAAAACTGCACCTAGAACTCGAGGTGAGGCCACACCGGTGCAGCGCTGGGCAATCGCCTCCCTTGACCAGCTGGTGTTGCTGTGCCTGATGCACCTCAGGACACAGTTGTCTCTCTTCCCAGGTCACTGCTGTCTCATATCCTACTTGCCATCAACCAGGATCCCCATGTCCCTTCCACAGCAATGCTCTCAAGCATCTCCTTCCCCAGTCTGTCGATACATCCAGGGGTTGCTCTGTCCCAGGTGCAGAATCTGTCACTTTGCCTTGTTGAACTTCATACAATTGCTGATTGCCCAATTCTCCAATTTGTTGAGGTGTCTCTGCAGGGCCTCCCTGCCCTCAAGGGAGTCAACAGCTCCTCCCAGTTTTGTATCATCTGCAAACTTGCAGAGTATCCCTCCCAGTCTTGCATCCAAGTAATTTATGAAGATGTTAAAGAGCACAGAGCCAATGATGGAGCCCTGTGGAACCCCACTAGTGTCAGGATGCCAGTTTGATGTTAGCCCATTCACTATAACACTTTGTGCCCAACCTGTGAACCACTTGCTCACCCAGCGCATGATGTGTTTATCAAGCTAAATGCTAGACATTTTGTCCAGAAGGATACTGGGAGAGAGAGTATTGAAAGTTTTATAGAAATCCAAAAATATTACATCAACTGTATTCCCTTGATCAACTAGATAGGTTACCCTGTCAAAAAAGGAAATCAGGTTTGATAAACAGGACTTTTCTCTCATGAATTCGTGCTGGCTGTGACCACTGACTGAGTCGTTACAAATGGAGACAAGAGCTTAGGCAAGTCCTGCCTTTTACTCAGATTTCTGGCAGTAGCTTTGTTTGAGGTGGCCTGCATCCCAAATGGCTCTTGCTTGCAAGTTCTTAAGAATGACCAATTAGGTCTATTATAAAATGGATTATTTATTGAATAGACACAAGATTAACAGACATAAGACTTTAAACAGACTATTTACTACACAGGATAAAACAAAAAGAACTACTAGTAGATTACAGTGCATGATAAAAGGTACCTATATTGCAGCTAGTGAAGAAACAGCATAGGAGTCAATGTGACTTATCACTGAATTGATGATGGTGATACACTTTTGATTTTTACCTTTTTTCTTTTATATGTTCTCTGTATTCTTCACACATCTATTTGTAGCTCTGTAGCCTATTGTATTAGTGGCTGGTTTTCCCAGTAATTTTCCATGGCCTTTCCCTAGGCAGAAAGAAAAAACAAATTCCAGAGCTCCAATTCTCAGGGAGTACAAAGCTCCAATCGTATCTTGGTTCTTCCAGTCTACCAAGGTTGAGAACAGCTCTTCAAGATACATTTTCATGGACAAAGTACAGCTAGTGCCAAAGGGGGGTTTCAGAGAAGGGGCTTGACCTGGGGGAGAAATTGCATCACCATTTGTCCTCCTAACTGGTGCTTTTTTGTCAATTAGACTGTTTTGCTAAACTTAGAAAAATTGTATTCACCCCGTGTGAATGAGCTTTTGTGGACATCTTTCCATGACTGCTCCTTGTGAGAGTCCGTCCGAATTTTTCCCTCATCTGCCTCACGATTGTCATTGGGGAACCACTGAAGAGAAGACCCCGCCCCCCCCCGTCGGGAATCTCTGTCTCTGAAGGAGAAAGTCACACACCAAAGGCCCTGAGACCTGAAAGGACAGTGTTAAGTTATTGTTTTCACAGGTGTGTTTGCCGTATGCTACAATGAGAAGAAGGGGCACTGTGCCCTGTTTGCAACAATGGCTTTGGAAGCTGTCCCACCTCTCGGCCTGGCTGGACTTCTCCTGAGTTTTGGGTGGTCTCCCACAGAAGACCCTCACCTGTTTTACAACCACCGTGACAGACAGACTGAGATGTAAGAAACCTCTCCATCAAGGACTGAGACATGGAACCCCCATGTGGAAAGGCCCCTCTGCTCCTTCCAAGGACTGGGACTGAAACCCCCAGCCCGGGGGAGGTGTGTGGGGGAGGCAAGCTGACCAAAGCAAGATGTTTGCCTGCAGGTTATGACCACTGGACCATGAAAACAATGGCTCTCGTTTACTGCTGAGAACATAGACTACCTGTTGCATCTATTCCCTATTGTATCTGTTCCCCCCCCCTCACAATTTTCAATAATAAAAACCTCTGAGTTAGCTAGAGATTTTGAGATCTCCCCAGCGTAACAGGCGGACCCTCGACTGGACTGGACCAAAGGACTTCGTCTCTACGTTGGTAGCTATATCCCCTCTCTCTCTCTCTTCTTTCTCTTTCTCTATCTTTTCTCTCCCTTAATCCCTCTATTGCATTTTTGCTGTGGTTATTTCAATAAAACTGCATTTGTTGATTGTTACTGCAAACCCCCTTGTACCGTGTTGGTTTTTGCACCCTGAGATCACTCCTACGACCCATCAGGTCATCCGTTCACTAGGATGGACCCTGACACTCCTGAAGGCCTTCAAATAATAATCTGCTTTTATATTGCCTCCTTGCTAAAATTATCTCGAGTTTCATTTTCAGGTTGAGAAAAAGGCAACAATGGAGTACACATAAAGTCCTTTCCCTCAATTTCTGGAAAAGTAGCCACAAAGATGCATCCAAACTTCAGGGAGAAGTCCTACACATTTCCAGGGTGTGTTTAGGAGATTTCTAACTTTGTGAAAGTTTGTGTCACTTTTATAGTTTGTAAAGTGAAGTGTCTTTCAGTCATAAATTCCAGCAGCTTATATCCCCAGGTCTTGTTCTCAAGGCAAGATGTTTATTGTCAACTGCGAGTTCCACCTCTGGCACCAGAAAGAAAGACAACTCACTAGCCAGATGTTGCAAATAACTGTGTAATTGTTGGCTTTTGCTGTTATGTGTTGGCTTTTGCAAATTATAATCAATCACAAAAAATTTCATGTAGCACTGTTTAAAATCACTTTTAACTGGTTTTGATATAATATAATTTTTCAACTTCTGTGGCCAGTGCCCTGGCCATGTGTATCTTATCTATGCATTAGTATGATAAACATATATTGCAGTTTAGGCTTTCACAAAATATTAAAACAGAGACTATGCTAACTTTTGCAGAATGTTTTTATTTTTCTAACTTACTGACAATAGTAACTTAGATAAGTTTGGGGAAATGGCTAAAACTGTCTTTATGATAAGATAACATTGAGGGAATGTCCTGGGTTGACTGTATGATGCTTTTATCCCCAATCGTCTTGTTTTGTTCATGCTGAATAGTAAGTTTTGCACCTTTAAGACTTATAGCAGAGAGTGAAGGGGGAAGAGAAGTGCACAGGTTTTTTTTCCTCCAGACACTGCTCTCACTCCCCCACATTCCTCCTCCTGGACTGTTGTTGTCTGCGGACAGATGGCGGACAGAGTTCTTCTTTTGCTTTTTAGTTAGTGTTAGCTAGCTGAGGCAAAGAAGTTCCCTGGACTGTGGGTTTTTTTTCCTTTTCTTTGGACCTCTTGAAACCTGCTCTGGACTGAACACCCAGGGGAGCACCGGCAGCTCACATTTCTGGCCCACCAGGCCGGGCCGGGCCTGGCCTGCGACAATTCCAGCACCGGAGGGACTGATCAGAGACTGAGTGAGCTGCAACCCGGGGACGGGGTTTTCTCAGTTTGTCATCTCTTTTAGAGTGGCAAGGGGTCTCATTGTTTGATATTGTTTTAGTTTTATTGTTTAATAAACAGGTTTTTCCACCTTTCTCCAAGGAGGTATTTTTTATTCCTCCCAGACCAGTTGGGGAGAGGGGCCGATTGGATCTGCTTTTCCCATCGGAGCTCCTTGGGGGATTTTTCTCCAAATTTACTCTAAACCTGGACAGGGAACCATATAGATAACACTGAAAGAAAAGATGTGAAAAGGATTCCTGCTACTGACCCTGCGGCTATCAATAAGCCCCCATTCATTGTTTTGAGGAAATGACATACACGACTCCCAAAAATCAAATCTACTCTATTGCATGAAGGGTCAGGGGTTGAACAAAGCTAAAGAATTCCCAGAACATATAAAAGAACTCACAGGAATATTTGAATATGCATAATTCTCATGAATATGCATATAACCAATGTAATGAGAAAGTATATAAGAAAATTGTTTTAAACCAATGGTGTGCTTCTGGCAGTTTGCTAGGCACCCCAGCCCTGGATACTGTCCCTTTTATCCCTTATTAAACTTTTAAAAATTTTAAAGAGTGAGCCTTGTTTCTCACATAGACCTAGTCCCGGACATGGCTGGCCTGAGGTTTCTCACCAATTCATGTGAGGGGGTGTGTGGAGGCCTTTGAGCCTATTAGGGAAACTTTTAGGGTGATGCCTTGGAAAAATCTGCCACAGGTTTAAAGGATGCCTCAATGCTTAGGGTGAGACAAAAGGGGCTTCTCCCATGGCGCTCTGCAGCACTATGTTAATCTGCCCTTTCCCTATAGGTCATTGCTGTTTGCCCTGTCTTGTACTGCCCCTGTGCCCACAGACCATTGGTCCCTGACCCCATACTTAACCCAGGACACTCACTGTTTGCTTGTCTTTGTTCCTGGATTCCTTCAACGTGACTCTACAATAAACCTCCCTGGAACTCTATACAGAGACCCTTTTTGTCTTTCTTAGCTGACTTATCTGTGGTGTGAGTGTGGTGTGAGTGACTGTCTGTACTTGACCGAGTGGCTTTCTCAGAAGATGCTTTTGGAAAGTAGCAGGAAAGCACCATTCATTTTTACCACACTGCTACAATTGGTGCCCAAAGGTGGAGCCCTCCTGTGGGCTCCTTGAAAGCATCTCCAGTGGCTGCTGCCACTGGACAAAACTTGCATTTGGGTGTTCCAGTTTCCCCGAGGAAAATAACCCAATTTTCTGGGAGACTTTGCGAAGGAAGTGGCTGACAACCCTCCGTTGTCGAGGATTGGTTGTATCAGCAAGACCCCCACGAGATTTTTCTTTTGTCCAACTGGTATGGTGAGTATGTTGCAGTGAAGGTCACATTTTTATTTTATTTTCAGATTTTTATCTTGTGGAAGGGAGAAAGAGCGAGATGGGAGCCATCTTGGATACTAAAGACCCTGAGCACCAGGGCTTGCCAGTCAGCCAGAGCTCTCATGCCCATACCAGCACATCTCCCTTCTCTCCGGAGAAGGGCAGTGATTCCTCAGATTCAGATAGTGATTCTGGCGATCACTGGGCAGAGGTACGGAAAAAAGCAACTCAGAAGGGTGATTGGGATATAGCTAGAAAGCTGCAAGTCCTAGCAGCCCCAGTTATATTTAAAAGAGGGAGGAACCCTAAGTGGGAGTCAATTCCATATGGGGAACTTAAGGAATTATGTAAAGCATGTAAAGGTTATGGGAGGAAATCACCCTATTTTAAAAACCTTTTACAAGTGACATTATGTCCCTCTTCCTCTCACCCGCAGAACTTCTTCTACAGGAATCAATTTGGAAAAAACAACTAAAAGCATTATTAAATAATTCCAAAGGTAAGGATAGACAGGCCAATTTGACTTTAGAGCAAGTAAGTGGGGATGGCAAGTTCGAAAAGCCACAAGACCAAGCACAATATATCCCCAGGGCCGTTCTAGAGGACATTAAAAATGCTGCCCAAAATGCTTTATTCCAAACACTGGATACCACCACCCCACAACAGAGTTTCTCTGACATTTGGCAGAGCATTGATGAGACATTTATTAAATTCATAGACAGACTAAAAGGCATTATAGATAAGCAAATTGATTGCCCAAGGGCTAGAGAGGAGCTGCTCATCAAACTAGCAGTGTCCAATGCTAATGCGGAATGCAAGAAAATTATAAGAGCACTCCCTCCAGACCCTGAACCCACCATTCAGTAAATGGTGGAAGCCTGTACCCATCTCACAACTACAGAACATATGGTAGCCCTGGCAGTCAGCAAAGGAGTTGTTGAAGCCTTTGAGGCACAGACTAAACAAAATATGAGATGCTTTAAGTGCGGTGAACTGGGGAACCTCAAGGTAGAATGTGATAAAGACTTTGCAGAAACACCCCTCCACTGGTTATCCCTTCACTGCATGCCAAGACTGTAAGGAACATTTTAAACACTGTCCCCAGTATCAATATCACCAGGAGGTCTGGCATCATCAGTCTTACCAGCAACACCAGGGAAACTTTCAGTGAAGCACAGACCAGCCCTGCGCTACAACATTAAATGCCAAACCTTTCCGTTCCTCTTTCCCTACCATCTCGGAGAGTTGAGGCACCAAGGGATCATCTATGATGACACCTAAAATGAGAAAGAGTGCTAACTCTCTGAGGCCTACCAACAGGTTCAGGCAAGGACACAATGCACATTGGTAAGTGCCCTTTCTATCCAGTTTGATGATGAGGCGAGCTACCAAGTTCCCACTGGTGAATTTGGACTTTCTGATGGACCAAGGAACATTTTAATTATAGGGGACTCTATTAACGGACCAGACAGTTTACAGGTACTTCCAGAAGTCCAAACTGTGGGACCAAGGGATGAGATTACTATGACTGTCTTATGTGTAGACCCACCTTGGTTTTTGTCTAAGGGCACACCCATCACCCAAGCTTTTTTCATACTCACCTGGACTGACATGTTGCCAGAAAACCCTGTCGTTTTTTTGGGCAGAGATTGTGGGCCATGACAGACCTCTTATAGAATGTGGGTTTTTTAACAAAGGTGACAAAGTTTATCTTCCTGGTGTGGCAGATACTGGAGCAGATGTGACCATCATTGCCCCCTCTGAGTGGCTGCAGGACTGGGAACTAGTGCCAGCCAATGGAGTCATCTCTGGGACTGGAGGAGCTGCCACCTCTATGCAGAACAAACGGACAATCTGTATTGAAAAATTTGAGGGTCAGGTTGCCACAGTAAGATCTTTTGTGGTAAGGGCACCTATCACCTTATAGGGAAGACACATCTTGTCTCAATGGGGAACAAGGCTAGAAGAACCCTCACCACCATGGGATTTCTAGCCAGGGCCATTGTGGAGTGCCCTGAATCATGGACAGATGACTCTTCAACTAATTAAGTTGAAAAGAGTGTATATTAATTACAGCACTGGACACATGGGGAGCAACCTCCCAAATACATGTGTAAAAAAGTGACAAATTCCTGCTCTCTATTTATCCACAAGCGTTTTACATATTCAAATGGTATCCAGGACGGTTTCTATGATGCTTATTACAGAAACATTAGCTCTTGCCTAGTATTATAATTAGCTGAATATCCATTACAGCTGAAGAATTGTCCTCTTTAATTGGGTCGATGGGCTTCGGGAGAGGAAGTAAGACATCTTCCTCATGGTAAACTCTTCACTCGTGTCAAGTTGGCAGGGCTCCTTGACTTGCTGGTCACAGTCCAAACCTCCTCTCATTCTTAAAATCAGTGGTATTTATGGTTCCTGCACTCTTACAATGCCTTATATATCACTTGTCATTCCCAACCTTGTTTCAGTTATCCACACTGGGTATCAATTAATTTCCTTGTTCTTTGCTGACTACATTTCTAACTTAACCCCTTGACTCAGCCCTACCACACCACTCACATGGAAAACTGATGAACCAGTGTGGATTGATCAGTGTCCCCTCTCTGAAGTAAAGGTAAAGGCACTTGAATCCCTAGTACAGGAGCAGCTGTCCAAGGGTGTTACTATAGAGTGCAACATGGCACAAAGCACCAAGACTCCATCAGAAAGTTGTATAAGAGGGATTTATTATAGCAACATGTTGCTTTTATAGTTTTTCAAGATATTTACATTTACTTAACAGACACATTCATTGCCCATTGGTCATAAGAAAGAAACAAAGTTCTCAATTGGTGAACAAGGAGCCACGTCATTCTGTGAGCCAGCTAGAGTCCGTATGTTTTAACTTTCTCTCTTCCATCACGTTGTCATGGTGACAGCCTTGGTGTCTTCCTCGAGAGAGATACGGGGTTTTCCTTATCTTCAGGAAGCATTTGCTGGCTCACAAGAACAGCACAGAATGTCTTTCCTACACAAGGGCCACATAGTACCATCTACTAGCCCTTGGAACACCCCTGTCTTTGTCATTCATAAACCAGGCAAAGACAGGTGAAAGCTCCTGCAAGACCTCAGGAAGATCAATGAGGTCACTGAGGACATAGGCCCTCTGCAGCCTGGCCTATCCTCACCCTCAATGCTCCCGAGAGATTGGAAACTTGCAGTCATTGGTATCAGAGATTGCTTTTTTAACACCCTGCTCCATCCCAGAGATGCCCCAAGATTTGCATTTTCTGTCCCATCAGTTAATAGACAAGGGCCTCTAAAAAGGTATCAGTGGCAAGTTCTTCCCCCAGAGATGAAAAATTCTCAATCTATCTACCAAATGTTTGTTGCTTGCATTCTCTCGGCCATCCAAAATTGTTGACGGTGGTCACAGGGGTTTTTTAGAGAATGGAAGAGACAGGATCTTGATTCCATTATCAGAAGGCTTGATTTATTATATTATGATATATATATACCATTATAACTATACTACATAGAGATAGAAAAGAAGAGGCTTCTTCTGAAGCTGGCTAAGCTAAGAATAGAGATAGAAAGAATGAATAACAAAGGTCTGTGTCTCGGCAGAGAGCGATAGCAGCTCCACTGTGAGTGGTCAGTAGATGCAAACATCTACAGGGGACAAACCACAGGTGAACCTGTTGCATTCCACAGCAGCAGATAACCATTGTTTACATTTGCTGCTGAAACCTCTCAGCTCCAGCAGGGAAAATCCCAAGAAAGGATTTTTCACAAAAGGGTGTCTACCGACACAAAATAATTCCCTTATGCTACAATTTTTCACTATATGGATGATATTTTAATATGCACTGGCTATTATTTGGAGATTGTTCTTAAAAAGACTATTCAAGCCATTGAAGCAGCAGGTTTTAAAACTTTTACAGAACAGATTAAGCGCCCCTGCCCATGGACCTACCTTGGACTTCGTATCAGCGAAAGGACCATCATACCCCAGCAACTCACCATCAAGGACAAGCCGAGAACCCTGAGAGACCTACATCAGCTATGTGGGAGCATAAACTGGGTTTGTTCACTGATAGGGATCATGACCAAGGACCTCGCACCCCTTTTCAACCTCCTGCAAGGCTGTGATGACCTCGACTTGTGTTGCCTTCTGCTGGAAGGCAGGCGACCTGGTTCAAAGAGCAGCACAGCGACCCCAAACCCTCATGGATCGCTCGAGCCAGTAACAACGCTGACACCAGTGTGGTGGACGGTTAAAAGGCCTTTATTCTCTCATCTCAAGGGGTTTTATAGTTTAGGGGGTCTTCTACATCAGAAAGGGATCTGGCAGTACCTTCTAGGGTTAGTACGGGAGTTGAAAGTTACTGACATTTCTATGTTAGGGGGGCTACACGTTTGGCTACATTCCGAGGGTGATCATTATCTCTGGGGAAGAGGAGGGAGAGGGATTCTGTAACTTTCCGTACATCCCGAGATCTTCTGAAACGCCTGTCCCTACCTACTACATCTCCCTCCCCCTCTTTCACAAATGAATGAGGTAGTCATATATATATAGGCATTAAAATGAGGTAAAAGGTTGGGGTTTGACAAGGGAAAAGGGTTTTGGGAAACCTGAGTAAGTTTTTGCCAGGCAAGTTTCTCGTGACTGGCCGTGTTCCCTGTTGAATTCACAGCATCTGTTGTCGTCCTACGAACAGGATGTCAGTCCGTTCTAGGCGGCTCCGAACAAATGAGACTAGCTTGTTCAGCAGGCACAGTCCGAAGGTAACAGCTAGAAGCAGCATAGCCAATGGACCTACTAGGATGGAAATTGGGGTGGTTAGCCATGGTGACCGATTGAACCAGGATTTGAACCAGCCCTGCTGGGCTTCCCTGTCTTTCTGTCTCTGAGCCAGTCTGTTTCGGAGTTCTGCCATGGAGTCTCTAACGACTCCCGTGTGGTCTGCATAGAAGCAGCATTCCTCTTTCAGGGCGGCACACAGGCCTCCTTGCTGCATGAACAGGAGGTCCAGTCCTCGCCTGTTCTGCAGGATCACTTCTGAGAGTGACGAGACTGACTTCTCCAGAAAGGAAATGGATTTCTCGAGCCTCTGCAGGTCCTCGTCGATTGTCATCTGCAGCTGGGAAAGTCCTTGGTGTTGAGTTGCTAGGGCTGAGACACCTGTTGCCGTTCCGGCTGCTTCTAGGCCGAGCAGCATTGCGATGGTTATACCTGTTAATATTTCTCTTTTGTGGAGCCGGCTGGGTTCTTCGAAAAGGTGGTACACCTCTTCGTCTGAGTGGTACAGGACCCTAGGGACGATCAGAACTTGGATACAAAAGTTGTTAGAGTCATTGAATTTGGCAAGGAACACACAGGGACTCACTCCAGACCTCTGGCAAATCCACATCCCAGATGCGGATGGGACTACCCACTTATTATTCTTCCTGTCGGGTTCGACTTCTTCGGTGCAGACGTCGCCTCTCCGCTTAGCTAGGGTTGCATTGCCAAAGCATCTGCCCCGACCTGTGACTTGACTCAGGGTAATTCCTTTTCGGGGTGTGTCCCACCTGCACTGGTGAGGGGCATTGGCTGTGGAATAACTAAAGGGGGTATCTAAAGCGACTCCTTCGTAAAAGGGGGGTTTAACATCATAACAAAGCCAACAGGAGTCGGTTAGGTTAGGGTTAGATTCGTTCAGGGATAGAAAGGTAGCTTCTAACATGCGAAGGATTGGGTCCAAGTCTGACCCGCCTGAGCGGCCTATCTGGAAGGCTTCTGCAACACCGGTCGGGACGTCGGTGTCCCTTGTGGGTAAGGCTTTGGGGTAGGTCATGTTTCTTCCTTTCTGCGTGCTTTTAATTACTCTGTTGGGTCCGACTGCTCGGGGTGCCGACGGTTGGAGCCTGGTAATTTGTACGTTCACCCACTGTTTTGACCTGTGAAGGACTACTGTCCACGCTTTGCCCACGGCCCAGCTAGGATGATTTGGCTGTAAAACTGTCATGTTGTAATGAGTGCATCTCCGAATTTTGGGGGTTTTATGGCGGTTTCGATAGACACTTCCCTGAAGGAAGACGGGTGTTTTGTGGCCTGTGGGTGCCCAGGCGAATTGTAGGAATTTGTCGGGCTCTTGTGGGTCCCACCCGGGCCCTGACAGCCTGGCGTCCATAACTATCATTTCACAGCCCCAGTGCCCACAATATCCCCACCCTGGGTGATTACAGTAACTTTTTCCTGGGTTTGAAGCTGGGCACCAGTAGGATAGGTACATGTGTGTGGCGTGTGAGGAATAGGGGTCTACCTTTGGTTGTCCTGGAAACAGGTCGGTAACGCGAAGCACGATGGATGGGGTGTTCGGTGTGGTGATGTCTCTGAGCATCTTATGATCAGTAAGATGTCGCATGACTCACCTGAATGGCTGATGGGGGTAGTGGTCTGGGCTGGCTTGCCCTCTGGTGACAAGCCCCAGCAGCAATATCACACAGAAACACTGTTGCTGCTTGGGTCTCACCCGTGCGGGTCTCTCGGGCACTGTCTGGCGGCTTGGTGGTCTGTCACTTTCCTCTGGAAGGGGAGTGTAGACGTCCCGAGGGCGTCCTATAAGCATGTCCTGTAAACAGAAACTCACAATTCTCATCAGTCTCATCCTGCCCACTGGGAGGTCGTGCTTGATGGATTTAAGTGGACACCACCTGATTTTGCCGTCCTTTATGACAGCTGCGTACCCTCGCCCCGTGAGCATCAACCTCCAGCCTTGTTCCCATTCCCCTAGCTCATTTCTAATTACAACCTGTGGGCCCTCCTCTAGCGCTCTGGAGGCCCAGTGTTTTTGAATGGGACTGTTTGTTTCATCCCCCCTGGGGAATTGATTCAGTGCTAGCAAAGCGGTTGCTAGTATGCGTGCCTGATCTCCTGGGGGAATGGAATTGGCAAAGCCCTCTGCTTTTGCCAACACCTCTAGACTGGTTTTCAGAGTCTGATTTGCCCTCTCGACTATAGCTTGCCCGGTGCTGTTATAAGGGATACCTTGCACTAACGTGATGCCCCATTTTGAGGCGAATTCTTGCACTGGTTTGGAAGTGAAATTGGAACCGTTGTCAGTTTTGGTCTGCTTGGGGATACCAAGCCATGCCATGGCTGTCCACCAGTGCTGAATTGTGGTTTTAGAGTCAGTTTTGGGGTGCTGTGTGGCTATGATCGTTCCGCTGAAAGTGTCCACTGTCACTGCAAGCCATGCTCGGGGTTTCAGCAGTTGACACAAGGTGAAGTCCGACTGCCAGATCTCTGAAGGCTTGAGACCTCTCGGGTTGATCCCACTGGTCCACAGGGGTGACTTCTGGCAGTGAGGACAGGTAGCCACCACATGTCTTGCGTCCGCTGTTGAGATCCCGCATCTCTTTGCCAGTGCTTTGGCTTCTATGTGGAGTGACTCGTGCAGTTGACGAGCTTCTTGCAACGTCCACACGCCTTTTGCTGCGGCGTTCGCGTTGTCGTTACCAGTCTGGAAGTAACCTTTGACTGGGTCGTGACTGTTGATATGAATGACAGATACGTTGCCCTGCCATGAGGACAGCGCCTCTTCCAGCATCAAGGCTGCTGTAGATGTTGACACACCTGGTCCTGCCATGGCTAGGCAGAGCCTTGCCACGAATATAGAGTCCGTTACAATGTTGAGGTGCTCATCTCAGAAAAGTCCGAATGCCAAAACCACTGCTGCTGCTTCCAGCTGCTGCACTGACAGTGTGAAGTCACACGCTTTGACGCAATGCCACTGTTCCCCTGCCTGCCACACTGCTGTTGCAGTAGAAGTTGTGGAAGAAGCGTCCATAAAGACCGTTGGTCCTGGCTGCGGGCGGTCCTTGACCTTTGGTGGTATGTCTATGTCGACGATGGTCAGCAGCTGAGTCCAGGGTGGTTTGGCGGAGTAGGAGATCCCTCCGAAGCCAGTGAGAGCAAGGGCTAGGTACGCTGAAATTGTGGTTGCCTCCGTGGTCGGTTGCTTGCGGAAGGTAAGGTAGATTCTCGTTGGCTCGGTTCCTAGGTGTCTCAGGGTGAGTCTCCTGCCTTTCCTGATGAGGTTGGCGATGCATTTGATTCCTGGAGAGAATGCACGGGCGGGTCTTCCGAGGACCACCCATTGGATCGGTCTGGACTTTTCGGAAGGCCCTTGGGCCAGTGCTCACACTCCCCCCTTCGGGGTGAAGTGTACGTATAGGTCCAGGGGCATGGCTGGGTTCCACCTGGCAAGCGTGCCAGTGGATATCTGCTGTTCGATGAAATCCAGGGAGCTCGCTGCTTGCGGTGTCAGTTCCTTTGGTTCCCAGGGGTGCTTTCCTTTCAGTAACTCATACAATGGGTCCATGACTTCAGGAGAGATCAGGATGATGTTGCGAACCCACTGCAGCGATCCCACCAGGCATTGCACATCATGGAGTGTCTTAATGTCTCGGTGGACCTTCACCTTGGGAGGAGTCACATATGAGTTTGTGATCCCTACGCCCAGAAAGGTCACGCAGGGTCCTCTCTTGATCTTTGCACTCGCGATCTCGAAGCCGTTGGCCTGGAGGGTTTCCGTAATCGCAGATATCCGAGGTTCTACTTTACTTGCCGATGGAGCTGCAGCTAAAATGTCGTCCATGTATTGAATGATGGTTGCGGAGGGGTTGGCGTGCCAGACTGGCATCAGCGCTCTGTCCATGGTGACCTGGCAGATAGTCGGACTGTCCACCTGGCCTTGTGGCAATACTCTCCATTGGAAACGGAGGTTGGGCCGCTTGCCGTTTGGAAACACCACGGAAAAGGCGAATCGTTCTCTGTCTTCAGGGTGTAAGGGTATCGAGAAGAAACAGTCTTTGATGTCCAGCACTGCGCATGGCTGTCCTTCGGGAATGGCTGAGTTTGCAGGTAACAGTGTTTGGACAGGGCCCATGGGTCTAATTGTCTTGTTCACCTCTCTCAGGTCGTGGATGAGGCGATAACCCTCTCCAGACCTTTTGGGGATTACAAAAACAGGGGTGTTCCATGGGCTGATGGAGGGTTCTATGTGACCCTTTTTCAGTTCACGGTCATCTAGTTCCAGTAAAGCTGCCACTCGGTTCTCTGATAACGGCCACTGCTCGACCCACACGGAGTTTGATGATTTCCAGGTTAATTTGATCCGCAGCTGAGGGTGTACGGCAGTAGCCCTTACGATAAATTTGTAATCCAGACTCCGAGCATAGCGAGGACGTCTCTCCCTATCAGGGGTGGAGAGTTTTGCAAAATGTAGGGGTAAATTGCGACTGTCTGTTCTGGTCCCTTGTTTGTGTGGAGTGTTATAGCCACCAACTGGGTGCTTTTCTACGCCCGGGTTTGCCCCCCCACCCCGTTCACTGGAGGGACTTCTTTAAATTGCCAATGCCCGGGCCAAAGCGAATGGGGAAGAATCGTGCAGTCTGACCCCGTGTCCGCCCAGAACTGAAGCCCTACGACGTGGGGGTCGTGACCCCCATAAAGGCGGCATGTTTCCCACTCCTTTAGGGGCTCCTTTCCTATTTTCATTGCCAGGGCCACCCAGGGGTCCCGGTCTGGGGCATCCCCTACTGGCCCTGTGGCACTTGCACGGCTTGTAGCAGTGGGGGGTGCGAAGGTACTATAACCGCCTTACCATTGTATCGCTGGTGGGGTTGTGGTACTGACTGCCTCCTGTGGGAGTATAAGGTATCCCCCCCCTCCACTGAGGGTTGACATAGGTGGGCCATCTCACATTCACAGCGGGAGGAGGCTGAGTATGGCCTGTGCGCCCCCTCCCTCTCCCGTTTCCCCGTGGCCGGGACCTGCAGTCTCTAGCGAGGTGACCTTTCTTCCCGCAGCTCCAGCAAATTCCTCTCGGGCGTTGCTGGGACGAGGGAGTAGGCAGGGTAAGCTGTGCCGGCTGGGGGCAGCTCGCTGCAACATGCCCTGAGTGACCACATTTAAAACAAGACATTGCGCTGGTTAGGGTGTGAACGGCTGCTTGTATTGGAGTCAGTTGTTCTTCCCTCACAACATGTTTAATCATGTCCGCCAGGCTGGCGTCAGCCGGCAGGGAGCGCAATATGTCCTTGGTGACAGTATTACACTGCTGCCGCAGGCAGTCGATGTGGGGAGACAGGGCCCGCGTGCGGAAGAATTCGGGTTGTACGGTCAGTCAGGACATCCCCCCTACCCTTCAGTTTGACCTCTAATCCCCACCAAGGTCGCACCCAGCCGGACATGGGCTGGAGGAAGTGACACAGGCGACCCCAGGCCATAAAACCCCCCCAGACTCTTGAATAAACGCCATTTGCTGTCCACCACGTTGGTGTAAGGAGCCTATGGACCGAGTGAGCCCCAGAGCTGGGCCACCGTGCCGAGTCTAGTACCAGGTCGCCACGCCTAAAAGGCAACATCTGGTGCCGAAACCCGGGATCGCTCAGCGCCTGGGATTTAGGTTTCGCCTGGACACGGGACCGGCGGCTGCACGGCGAGAGCGTGCGGCGCGGAGGGACGCCTCCTGGACCAGCGTGGACGATGGAAGCCATTGCGAAGGTCGTACATCAAATTCATACTCAGTGGGGTATTGAATGTAAGCACAAGGATTTATGTCTTGCACTTTCGAGACTCCTTGAGCTTGGGGCTATAGAGAGCCCGATAGAAGTATTGCACCCAGAGATCTGGGAAAAATGTACTAAGGTCCTGGCTGAGGACACTATGTCCTCAGGCTCGGGAAAAGCCCTGAAATCCTGGGGCAGGCTCTGCCGAGCCCTGCAAAAAGCTCGACAAGAGCAGGACGTTTGGAAAGCAGCGCAATCTTGCCTGCTTGCTATGCCGCCGCTAGGCGTAGGGGCAGCAACGCAGACGCCGGCAGACCCCGAACAGCCCGGGAGCACGGGGGTCCCCGGGGAGGCGGGAGCGCCGGAGCCTCCTCAGCAAACGGACTCACCGTCAGAGGGGGGGGAGTCTGCGCGAACGTTTTGGCAGGGTCTAGCGGAGGAGGCGCGGGGGGCGGCCGAAGCATCGCTCCATGAAGCCCCTGATAAAACTCCACCGCCGCCATATGGGTTTGAAAATGGCGCCGGAGCAGGCAGGCAGGACGGGACACAGGAGGAGGGGGGCGGAAATGCATATTTGTCGAATGGTGCAGGCATGGGCGAGCAGGGAGGAGGGGCGGCCCCCGAGAAGGGGCACAAAGCCAATCAGAGCGCTCCGTTCTCCCTGAGTCCCTATAAGGAAAGGACCTCCCCCAGGAGGCGGAGGGAGCCCAGGGGGAGGGAACGGCCCGACCCCCGCAAGGGGCGGGGTCGCAGCCGGAGGAAAAAGGAGAGTAGCCCGGAAGTATCTAGCCAGTCGACTTCCGGCTCTGAGTCTGACTCGAGCTGAGGAGAAGGCGAATGCCGGTCAGAGGATTCCGACTCGGACTCTGGCTTTAAGAAAAACAAACCGGTGGTATATAAGATCACAAACCACAATGCTCCTGCATGGATTAAGGGTATATCACAGAAAGATCAAACTCCTCTTACTGACTGGCGAAAAATAAAGATCGCATGTGCTGAATATGCCCCGGCTTCTACACTGGTATTCCCAGTCCGCCTGGGGGGGGCAGGCAGAAACCAAAGGACCTACTCCCCGGTGAATCCGAAAGATATACAAGCAATTACTAAAGCTATTGCAGAAAAGAGAATTAATTCTGCCATAGTTTCCACACTCATTGACAGCGTTTTTGGAAGTGATGATATGCTACCCTTTGATATAAAACAAACTTGCAGGCTCATCTTTGATGGGGCAGGGATGATAGTCTTCAGGCAGGAATGAGAAGACAATTGTACAAAGCAGCTAGCTTTGGTAACAGGGGCAGAACACCCTTTGCATGGCTCCAGCTTACAGAGGCTAATGGGAACAGATGCCACTATGATTACACCTCAGGCACAGGCTGAAGGTCTGAGGGCTCATGAGGTGATGACAACAACTAGAGCTGCCAGAGAAGCCATTCGGGTTGCCTCTAAGGTAATAGTTAAAGCATCACCATGGTCTACTATAAAGCAGAGTGAGAGTGAGAGTTTTACTCAATTCGTTGACCGCTTACAGTCCGCATTAGACTCCTCTGCATTGCCTTCAGAGGCGAAGGGCCCAGTTCTGGCAGAATGCCTACGCCAGCAATGCAATTCAGCCACCAAAGACATTTTAAGATCACTGCCACCTGGATCAAATTTAGCTACCATGATCAGACATGTGGCAAAAGAAGAATACCTAGCCCCTATCCAAGCAGCAGTATACACTGCAATAACCAGCATGACATGCTCTGAGTGTGACCAGGCAGGGCACGTGGCAGTGAACTGCCCCCAGTCAGGATGCCCGCCAGCAACTGTTCCACCACACCAGGAGGGATTTAGGGGACCATGGTGGGCATGTGGAGGACAGGAAGGATACTAAGTGGGTGGTCCCCTCTCTATCTGGGATGTGAGTTTGCCAGAAGTCTGGTGTGAGTCCCTGTGTGTTCCTTGCCAAATTCAATGTCTCTAATGATCTTTGTGTCCAAGTTCTGATTGTCCCTAAGGTCCTGTACCACTCAGACGAAGAGGTGTATCACCTTTTCGAAGAACCAAGCCAGCTCCACAAAAGAGAACTCGGCTTGGGAGCTGCCGAGACTGCAACAGGTGTCTCAGCCCTAGCGACTCAGCAACAAGGACTGTCCCAGCTGCAAATGACCGTCAATGAATACCTACAGAGAATCGAGAAATCCATATCCTTTCTGGAGAAGTCAGTCTCCTCACTTTCAGAGGTAGTCCTGCAGAACAGGCGAGGACTGGACCTCCTGCTCATGCAGCAGGGAGGCCTGTGTGCTGCCCTAAAGGAGGAGTGCTGCTTCTACGCAGACCACACAGGAGTTGTCAGAGACTCCATGGCAGAACTCCGGAACAGACTCACTCAGAGACAGAGGGACAGAGAAGCCCAACAGGGCTGGTTTGAATCCTGGTTCAACCGATCTCCATGGCTAACCACCCTGATTTCTACCCTAATAGGCCCGGTCACTATAATCCTACTAACCCTAATCTTCGGGCCTTGCATATTAAACAAACTGGTGCTATTCGTTAAAAAGCGTTTAGAAATGACTAACATTTTCTTTCTCGAGCGCCGACAATTGCATTAAGGCGTGCCAGCTACTAACGCACATATAACTTTGTACTAATTTTACTAACCCATGAAATTTTGTAACCTTTTTTTAACCTTATGTGAATTCTACTAATCATGAGGGGAGGGGGAGATGTGGGGAGACAGGGCCCGCGTGCGGAAGAATTCGGGTTGTACGGTCAGTCAGGACATCCCCCCTACCCTTCAGTTTGACCTCTAATCCCCACCAAGGTCGCACCCAGCCGGACATGGGCTGGAGGAAGTGACACAGGCGACCCCAGGCCATAAAACCCCCCCAGACTCTTGAATAAACGCCATTTGCTGTCCACCACGTTGGTGTAAGGAGCCTATGGACCGAGTGAGCCCCAGAGCTGGGCCACCGTGCCGAGTCTAGTACCAGGTCGCCACGCCTAAAAGGCAACAGTCAGCGACCACTGGACCTTTTGCCAGAGCAGGCAGAGTGGAGGTGTCTACCGCGGCTTGGAGGCGGTCCACAAATTGTGTAAAACCTTCACTTTCCCCCTGTTTTATGGTGGACCACGGTGCTGGCTTGGCCACCACCCTAGAGGTGGCTCGAATTGCTTCCCTGGCTTCCTGGGAGGTCGCTCTGACCTCCTCAATCCGCAGTTGGGCGGCTTGTAGCTGAGGCGTAGCTACGTCGTCATGTTTCCCCAGCAGTCGGGATAAACACGAGCCGTGCAGTGGCTGCCCTTCCCCCGCCACCCGAGCGAGCGCGTTAGCGCAGCCATCTGTCCACTCTTGTTTGAACACAATCAACCCCGCTCCGTCAAAAAGCATACGGCTTATCTGCACTATATCAAAGGGAAG
Source organism: Geothlypis trichas (assembly GCA_009764595.1). Taxonomy (NCBI): domain Eukaryota; kingdom Metazoa; phylum Chordata; class Aves; order Passeriformes; family Parulidae; genus Geothlypis; species Geothlypis trichas. The sequence goes on from CM019934.1 coordinate 1,404,199, forward strand.
TAAATCATCATTGCTAAAGAGACCATCCAAGAGTGTGGAAACTACCCCTGAGTTATTTCCTTTTTCTGAAATAGCTTTAACTATCGCCTGAATATCTTTAGGATTTACCGGATTGTATGCCCTCTGTTGGTTTCCCGGGGGACCCATAATTCTAACGGGAAAGGCATGCAAAGCTGCAGCCGACTCCCAATCAGCACAGGCAATCTTTATTTTACCCCAGTCGGTGAGTTTGTGCAGCTGGCTTCTGACCTTATTTAAGGATTTATTCGGTTTCGCCCGAAACCGCATACTCTCGGTTTCCGAATCGCTGCTAGACCCGGTAAGTTCAGAAGAGCAGTCTGGGAAGCTGTCGCTCCATTCATAGCCGGAAGTCGACTGCCGATGGACTTCCGGTCCTCCCTGCCGTTTTGTTCGGCTCTGGCCCCACTCCTCCCCTCGGGGGCGGCGCCGCTCCTCCCCTTGGAGCCGGCGCCGCTCCCACCCCCGGGGCTCGCCCTGCCCCTCGCAGGGAGGGATCTCTTCCTTATACGGTGGCGGCGGTGGGCGCGGCTCCCAAGCAAATGCCCGCCCCCAGTCACCCCCCTGCTCATGCGCGTCTGTGGGTGCCCACAGCTTCCGACAGAGCATGCGCCCGGCATCGGTCTCCTGCGCATGCGCGCCCACGGCTGCCCGCGCCTCCGGACTCTTCTCGCCGCGGACGCGCAGGCCCCGCCCCTCCCCCTGTCCAGTCGCACCATCTTGAAATGATGGCCACGCTTCTGCCGTCCGCGAGTCGGCGCCGGCTGCCACCTCGGCGCCGCGAGCTGCCTCCGCCAGCCCACCCCAAAAGGATCGCGTGCGTGTCTCTGCTGCCTGCATCGTACTGGCGGTCGGCAGGGGAAGAACGAACAGAGAAGGCGCGGGTTTTTTGGGGGATTCCGAGGGGGGTTTTGGACCCCGCTGGTCCCCCGGAGGGGTTGGTGGGTCCTCCAGAGGGGTTGGGGGGTCCTCCGGGGGCTCTGGGGGGTCTGGACTCGGGCTTGGGGAAAGATGGTGCGTGCCCGGTCCCCGCGTGTCCGCGCCTTCACTCAGATCATTTTCGGGGGGGGGTTTGGGTTGCCGCACGGACCCCCCGTTTCGGCATAGTCATTAAATGCATGCGTGCAGCTTTCCAAGTCTCCTGTTCTTCTAACGTTTTGCGGAGGGCCCCTTCTACCTTCCCCCACGCTTTTAAACACTTGCTGCTGCCTGTGATCTTTGTATCTTCTGCTAAAACGGCTGTGCATTTTTCCCATATCTCTGAATGCAATATATCTACCAGACGTTCAACCGCTCCTAGCTCCAGGAGTCTCTGCACAGCAAGAGTAAGATGCCTAGGCTCACATTTTAAACCCCATTGCATGCATATCAAACTCACAACCTTCACTATCGCTTCCATACTATCAGTTGGTCTCCGGTGCGTCCCCCGTCTGCCGCAGACAGTCCCGCCACTGCGACTGCTGTCTCTCGTCCAGGAGAAATCCCGTTACCCGAGGGTTTTCCTTTCCCGGGTTTTCGGCACCACTTGTTGCCTTCTGAGTGGAAGGCTGGCGACCTGGTTCTGAGAGCAGCACGGCGACCCCAAATCCTCCTTGGGTCACTCGGGCCAATAACTGTCGTTGTCGAGGCGGTCACGACATGAAGCAGAGACCACAAGCAGTCTCAGTTGGCAACACTTTATTTTCTAACATGGCTAACTTTTATACACTTTTCAATTGTTGATACTTCTTCTACCTGATCTATTGGCCACAATAAATCAACATAATGCTATTGGTTAAAGTTATAGTGACTCCACCTATCTTTCTAAAATTACTTCATCCAGCTGCAAGGTGTTCTTATCTTTCTTCTCTCGATCTCCTTGGTTACAGCCTTGGAGAGAGCTCCTTATCAGCTTCTTCTTACTTCTCGGCCTCTTCTCGCTGCTTTAGCTAACAGGCCTGCTGTTAGCCCTTTCCACAATTCCCCCTTTTTGTTTTTGACCTGTAAATACAACTGCTATGGATTTTTGCAGGGCCCTTTGCAAAAATCCAAGCAGAGAGGGGACACACAAAACCAACAATCACAACTATCAACAAAGTTCCCATTCTTAATACAATCATTCCTGTCCTTCATCCATCTTTAAGTACTGATATATGGTCTTAGCCAGTGTCATCCGCACGTTCTGCTTCAGCTGCGGATCCATCCATCCTGTCCTTTCCTGCGTGCTCTAGGTAAGGTTTAACACAGCGAGCAGGAACCCATCGAGGACCGTTATCTGTCAAAACACAAGCATAACCTCTCCCCCAGGTTACTAGTTCCACTGGACCAGACCACATACCAGTAATTAAATCCTTAACCCATACCTTGACATTCCTACGGAAATCTGGTTGCTTAGAATTCAAAGAAGAAAAATGGTAAAAGATTGGAGATAACTGTGAGTCAGGTAGGGGACGCAAAAAGTTTAACACATAAACAGCTTTATCTAATCTCACTTGAGCTGACTCCTGTTGCATTCCCCCTTTTTGTTTTTGAACCTGACGTTTAAGAAGTCCGTGAGCTCTTTCAACAATTGCTTGGCCCGTGGGGACATGTGGAATGCCTGTTGAATACTGAATGCCCCAAGCACGAAAGAATGCTTGCATTTTCTGCGAAACATATGCTGGGCCATTATCTGTCTTTACATGACACGGAACACCTAAGATAGAAAAAGCATGATAAAAATGGCGAATAGCATCACGAGTTCTTTCTCCTGTGAATGCTGAAGCAACCATTGCATGAGGAAAAGTATCAACTGTAACATGAACATACTTAAAACGACCAAATTCTGACATTTTAGGAACATCAGTTTGCCATTCTTCTAACGCAGAAAGACCTCTAGGATTGATACCATAATACTGAGCAACATGAGTCATGTGACAGTCAGGACAAGAAGAAAGAATTGATTTTGCTTCACCAGAAGACAATTTGAATTGCTGCTGTAAAGCTTGAGCACTCTGATGAAAAAATTGATGAAATAAATTTGCCTGCTGCAATACATTCGGTACAGTTTTGATTGCAGCAGCAGCTACTAAAGAATCTACATAGGCATTGCCTTCAACAAAAAATCCTGGTAACGATGTATGGCTGCGAATGTGCATGATAAAATAAGGATGTTCTCGAGCACCAACAACTGTCCACAACTTCATTAACATAACAAACAATGGCTTCTCTTGAATGTTATACAACACCGCTTGATCTAAACGCTTTACCAAATTAGCAACATAAATGGAATCAGTAACTATATTCACAAAACTAGGAAATAAAGTAAAAGCCAAAAGAACAGCAGAAAGTTCAACCAGTTGAGGAGATCTCTGCTGAATCATTGTCTCATATTCCCAGTGATCATCTTTTCTCCAAGCCACAGCTGCTTTTCCGGTTTTCCCGGATCCATCTGTAAAAACCGTTATACCTTCCACTGGAACAGGAGAACAAATTTGTTTCCCTTCAAAAGGAATCTCTTTAGTCAGTGTTAGAACAGAATGAGAAGGCAAATGGTATGAAATTTGGCCTGTAAAATAAGATAAGGCAAATTGCAATTCATGATTATTTTGAAAGCACCATTCAAAATACCATTGTTGTACAGGTATCACAATGGTCACAGGATCGCGTCCCAAAATCTCATGGCAACGCCTGCGACCCTCGATGATAATATCTGCAAAAAGCTCATAAAGTCCTGGAGCTGTTTTCCGAGATCTACCTGGACTTCTGCACCTGCTAAAACACAAACAAATCCACATCCCCGCAGGGACTGGAGGATTATCTCAAAATCTTGAAGGTGAAAAATGTGCCCTTATATGAAAATAAAACATTCATCTGTTCTGTTTCAAACTTCATGCAATATTACATAGGGAAATGTAAGATAACAGCAATTAGAAATCAATCAGATAATACACATAACCAATAACACATCTGAAATCACACAATTATCAATCACTACAACACTGAACTGTCATCCCAGAGTCTGCGACAGCTGATGAACCTTAAAACAACAGAGAACTGGAGAACTCATGTCCGGATTCATGTTTCTCCAAACTCCCTTTGAAAACAGGCTCAGCTATCATATATGGTCAAATTGCCAAGCCAAAAGGACTTGAATAGTTTTTGATGCAGAAAACATCTGGGTTGATTGTCAATCATTCCATTCAAGTAGAGCTAGAACTTGGCCAGAGTTCGAACTCTAATTAATGGATATCACTTAATACATTTTAAAACAAGACTCTTAAAAACAGCAATTATGAATAGGAAACCTTAGGATTAAAGATCAATCAAACCATTAAATAGATGAATCCCTCCGAAACTTCTGTCAGGATAGAAATTCTTCAAACACAGCAAACCTCGTGAATTCTCGGCATGCAGTACCTCTATAAAAACTGAAGATATAATAACTGAAGAAAACCATGAAAATGGCAATCTGGATTTAAAAGAAACCCAAAAACCATGAGTAGTCAAGAAATATAAGACAAGATTCTGAAGACACACATCTTGTAGATGATCATACAAAGAGATAGTGAAGCACATAAAAGCTGACTGTAAATATTACAATACCTTGCTAATAATTCTTATCATAAATTCTGAGAATTCTCATTATATAATCAACTTATCAACAGGAAATATTTGAAGGTATTATGACAACCTTTTAAAAGTATTTATGCAGTATTAATAACAATCCTTATTTATCAGTATCACCTATAAAACTCAAACTAACATAGGTTACAAACTCAATACCAACAAAACTCTGAACCATTGAAGAATCAACTGATGACCCCACAAATAGGATCTGACTGATATTTCTTAAATGCTCTGTCTTCAGAGACATTTCAGGTACTTGAATCATTACTAATACGTCTATCTTTATATGGTATTTTCCCTCCCTGAGAGGCATTTTATGAAAATGGCAATCAAAAGCTGAATCATCTGCAAGGTCAGTCCGGAGTTTGCCCTGGTCACTGTCCAGCAGCTCACAGGTGAGGATCTTCCAGGCCGGCTTCTGGTTGTCCTCCTTCCAGGTCGAGGTTGAAACGAATCCTCTCGGCAGAAGTCGAGATGGTCTTTCTGGACTTTTTTTTTTTTTTCTTTCTTTCTTTTTTTTTTTTTTTTTTTTTTTTTTTTTTTTTTTTTTCTTGAGAGTGCCTGTTTTCTTTCCTTCTCGGGCTGGATTTCAGCAGCTGATGGCTGGCGGTGTGGCTGCTTTTCTCCTGACAAATTCCCAAAATTCCCGAGGGTGCCGAGGAAGCACAGTTACTTGACATGGAGGCAAAGTCCATGGGGCAGTAAGGCTAGAGCTCTTAGAAGATGAACGGACCAGAGCTCCTTGCCCCAGCTCAGGTGTTACTGCAGGCCACTCATAAGTTTTCAATTTCTAGTATGGAGAGAAAGAAGCAGGAATCAAAGCCTGTAATGCAACTGTCCCCTAGATTTGGAAGAGACTTGCTTCTTGTTGTGACCTGAATTTTCCACATGTTTTTTTAAATCTTCAGCCTATAATAGAATAAAACATTTACTATCTTAAACTTTAAGAATGCCACGATTTCCATCCCTGACATTTAGATCCACTGCCAAACCACCAAAGTAACTGCTGTTATACTTAAAAAAGCAGATTAATTTCTGTGGCAGTAAATAAGCTAAGGAAATGACAGCAGTATATTAGAGAGATTCAGCACTGCTGTGTCTTCTTGAGAAAAGTTCCATTGTGCTTTGTCGTTGTCGAGGCGGTCACGACATGAAGCAGAGACCACAAGCAGTCTCAGTTGGCAACACTTTATTTTCTAACATGGCTAACTTTTATACACTTTTCAATTGTTGATACTTCTTCTACCTGATCTATTGGCCACAATAAATCAACATAATGCTATTGGTTAAAGTTATAGTGACTCCACCTATCTTTCTAAAATTACTTCATCCAGCTGCAAGGTGTTCTTATCTTTCTTCTCTCGATCTCCTTGGTTACAGCCTTGGAGAGAGCTCCTTATCAGCTTCTTCTTACTTCTCGGCTTCTTCTCGCTGCTTTAGCTAACAGGCCTGCTGTTAGCCCTTTCCACAAATAACAACGCTGACACCAACGTGGTGGATGGTTGAAAGGCCTTTATTCTTTCATCTCAAGGGGTTTTATAGTTTAGGGGGTCTTCTACGTCAGAAGAGGGGCTTGGTTGTGCTTCTGGGGTTAGTACAGGGGTGGAAAGTTACTGGCATCTTCTGTGTTAGGGGGGGCTACAGGTCTGGCTGCATTCCAAGGGTGATATTTATCTCTGGGGAAGAGGGGGGAAAGGGTTCTGCAACTCTCCGTAACATCCCGGGACCTTCCAAAATGCCTGTCCCTGCCTGTCACAGGGGTGTTGCCCTCTATGTTAAGAAATGGATGGATTGTGAAGAGCTGCCTCAGAAACAGCCACAAACAGGTTGAGAATTTGTGGGTAAAAATCAAGGACAAGATGAATAAAGGATACCTTGTGGTTGGGGTCTACTATAGGCTACCCAGTCAAAGGGAACTTGTTAAGAACTTCTTGCTTCAGATACACGAAGTTGCCTTGGTTTAAAAGAGAGGGGTCTGCCAAGGGAAGTGGGAACCTCCCTTGGAATGGAAAATATGACTCCCTTCCCTCCAAATTATTATAACTTTGAAATTATGGGCCTTTCAAAGCTATAGTGATGCCTTCATGAGGCTGACCTAGAATAGAGACCAGAAAGAGTTAAAAGAATTAAGTAGGTATTTATTAAAAGGCCTTAAAGGATACACCTTGGGCAATACAAGAGCCTGGCCAGGGCTACACCCATGATGGACCCAAGATAGTCACAAAATGGATGACCAGTCGTGAGGTTTCACACTTTTATAAGTTTTGGTCCATTTATATATTGGGGTTAATTGTCCAATTACAGTTTCAGGTTATGAAGTCCCATCCTCCCAGATTGCTCTCCTCAATTCATTGTTTATACTTTTTGGGCCTGAAGCTGCAGCGATGTCCTTGGTTCTCAGGCTGAAAAAGGATTTCTTTGTCTAACTAAACTGAAGATAACTTGCTAACACTTTATATGAAGTTCAGAGTCATACACTATGGCAGCACAGAATCTGAAAAATATGAAAGCTAAAACTTTCCTATTAATAGGAAAAGGATTAACAGCTCTTTACTTATACATATATAACCAGACAAACAAACAGCAACAACAACAAAAAACAGAATCTCTACAACAGCCTTCTCTTGGCCATCAAGCAACCTCTCCTTTGGTGTAGTTATGGTCGCAGCTGGCAGGGGTGCTGTTGGCTCTCAGCAAGGCAGGGCAGGTGCAATGATTCCCTTGTGGCTGCAGGGGGCGCTGTGGTGTGAGCTCAGCTGCCTCTCCGCATGACGATGGCAACTCGGGCAGTGAGAAAGAGAGAAAAGGAGCTCCCTTTGCAAATTCACAGGGATCAACCGGTCTCAGTGCCACTCTGGGTGGCAAAATAGATGGTAGCAGGAGCCTTGGAGTGGCTAGAACAGTAGAGGTGAGTGGACCCCCGTGGGTGGTGAATCAAAGTGTAGCACTAAACCCAAAGTGATGGCAGAAGCAGAAGCGATGGAGGGTGCTGGTGGATGCAGGGTGTTGGACTAAAGGACTAAAGTGCAGCAAAAACTCTGAAGCAATAGCAGAAAAGAACAGGGGCTGGGCAGGGGATTGGTCCTTTGCACAGCTCACAAACGATGGCTGGTCCTGAGGTCAGGCCACTGTGCAGAGGCAATGGCCTGGCACGGGGAGGATGTGCTCCTGGTGCCTGGGTCCCTGCACAGTACCCACTGGCTCTGGGCTCCCAAGCAGCAGAGGAGCAGAGAAATAAGCTGAAGAGCCCTAGTCACAGTGCTGAAAGAAAAAAAACAAGAGGGAAAAAGGAATAAACCATGTCGGAGCGGGTGCGGGGGTTGCATGGTCGGGACTAACGGAGACAAGAGATCTTTGCAGCCAGGTCGTGGAACTTGGGGTTTATTGCAAAGGAGGTGGGTGTGGGGCCCTGCTGGGGGCAGCCAGCAGCAGCTCGGAGCAGGCCTGAGAGAAGAGAGGGGTAGAATGTAAGAGAGTAAAAGGGGTGAGAACTAAGAGTGTAGGAAGTAAGGTAAGAAGAAGTGGAAGATGCAGTGGAAAGAGCAAAGAGAAGAGAAGGGAAGGGAAGGGAAGAAAATGTGGTCGAAGTTCCCGTTACAATACAATAAATCATCTTCTCTTTTGAATATTTTGATTCTCACTAACCAATCTAGTACAATATACAAATCCTATAGCATTTCCATACAACCTATAAGAATCACTACATTACCATACTGTGTTACATTTTAAACCCTAAAAACTCCTCTTTGGACCCCTTCTGCTAAGCTGGCAGGGTCTGCTTTGACCCTTGGACCTGTCTGCAAGCAGAGGGTATTGTTTCATCAAAAGGGGATTACCTTCAGCCGACCACACCATTGTTTTCCCGTTGTTCAGTAACTAAGGGATCTCAAAACTTGCTTTCATTTCAATCTCGCTTATAGTTTCTATATTCTCAAAATCTTTTGCCAGACAATCATATTTATAAGGCTTTCTTGTTTCATCCACCCCAGCAAACCACAAGGCAACAAGATCTCAAATCAGATGCACTGTGCCGTGTGGCCACTGAGTTGATCACCCCCACTGGAAGAAAAACAGCCCCTGGCCCCCAACCCCCACAGAATCCCAGGCTGCTGCTCACCCATTGCGATATTCCCAAGCCAGGGGAGGCAGTGACGATTCTGTACACAAAACAAAACCAAAACCAAAAATGGTTATGGGATATAAACCATCCCCAAGACATTCCACCTCTTATCCCCTACCATTTGAATAATGTCCAAATTAATACATTTCAAGTGCAAACACAAATATCTATACCTATAACTATATGCATACATGCATTACCCTAATTATATACCTATATACATCTAGATCTACATACAGGCACAGTGTGACGGATGGTTCACCACAATACAGGGTTACCTTGAGGTATGCATCATGTGTCTCCATACTTCTGCTTCATCCGCCAAGTGCAACCAGGTCCCTGAGCAAAGACAACCCCACGAACGGGATGGGTTTGTCTTTGCTTGAGGCAGAACTAATCCAGTTTTTCCTAGTATACCTTTCATATGCATCACCAGAACCTTATCTCTGTCATTTGCATGCAAGAGTTCAGATTGGTCGGGGACAGCTCGGTTACTGGAACCTCAGGTGTTAACTAACCAGGTGACCTTTGCTAAATGCAGTTCCCAATTTTTGCAAGTCCCCCCGCCCAGTGCCTTCAAGGTGGTTTTTAGCAGTTTACTGCACAGCTCAACTTTCCCAGCAGCTGGTGCATGATAAGGAATATGGTACACCCACTCAATGCCTTGTTCCCTAACCCAGGTGTTTATAAGGCTGTTCTTGAAATGAGTCCCATTGCCTGACTCAATTCTCTCAGGGGTAATATGCCACCACAGTACTTGCTTTTCAAGACCCAGGATGATGTTACAGGCAGTAGCATGAGGCATGGAGTACATCTCCAACCATCCAGTGGTGGCTTCTACCACTGTGAGCACATAATGCTTGCCTTGGCAGGTTTGAGGCTGTGTGATGTAGTCAATCTGCCAGGCCACACCATACCTATATTTGGACCATCTTCCACCATACCACAGGGGCTTTACCCACTTGGCCTGCTTGATCACAGTACACATCTCACAATCATGGATAACCTAGGAGGTACTGTTCATGGTTAGATATCAGAATGTATTGGGGCACACAAAACAGAGAGCAGCTTGTACCTTATTAGCATAAGAGATTTGATAGACAAAATGCCTTGGCAAGAGCAAACAGAACTCTGAGCATTAAATCAAGATTGCAAGAAGATTACATCAGAATGGCTCACTGGAAAAAGAAAATTACATTGAGCTCTGCAAGCAAGAGATGTTGTAAAATGTATAAGTTTGTTTATGCGATGATTAACCCAATCATTGTAGCAAAACATTACTAGACTTTCTAGAATAATATATAAGGATTTGTACTCAAAAATAAATTTGGATTCTTTGACCATCTCAAAGTCTCCCTGTCTTTCTTCATTGCTGATAATTGGTGCCTCCGTGTGAGGAAAACGACCAGCCTGACTGACTGCAGTCGGCAAGCCCCTGGAACTGATTGTGACGGTGACAAAACCGTGTTTGGGTCCACAATCGCCTTTCTGCTGTGACTGACAGGTGAGCCAGGGGAACTGTGAAAAATGCATATTATATGATTGGCTCTTTGCAAATACTAAAATGACTACTATATGTGTTATGTTGGAAAGTTATGCTGTATTAATCTCTTTTAAGTAGTGTGGTAAATATAGTTTTTAGGCTATAGCATAATATTAAAATAGAAACCATGCTATGTAAGATACTTTTTGTAACTAACTCAAGGAACAGAAAAGATAATCAAGAAATTCTTCACATTATCCTATCTGGATAGAGATAACAGGAACAGGCAACAAGATCCCAAGAGAAGAATTATTGCCTCCTTATCAGGAAAGCTCAGACTTCGAGGAACTGTGAAAAATGGGTATTTTATGATTGGTTTTTTGCAAATATTAAAATGAGTATTATATGTGCTATGTTAGAAAGTTATGCTGTATTAATTCTCTTAAGTAGTGTGCTAAATATAGTTTTAGGTTATAACATAATGTTTAAATAGAAACTATGTAAGATACTTTTTTAAAGAGAGGAATGAGGTACTCGCACTGAGATAGCAGCCACAGGACACCTAAATCTTTCAGAGAAAAAGAATTTATTTCTCTCTTATCAGAAGAAAGGAACTTCTTCCTGCTTCACCTGAACCATCAGAATTAAGAGAAAGAAGTTGACACTGACCAGACAGAATGCTTTGTTTGAATGGAAATTATGCATCATGTATGAGATATATAAATATGCAACAGGCTATTACTTTTAAGGGTTAATCCTCTGTTAACATGTGTCCTTCTTCGGGCTTATTTTGCCCAGAAAGAGGTACCCAGACTGTCCGTAACTCTTTGTTTTTATTGTCTCATACTGTCCTAATCCTAATTATCCAAATTTTTATTACTCTAATTATATTACTATTTTTATAATCATTTTATCACTATTAAACTTCTAAAATTTTAAAAACAAGTGATTGGTGTTTTTCACACATATTATGTCATGCTCAGCAAGATAAGCTCAGGAAAAGGAGAAGGAACCAGGGACATTTTTGGTTATTGCCTATGTCTTTCCAAGTAACTGTTATGCATGCTGAGGCCCTACTTTCCCAGAAATGGCTGAACATCTGTCACTCAGTGGCAAGTAATAAATGAACTCCTGTCCTGGTTTAGGGCAAATTTGGGAGAAAACCTCCAAAAGGACCCCCCCCAGAAAGCAAACCCACATGGCCCCTCCCCCAACCGGTTTGGGAAGAATTTCCTCGGAGACAAGTGGAAAAAAACCTGTTTATTTAACAGGCAAAGCACTCTCCAGCACAAAAAAATGAACAATACCATATGAAAAAACTCATTCGCTGCTCTGAAGAGATGACAAATTCAGAAAATCTCTCCGGTGGGTGGTTGCTCTGTTATCAGTCCCTCCAGCACTGGGAAAGGCTGCTGCCTAGAATAGGCCTCGGCAGGCTACAAAGTGCAAACTCTCGGTGTTTCCCCGGGTCCCAGTCCAGAGCAGGTTCAAATAGATCCAAAAAAAAGGGAAAGAAAAACAGTCCAGGAACTTCTCTGCCTCAGCTAGCTAAACTAACTAAAAATCAACAGAGCGCTGTGTTCTGCCTCGTCAGTGACGACAACACAGTGGAAGAGTGAGAACAGGCTGATAACAAAACTCTGTGCTTCTTCTTCTCCCTGTCTTCACTCTCAGAGCCAGTCTTGAAGGCACAGAATATAATATCCAGCATAAACAGAGCACACAGTTGGGGATACAAGCATCATAACATCACCCTAGGACAACTCCTTATTTTGCTTTGCTTGCATGCAGGGCTTAACTTCACCTAATAACCCGCCTTTTTCTCTATCCACAGTTTTTTTCTCACCTTTACCCTTTCAATTCTCTCTTCCATCCTTTCGGAGAGAAATGAGAGAGCGAGTGAGGGATTAGCTGCTGTCTGGGGTGATCCCACAACATGCTAGCATTTCCTTTAAAAAGAGAACATGGATATGTTCTACTGTATACAACATCTGAATTATTTTCTCCTCAGAGAAATGCAGTTAAAATGCATCCTACATGTCTTAGTATGAGCTACATGTCTTATTGGTACAACAATCAGCAAAACTCCTTTCAAGCATTTTCCATCAGGATAGCTGACTGCTATTATATGTGCTGACTCTTCTGTGTGACATGCCAAAGGCAGTCTGAAAGAATGAGCAGAGCGTGGTTTTCCTCTTCCTTTGGATGTACAGGGAATAATTAGAATTTGAGTACAGGGGCTGCCTTTTTCAGTACCTCAGAATTTACATGGATGGGAATGTGTATTACATGGTGTAGCAGACCTGATAGTGAAGAGGACACATTTGGTGAATCATATGATGGAGGGAGGGAAGAAACGTGGTGAGGGAGATCTGCTATAGTTGGGGTGTCCTTAGGGAATGTACTTCCCATCTCAGACCTTTCAGAAGAAGGCTTCTGCTCATTGTCAGCTGTAAGATGTGCCCTTTCCATTCTTGAACAACGTGTACCATGGCTAGCCTGTAGCCTGAGCAGTAACCACAGCATTGTGCTGTAAATGTGCTAGCGAGGAAACAAAACAGTGAGACATGTATTCAATGCATGAGATCTGACAGCCCCTTTATGAGTCTTGAAGAAAAGCAAGGAGGTTAGAATTCCACTTCGTCTCTTACAGTCCTTATAAGCCATGTAAGTTCAGGAAAAATAAACAAGTTGCCAGGAAAAAAACCATTCATTTCAATTTTGTGAGAAATTCCAAGGGAATGATGTCAGTTCAATTGCAAAAGAAAAGGTTTAAAGGCATTATTTAAAAATACATGAGAAAAACAATGGCAGATCCCAAAGGATCATGATCAATGAAAATGTTGCCAGAATGATATTTGCTTTTATATATTCTCTATTTTCTTTGCACATATATTTATAGCTCGGTAGCCTATTATTGTATCTGTAACTAGTCCCAGTACTTTTCCCTACCCGGATAGGCAGAAAGACAAAGCACATTCCAGAGGCTCCAAGTGGGGGGCCCAAGGCCCCTATCCTATCTTGGTTCTTCCTGGGAACCAAGGTTAAAACCAGCTCTTTGAGACACATTTTCATAAACAAATTTAGTTTCTATCTGAGGGGAGAGGATCTAGAAAGGGGTTGAACCAAAAGAGGGAATTTCCTCACCACTTATGTCTCTAATTGGTGATTTTTGTCAGCTATGCTAATTTGCTAAACTTATAAAACTGTATTCACCCCATGTGAGGGGTGGGCATTTGGGCATTTTCCATATCTGCTCCTGGAGGCTTCTAATAAAGACCAGACTTTATATTACCTTCTATACTGATATTGTCTCAAAAGTGTGTTGTTTTATTTCTAGGTCTTTAAGGCATCAACACAGGGTCTACTTGGAGGTCTGCAACTAGTAATATCCCCCAAGCTTCAATACTGGGCCCAGTACTGTTTAAATTATTCATCAATGACTTGGATGATGGGGCAAATGCCTCTTCAGCAAGTTCACTGTTGACACAAAGCTGGTAGGAGTGGCTGATACCCCAGAGTGCTGTGCAGCCTTTCAGAAGGACCTTGACAGGTTGGAGAGATGGGCAGAGGAACTGTCTGAAATTCAACGAAGGTGTGAAAAACACATTCACTCTCCTGTGAAAATTTTAAAAGTTTAATAAAGGACAATAGGAGACAAGGATCAGAGAGCAAAGGTTATTACAGCTGGGTGCATCTTGGCGCTCAGCCAAGACCCCACTGTCACCTTCGGGGATACCCCTTAAATACCTTTTCCATTACATCAGCCCGTTACATATTCATAGATCGTTAGGCATATCCATAAACTAGTTTACATATTCCAGGAACTATTTTACATGGCCCCTCCTTGGGTCCACCTTTTTAGAGCATGCGTGTTTCTTGGCTGTGGTTTTGGCTCCTCTTTATCACTTCCAGTTTGGGCCTTGGGCCATACTTTCTTCAGATGGTGAGTGCTGATAGTTGGCATATCTGTAGCAGGTGTCCTCATCCTGTGTTCATTGGATGTTATCCCATCCAAGCAGGCATTTTAACACAAGCATACTTATATCAGCTATTTCACTAAGCTTAATTAACAACAGAAATTGTTGCAGTGTGATGTAATACCCTGCTTCAGCTATCCCAGTTCCTTTCCCAGGTGTGCCAATATTTTCTCCCTTCCCCTCCCCCTTGCCCCCTTGCTTAGTGCTGTCTGTCAATCTTAACATTCCAGCAAGGGCATCGTCTGATTGGCGAAGTTCAAAAGATGCCTCTCAGCCTTGGGGACATTGGGCCATACAGGTGTCACTTGTCTCCTGAGACTTCCCCCCTCCTACCTGGTTGGTGGCATACCTACCCCTTCCCTCTCCCTCTCCCCAAGGCTTAAAAGACATGGGGACCACACGCTTCGGTATTCTGTTGGAGCTGTCGCAACATTCAGAGGCCTGTGTGCCCAGGAATAAAGCTCTGGATCAAACCCTCCAGCAGGACTCATCTCCTTTTTCCTTCACCATCGCCTAAAGCCTTTCCGCCAGAGGTAAAACCTGAGTTCCTGCATGCCTGGACCTGTTCTAAGCACCCAGCTGCAACATCCAGCCAGTCAAAGGTGTCTCTGAGGTAAAACCACCTCAGCTGCCGCCTCTGGTCAAGCAGCAAGAGCCAGACGAGTCCAGGCACGTTCCATCCAGTAATACTGGGATCATATTCCAATAAGAAATAAAAACTATATCTTTAAAACAAAGTTACTTTAACATCACACGTATAAAATCCATTTAAATATTTGTGAAAAGCCAATATTATAATATGTATCTGTAACAAAAGGCATATGCAGGATCCTGAACCTGAAGAAGAACGACTCCAGGCACCAGTACAAGCTGGGGGTGACCTGCTGGAAAGCAGCCCTGCAGAGAAGGACCTGGGAGTCCTGGTGGACAAGAAGCTGTCCATGAGCCAGCAGTGTGTCCTTGTGGCCAAGAAAGCCAATGGTATCCTGGGGTGAATTAGGAAGAGCATTGCCAGCAGGCTGAGGGAGGTGATCCTGCCCCTCTACTCAGCCCTGGTGATGTTAACGATTGTGCTTGTGTAACCTGTGATATGGAATAATAGACTCATGGAATAACTTGGGTTGGAAGGTACCTTTCCCAGCAGATATTGGTGTGGTTGAAGTCCCTCAGCAGGACAAGAGCCTGCCAGCACAATACATGCTGTAGCTGATGCGAGAAGGCTTCATCAATAGGCTGTCCTTGATCAGGTGACCTGTAGTAAACACCAATCACAGGGTTCCCTTTGTTGTCTAGGTGTCTGATTCTTAGCCACAGGCTTTCAACCTGCTCATGGCCATTCTTCAGAGACAACTCTACACACTCTATCCAACTCTTGAGGTAGAGGGCAACCCCTCTGTCCCTCTTTTTTCCTCTGTCACTTCTGAACAGCCTGCAGTCATCCGTAGTCGCACTCTAGTCATGGGATTTGTCCCACCGCATTTCAGTAATGGCAACAAGGTCATAACTTTCTAGCAGCACTGTGGTTTCCAACTCCTCCTGTTTTTTGCCCATGCCCATGTGAATTGATGTAGAGGCACTTCAGCTGGGCTGTTGGCCATGTCACTGTCTTAGACGAATACCCTTTAATTTCTTTCAGGTACTTCACCAGTGTTTCCCCATTGGCTCCTATTACCTCAGGAACCCCTGGCTTATTTCTGTAAGACTTCAAGTGTGTTCCAGTGTACCTAGCATGCTGCAGAGAGACCATTGCTAGCATTCCATCTCTCTAACCTTGGCGTGTCATGCCACAGCTTGTCATGGGCGAGGCAGATATTATCCTCCTCCCTGTTAAAGTCTAGTTTAAAGCTTTGTCAATGAGTCCCACTAGCTCCTGAGCAAAGGCCGTCTTCAGTTTCATTGCCACTCACATGGAAGAGCAATAATGGGTGTTAGTTTAACACAGCCTGTTTTTTTGGTGGGGGTGGGGGAAGCCACAGAGGTGGCTTCTGAGAGAAACTGCTCAAAGCTTCTACTACGTCAGGCAAAGACAATCCCTGATAGCTCTTAAGATGGACATGCTACTAGCCCAATTAAAGAAGTTGGTAACGCCTCTGTGATGACACATTTAAGAAGAAAAAACACCTGCAAGCAATTCTTTTTTCCCAGAGGTGGCAAGGCAGCCACTGGGGGCCATCTCAGCAGGGCTGGGGCTGTTGCATTGCAAGCTGATCTGTAGTTAGCATTAACCCAGTAATGGACAAGAAGTCCAGCTCAGCTCCATGAACTAGCCTCTGGTCTGACTGACAGAGCTTCCAACCAATGGTAGCTCTCCTAAAATGCAAGCAATTGATTGGTTCAGAGTCTGGGGGCACAGAGACCAGACCAATGTCTGTGTAGCACCAGAAGTTTTTGAATTGTCTATAAAAGGAGGTCGGAAACAATAAACCAGGCTGTTTGGCTGAGGAAACATGGGTGGTCTGTCATGTGTTAAGTCTCATACATCCGAACATCACGTACACACCAATGCGTCACGTGGTGCCACCGTGTGAGGATCAAACAGTCCAAGTTTTAGCTCGTGGGAACAGCGGAGAAAGACATCTTGACAGCAAAACGCTGGAAAGAAAGAGGCCAGAAGAGCCCGAAATTAGACAGCAAAGGCTGCAGGAATTAAGGTTTACAACAAAGATTGCAAGAAGTCACAGCCAAAGGACTGTGTGGAAAAGAAACCAGAGAAGCTGAAAATAGAAGAAAAACTGTGGACAGTTTTTTATTGAGACATAGTCGATGGGAAAAGAGACGTGATAAAGTACATCTGAGAAAACAACAGCTGCCTAATTCAAGGACATGGTTTCTTTGAGCAAGAAGTTAAGAAAATATGTGATAACAGGAGGTAAAAAAGAAGCCACAAACATCCTGAGAAAGGTGGGACTGACTTTTTATAGCTGACCAATAGTGAGCTCTATTTTTGCAATATGTATGAGCCTTATTACTGTGATTATAAAAGTGTGCCTGGTAATCAATAAATTGAGACTTGTCGGTCATCAGCGGATGAGCAATGTCTCCCGTAAACCTCGTCAAATGGTGATCCCGACCACGGACGAGCGACGTAAGACAGTTCGGGTCCCAAGCAGCCGGGATGGCAAATAAGTGCAAACGAAGAGGGCTAGTAAGGCCGCACCGTGCCCTGGGTGACCGTATAGACTAGCCTGGCCAATACGTGCTGCCGAGACCTTGAGGAGGCTGCAACAGCGCTGACGAATTAGGTATGGAAAGGCAAGCAGCATATGATTTATTTAACGCTTTCTTGCAAAAGCGGCAGATTAAGGGGATAGATTTGACAAAGGAGTTACCTGGGCTCCTGTCATATGGGTATGCTAAGGGAATATTCGTAAATCCTTGTACTGTACATGAGCTTACAGAGTGGTGTAAGTTTGGGGAGGTGCTCTGGGAAGCTACTTTAGATGATGATAAGACAGCTGAAAAGATAGGAAAACTTTGGAGGGTGATTCGTAATGAGCTACTGCAGTATCAGGCAGAACAGAAAGCAGCTGTGCAGGCATCCGCTGCTCATACAAAAAACAGAACCTATGAGGGAGATTTATCCCAAGACACCCCATTACCCCCTGTGTTTAATAGGGTGTCTTTGCCTCCTCCAGCACCACCGTCTTCTACTTCTGGTACCGAGGCAGCGAGCAAGCTGTCTGCACCCCCCGGAGAGAATGATTCACGGCCAAAACCGGCCCCGGCTGCCCTCCCTCTGAGCAGTGAGCCGATCCCTGGGGCGGAAAGCGACCTAGTGGGGGCCATTGCCAGGGGACGGGGGGAGGCTTGGGCCGCGCTGGCAAAAGAGGGCTTGGAGAAACGGGATGATGGTGCAATTAGCACGGCTACACAACTAGCATGCCCGGTTACTTTTCCAACTCAGGCGGGGGGAGGTCTGCGAGCAATAATAACTGCTCTTGACTGGAAGTCGCTGTCGCAGTTTGAATCGGGAGTTAGTCAGTTTGGAGTGACAGCAGATGAGTTTATGGGGCTGAGAGCATTTCTTTGCACCGAAGCTCAGGCCCTGCCAGGACCAGATAAGTGCCGAAAGGTGATGAGATTAATTAGACTGGCTATAGACAGAGTAAAAGAACCTGGAGGAGTGCCCATGTACATGGGAATTAAGCAGGGCCAGGAAGAATCGTTTGGTTCGTTTATAGATAAAGTTGCTGCAGCGATTGAAAAATTAGGGGTACCTGACTATACGACAGAGGCTAAGCTAAGGCAGTGTGCTCTTCAGAACTGCAATCAGGCTGTGAGGAATGTGCTTAACACATTAGGTGCGAATTGGACCATAAAAGAGGCATTAGGGAGAATAGCTCAGATGCCGGTAGGATCAAAAGCATTCTTGGTAGGTGCTATCAAATAGCTGGGGTTAGGGTTACAGGAGCAGGCAAAGGTTTCCCAAGATCAGGTGTTAGCTGCCCTTGCGCCCCTTCAAAGTCCAACGCAGGTAACCCGGCTCTACCAGGCAACCGTACGCGATGCTACCGATGTCCCTGCTTCCAACCTGCCACCACAGGAAGCCTTGGGCTGGACCTGGCAGCCACTGTAGAAGTCACGCAAAGGACTCCGCACCCACAAAAAACATCCTGACGAGGTTAAAGGACCTATTGTTATACAAGGCCGAGCGATGGGTGCACTGCTTTCAGGGACATCATCTGCCTCTATGCTGGGATTATTTGTTTTACCTGGAGTTATTGATGTGGATTTTACCAGGAAAGTTATGGTTATGCTACACACCCCCTTTCCACCACTTCAAATTAACAAGGGGTGATTCTTAAAAATACCAAACGAGCTGCTGAATGATCTATGTCCACTTCTTAAAGGCACAGACCCGACAATTCCGATCTGTGTTACTCCGGAGCAGCAGCACATTTTTCAGCAAATTATGCACTGTGTTACTCAAGGACAAGTTTATTGGCGGGACCCAGAGTTGTCTATACACCTGACAATTTGGCAAGGTCCCAAATACCTCCTTGGTGCACTGACTCAGTTGCAAAAGAAAACGGGGGAGATACGGGGGCTGTGTGGGTACCTGCCAGGTGGACTGGGCCTGTTCTTGATGCAGTGACTGACAAGCAAGCTGCGACTGCTGCTGTTACAGCTGAAAGGACACTCGAAGGCTGTAGACAGGACTGTGATGCACTGTCAGACATTTGAAGGACTGATTACAACTGTTGGGTTGCTGTTAGAATTTTACATACGGGGTCCAACGGGTCAAAAATGTCTTGACTGTAATAACCTGTATTGTGCTGCTTGAGTAACTTTGTATTGCAGGGGCTGTGGCAAAACCTTTTCGATAGAACAGTCCGTAGTATGTGAATTGTAGTGTTACAAGTGTTCATTTAACCATAATTTTAACGACTAGCAGAGAGAGCTACAAGAACAAACAAGATTAAGAGTCAGTCTGGCTTTAGAGCATTTTAAAACACCTGAGCAAAAGATCCTAACTTGTTATCGTTAAGAACTAAAGCATATCTTTGAAAGGGTTACAGCTCAGAGTAAGTCTCATATTGTCTCTGCGAAGTATAGACAATTAGTATAATTGTGAAAAACGCCAATCACTTGCTTTTGAAATTGTTAAAAGTTTATTAGTAATGGAATGGTTATGAAAATAGTAATACAATTGGAGTTATAGTAATTTGGACAATTTAAATCAGGACAATATGAGACAATAAAAGCAACGAGTTACAGACATCCAGGTATCTTTTTCTGGGCATCACGAGCCCGAAAAGGGACACCTGTTAACAAAAGATTAACCCTTAAAAACAATAACCTGTTGCATATTCATACACTTCATACACGATGCTTAAATTCCATTCAAACAGAGGATTCTGTCTGTTCAGTGTCAACTTCTTCCTTCTAATCCTAACAGTGCCTTCAAAGCGGGAAGAAGTTAGTTTCTTCTGATAAGAAGGCAGTAAATTTCCTTTCTCGGAAAGATTTAGGTGTCCTGTGGCTGCTATCTAGCTGCAAGACTTTTCTGTTTAACAAAGCACCTTACATGGCATAGTTTCTATTTTAACAATTTTTATAACTTAAAACTATATTTAACAGAGTACTTAAGAGAATTAATGCAGCATTACTTCCTAACACAACACATATAGTGTTCATTTTGGTATTTGCAAAAAGCCAATCATAAAATACATGCATTCTTCACAGTACCCATAACACAGCATTCCGTGGTAGAGAAATCCCAACAAGGAACTAAATCAGTGTTTGAGTAGATTACAAGAGTTAAAACTACAACGATTAGGGACAGTAAAAGCTAAAAGGAATAAGAGGAGAAAGAGGCGTGAAGGAAAATGAAGTTTAACTGTGTTGTATTGCTTAGTGTTGTATTAGCCAGCATAGCAGAAATTACACGCTTTAATTAGTCAAGAGATAACATCTGGGTCTCATTAGCAAAACAAACTAATCAATCATCGCTTTGCTTTAGTTTAGGAAGAGTTACTAATCTTTTTTGAACTTGTCTTATAAGTTTACCTATTTGGTTCTCAGGGGATTTTTGTAGTTTTGGGAACAGTGGCAGTTTATGTAAAAACTTGTCTTTTTTGGCCCGTTGCCAACAACAAGGCAGCTGCAAACAGGACGGCTGCCAGCAGTGTGAGTTCATATTGTCCTTGAACACATCCCTGCGCTTTCCCCAGAAGAGTTAGATCTCTTTGGGAATGCAAATACCGCTCTTACAAACAATACGCAGGAGAGCTGGTTAAGTATTGACCCTTAAATGCCCAAGATTTAAATAAGAAGAGAGTAAAATAGGGCTAACTTAGACTCAGCTCTGGAATGGCATACCAGCAAGACCACAGGGGGGGCCATGTATTTGAGAAAACTATCACTGTTCCATCTTAATGTATCTTTCCTAATGTAATGGAGTAAAAACACAAGCAAGAGTTAAACGTAGGGGAATTTAGGTTTTTGGACTAAGCTGCATCAGGTGGTAGTAGTGACTATTTTACCTGGAGGTGTGGCAGATAAGGCAATGAACTTAGCAAAACAGCTAGGGTGCTGGGTTAAAGATGAACTGAATAAGACATCACAGATTTTAGATATGCTTACTACAGATGTGTAAAATGCTTATCACGCAATGCTTTAGAATAGAGCTGCTATGAACTTAAAAAGCATAAGCTTAGAACCACGGTTAAAGAGCCTCGTAGTATATGCAATATTTTAAGCGTAGTTTTGATGCTTTTACTTATTTTGCCTTGTATTTTTAGCTGCATTTCAAAACATAGTCAGTTGCTTGATACGAAAAGATGTGGCAAACAAAGCTTCTTGCTCAAAAAAGAAACGGGGGAAATGTCGACAGTTTTTTATTGAGACAGTCGATGGGAAAAGAGACGTGATAAAGTACATCTGAGAAAGCAACAACTGTCTAATTCAAGGACATGGTTTCTTTGAGCAAGAAGTTGTTTAAGAAAATATGTGATAACAGGAGGTAAAAAAGAAGCCACAAACATCTTGAGAAAGGTGAGACTGACTTTTTATAGCTGCCCAATAGTGAGCTCTATTTTTGCAATATGAATGAGCCTTATTACTGTGATTATAAAAGTGTGCCTATTAATCAATAAATTGAGACTTGTCGGTCATCAGCGGATGAGCAATGTCTCCCGTCTACCTCGTCAAAAAACCCCATAGGAGACCCTGGGACCCGGGACTTCAGCACCAGAAAACCCCATTTTGAAGGTATGGAAAATTTTTCTTAAGGAGTGGGACACAGACTGATGAAGAAGCATTACTTGTATTAATTACATGGGCAAAAACCCACGGATTTGACGCAAGTAAAAAAAATGCTTTTGACCTTAACACCTGGGAATGAACCGGTCAATTTATATTAAGAGCAGCCTCAAAAGGGGACAAAAATGCAATAAGAATTATAAAACCATGGAGATATATTTTGCATTTAATAAGACTGTTAAATACTGAATTATTTGGCAAGGAAAGCACACTGGATGAGTTTTTGGGGGATAGGTACCTTTCTAAGCCCACAAAGCATATGGCCAGACACAGTGGCTGGCCATGCCATTCCACGTGGTCGAGCTGCTTCCTCTGTCGCTGAGTGGCTGTTTGTGAGAATGCTAAGCAGGTGTGTTCCTTGTGCTTGAGGGACATGAGGTTTGAGGCAGGGCTTCCTCCATCTCTGAGTAGTGGGCTGAATAAAAGAGGCCTCTAGGGAGCATGGCGACCCGGAGCAGGCAAACAGGGGCGTAGCATGGCAGTTTGCAAGGCAGTTTACCCAGGCAGGGCAAGTAGGTAGGGTTGTAGGGTTTCTTGCTAGTAAGGTTTACTGTGTGTTGTGCACAGTGTTACTGTTGGTTGGTAGGTTTTAGCATTTCTGGTAGTAATGGTTTGTACGCAATCAAAAACTGTAGTTAATACAAGTGTATGTAATCGGATGGAACCCTCCAAAAAGGATGCATCTGTCCTGACCCATTCCTGTGTGGACTGTTTGAGCTTATCAGTGGTTTCAGGGGGTGTTGTGGAGGAAACCTGTCTGCGTTGTAAACAGATGAACGATCTTTCACTGGTGGCTGAGCTTAGAGAGGAAGTTGAAAGACTAAGGAGTATCAGGGAAAGTGAAAGGGAAATAGATTGGTGGAGTTCAGCCCTTCCATCCTTGAGGGAAGCCTATCAAGAGTTAGAGGACTCCCATGCCTCTCACTCTCAGACAACAGAAGGACACCTGGTAGATTAAGGGGAGTGGAAGTGGGTACCTACTAGAGAGGATAATAATAAAAATTCCTCCCTACCCCCACTCCCAAGCCAGGTGCCACTTCAGAATAGGTATGAACCCCTGGATTTGGAGAGTCAGCCAGATGATTTAGAAGAAAATTATCTGCACAGTGAGCCTCCCAATTATGACTCGTCTAAAAGACAGATCACCACCACTAACATCAAAAAGGAAAGGGTAATTGTGGTGGGTGATTCCCTTCTGAGGGGAACAGAGGGCCCCATATGTCGACCGGACCCACCCCTCAGAGAAGTCTGCTGCCTCCCTGGGGCCCTGGTATGGGATATTCCTGGGCTGATTCAGCCCTCTGATTACTACCCACTGCTGATACTCCAGGCTGGCAGTGATGAGATTGACAAGAGGAGTGTCAAGGCAATTAAAAGGGACTTTAGGGCACTGGGACAAGTAGTTGAGAGGACAGGGTACAGGTAGTCTTCTCGTCAGTCCCTTTTGTGGCTGAGAAAAGTGGTGGAAGGAATAGGAAAGCTCACATAATCAATAAGTGGCTCAAGGGCTGGTGCCATCTGCAGAATTTTGGATGCTTTGATCATGAGGCAACTTTTATGGCACCTGGCCTGCTGTAACCAGATGGGCTTTGTGAGAAATAGCTACTCACTTTTCATAGTTTAGGAAGGTCTATTAAACCTTATCAAAAATACAACAGAAGACTGAATAAAGAAAAAAGGTTACGGCGCTGGGAGCAAAAGATTTCCCTGCCATATGCACAACCCCCTCACAATGGAGGTTTTACCCTTTTTAACCCTTTAACCCCTCCCAAAGTTCTGTCCATCAACCTCTTCTTTGCTGTCCAGTGGTGGAGATCTCTTCCTCAAATCTTGATTGGAGATCAGATGTCGCCATAGTGACAAGCCAGACCTCCCAAATGTCCCAACTTCCGTTGTCCTTTAATAACTACGTGAGGGGATACAACATAAATGTAAATCTCTAAACTTTTCTTAACCTATATACATGTTATTTGTCCATTAATTGTGAGACTCAATCATCGCATTACTCATCTATCACAGGCTTTATCTCTCTGTTAAGGGTAGAAGGTTTTTAGCTTGTGAACTGGCAGAACTTGTTGAGAGAACTTTAAACTAGGTTTGAAGGGGGAAGGGGATGTAACTGGGCTCTCTGAAAGCCAGCCCAAAGGTGGTAAGCCTGAGTCAGGAGTGATATCAGCAACCCAGCTGAGGTGCATATATACCAATGCACACAGCATGGGCAACAAACAAGAAGAGATGGAGGACATGGTGTAACAGCAGAGCTATGATGTAATCACCATCACAGAAACGTGGTGGGATGACTCACATGGCTTGAGTGCTGCACTGGATGGGTACAAGCTCTTCAGAAGAGATAGGAAAGGGAGAAGAGGTAGAGGGGTGGCCCTTTATATTAGGGAGGCTTTTGATGCCATGGGTATTGAAACTAATGATGACGAAGTTGAATGCCTATGGGTAAGGATTAGGGGGAAGGCCAATAAAGCTGACATCCTACTGGGAGTCTTTTATCATCCACCCAACCAGGAAGAAGTCGGGGACAACTTATTCTATAAGCAGCTGGAGAATGTTTCTGGATCATCAACCCTTGTTCTTGTTGGTGATTTCAACTTCCCGGACGTTTGTTGGGAACACAGTACAGCTGAAAAGAGGCAGTCCAGGAAATTTTTACAGTTTGTGGAGGACAACTTTTTGTCACAGCTGGTGAGTGAGCCCACCAGGGGAGGGACTATGTTAGATCTGTTGTTTGCAAATAGAGATGGGTTGGTGGGAGATGTGGTTGGAGGCCACTTGGGGCATAGTGATCATGAAATTATAAAATTCTCAATATTTGGTGAAGTCAAGAGGAAGATTAATAAGAATTTTACATTGGACTTTCGGAGGGCAGACTTTGGCTTATTCAGGAGACTTATTCAGAAAGTTCCTTGGGAAGTAATCCTTAAAAATAAAGGAGTTCAGGAAGAGTGGGCATGCCTCAAAATTGAGATCTTGAGGGCACAGGAACAGACTGTCCCTGTGTGCCAAAAGACAAGTCGACGAGGCAAACGTCCAGCCTGGATGAGCAAGGAGATTTTGGAGGAACTCAGGAATAAAAAAAGGATGTATTTTCTTTGGAAGGATGTTCAGATTTCTCAGGTAGTATTTAAGAGGGCTGCTAGAGTATATAAGAAGAAAATTAGGGAGGCCAAAGCTCAATTTGAACTTAAAATGGTGACTTTTGTAAAGGATAACAAAAAGTGTTTTTATAAATATATTAATGGTAAAAGGAAGGGTAAGACTAACCTTTGTTCTTTATTAGATGCAGAAGGGAACTTTGTTACTGTAGATGAGGAGAAGACAGAGGTGCTTAGCACCTTCTTTGTCTTAGTTTTTAGTGAGAAGACTTGCCCTCAGGATAACTGTCCTCTTGGGTTGCTTGATGATATCATGGAGCAGAATGGTCCTCCCATTATCCAAGTCAGTCAGAGAACTGCTGAGCCACTTGGATGTTCATAAATCTATGGGACCAGATGGGATCCATCCCAGGGTGATGAGGGAGCTGGTAGATGAGCTTGCGGAGCTGGTCTCCATCATTTACCATCAGTCCTGGCTCACTGGTGAGGTTCCAGATGACTGGAAGCTGGCTAATGTGACGCCCATTCATAAAAAGGGTGGGAAGGAGTATCCTGTTAATTACAGGCCAGTCAGCCTGACCTCAGTGCCTGGTAAAGTTATGGAACAGTTTATATTGAGTGTCATCACAGCACTCACAGCATGGCCAGGCTATCAGACCCAGCCAGCAGGGCTTTACCAAGGGTAGGTCATGTCTGACCAAGCTGGGCTCCTTCTGTGAGCAGGTGACCCCTGGTGCATGCAGGACAGGCTGTGGATGTTGTGTATCTGGAGTCCAGCCAGGCCTTTGGCACTGTCTCCCACAGCACACTCCTGGAGAAGCTGCAGCCCATGGCTGGGACAGGAGCACTCTGTGCTGGGCTCAGAACTGGCTGCATGGCCGGGCCAGAGAGTGATGGGGAATGGTGCTGCATCCAGCTGGCAGCCAGGCACCAGTGCTGTCCCTCAGGGCTCTGGGCTGGGACCAGTTCTGTTTAACATTTTATAGACGACAGGGATGAGGGCATCGAGTCCTTCATCAGTAAATTTACAGAGGACACTGAGCTGGGAGCTGGTGTTGATCTATGGGAAGGAAGGAGGGCTCTGCAGAGAGACTCAGATCAGTTGGGTGGATGGGCAGAGTCCAGCAGCATGAAGTTTAATAAGTCCAAGTGCTGAGTTCCACATTTTGGCCACAAAAATCCCCTACACCGTTCCGAGCTGGGGACAGTGTGGCTGGACAGTGCTCAGGCAGAAAGGGCCCTGGGGGTGCTGGTGACAGCCGGTTGAATATGAGCCAGCAGAGGTCCCTGGTGGCCAAGAAGGCCAATGGCATCCTGGCCTGGCTCAGGAATGGTGTGGCCAGCAGGAGCAGGGGGGTCATCCTGCCCCTGTACTGGGCACTGCTGAGGCTGCACCTTGAGTGCTGTGTCCATTCTGGGCCCTCGGTTTAGGAAGGATGTTGAGATGCTTGAGCACATCCAGAGGGGGACAACAAGGCTGGTGAGGGGTTTGGAACACAAGCCCTGTGAGGAATGTTTGAAGGAGCTGGGGCTGTTTAGCCTGGAGAAGAGGAGGCTTAGGGGTGACCTTATGGCTCTCTACAGCTTCTGCAGGGAGGTTGGAGCCAGGGGGGGTCGGTCTCTTCCACCAGGCAGCAACTGACACAACCAGAGGACACAGTCTCAATCTATGTCAGGGAAGGTATAGGTTGGATATTAGGAAAAAGTTTTTCAAAGAAAGAATAATAAAGTACTGTAATGCTCTTCCCAGGGAGGTGGTAGAATCACCATCTCTGGATGTGTTTAAAAAAGACTGGACATGGCACTTGGTGCTATAGTCTAGTTTAGGTGTTAGGGCATAGGTTGGACTCGATGATCCTAGAGGTCTCTTCCAACCTCATTATTCTGTGATTCTGTGATATAAATCTGGGACTTTTGAAATAACAGTTCAAAAAAAGACTGTTTGTTTACAAACTGCTTAATCTGTTAAGTTTGTTTTTTCTTACAGTCCTAAATTTGTATGTTTAGAAGTTTTCTAATTTCAGTTCAGAGTTGAGATATAACTTAAACCTTTGTTTGCAAACTATTTTTCATGTTTACAAACTGATTTTCTGTTTACAAATTGTTTTTTCTAGTAGTTAGACTTTCTTTAACAGTTATAAGAGTTAAGTAGTTTATTGTTCTAAAGATAAGCTGAGATTTATAACCTAAACATTAAGCCTGTGACATGCTAACTTGAATCTTGCCTACAGACTCTAAACCAAAATGCTGCACCTTCACTAATATATAATTCATGCAAATTAAAACCATGCTGTTTTCTAGGGACTCCTGCAAACGGATGACAGAGAACAAGTCATAAATTTTAGTAAAGACAAAGGGTGAGATGTTGCATTGCAAGCTGATCTGTAGTTACTATTAATCCAGTAATGGACAAGAAGTCCAACTCAGCTCCATGAACTAGCCTCTGGTCTGACTGACAGAGCTTCCAACCAATGGCAGCTCTCCTAAAATGCAAGCAATTGATTGGTTCAGAGTCTGGGGGCACAGAGACCAGACCAATGTCTGTGTAGCACCAGAAGTTTTTGAATTGTCTATAAAAGGAGGTCGGAAACAATAAACCAGGCTGTTTGGCTGAGGAAACATGGGTGGTCTGTCATGTGTTAAGTCTCATACATCCGAACATCACGTACATACCAATGCGTCATGGGGCCGTGTGGCTACTGCCATCTTGGCATGACTTGCAGTGAACTTTGCCTGCTTAGCCGTTTTTAGCCAGCTATGCTGTGAGCAGGACAGAGCCTGAATAGTGCCGGCGCTGCCTGCACGGCGTCAGCGGGGACCACGTGGCTGGCACCGAGGGGCATGGTGAGCAATTGCCCCACACGGAGCCTGGACGAGATTGGCTTCTCAGGGCTGTGGAGTACTGCAGAAGTCTTTGAACTGGTGGAATTTTTTGGCAATGGAACTTTTGAGCAGCAATTTTTCCCCTCTTAGTCAGAGAAAGGGGAATAACTGAGGACACGTGGAGAAAAACAACACGGTGACACTGAGGTCAGTGAAAAGAAGGAAGGGGAGGAGATGTTCTAAACATCAGAGCTGGGATTCTTCTGCAAGCCGTGGTGAGGACTATAATACAACAGTCTCCCTGTAATTCATGAAGTGCATGGAGGGATGCAGAAATCCATTCGCAGCCTGTGGGAAAAAGTGCTCACACTGGAGCGGGTAGATGCTAAAAAGCTGTAATCTAGTGGGAAACCCGAACAGAGAGAGAAAGCCCTTGCTTCCAAACTAGAGCAGTTTATCCTTGAAAGTCTACACCCCATGAACTAAAATGACCTACACCATACAATTTTGAGAACACTGTTTTGCCCATAGGAGGGACTTACATTATAGCAAGTCAGGCAGGACTGCTACTTGTGAAAATTAGAACCAGGCTGGAAAAGTTCTGAGAACTGTCGCCTGTGGGAAGGACCCCATGGCATAACAGAAGAGACTCCTCACCCTAAATGAACTGAAGAAAGATTTCTAGTGAAAAACTGACCAAAACTCCCAGACCCTGTCTCCCTACGTTGTCGGTGAGAAGGAGGGAGGGGCTGGAGGGAGGGAAAAGGTTTGTTTTAGTTCTCATTATCCTCTTTTAATTCTATTACTAAATTTTTTCTCTATACCTTTTAAGCCTGTTTTGCCTTTAGTGTTTTTTCCTGATTCTTATCTCAACTCATGAGCCCTTCAATTTTTCTTTCCCCCTCCTCTGCTCAACTGTAGCAGAGAAGAATGAATGAATGGGGTTTTTTTGTGGGTGCCTGGCTTTTAGCCAGCGTCAAACCATGACAATGAGTAATAGTCCAAGGGGTCACACTAGGTCCCCAGGGAGGTAACAGACTTCCCTAAGAGAAGGGTCTGTCCAGAATACTGGATTGTCTGTTCCCCTCAGAAGGGAGTCACCTACAACTCTAACCTGTCTTTTCTTCCTTGTCAAGGTAGTCATGATATGGAGAAATAAGATACAAATATTGAAAAGCATAATACATTATAACATGGAGACTACATTTAACATATAAATTTTTAGTTTTATGCTTGGATGATGCTATTAAAAGCCTACAAAATAAATTTCACTTTTGGTGAGGAAAAGAGGGAGCCTAAACATATCAGTAGTTCCTTAAGAATATGCAAACAGTAAACAAATTAGTGATTCATTAAGTAGATCATCCTGACATTTAAAAGAGGTTCTTTCGAAATTGTGCCACCCTCTACTTGAGAAGGCAAGATCACAATGTTGTTCATGATGAGAGTCTGTTTTGCAATTTTTAATAGAATTGGATGTAAAACCTGAAGTTCTGGATTTGCATGGGACATGACCTGCAGCAACACAACAAGTGACAAGCCTTCCATATCTTAATTCCTTTTCATGGTCTTTGCTAATCTTTGTCTGGAGACTCTGAACCACCAGATTTATCTGATAAGATTTCCAGTGGTCCAGAGCTACCGTAAAGCTTAATTTCAAAATTTTTCTACCACTTCTCTAAATTAGCTCATGATTTTAAAAAATATAGAATCTGTAATTGCTTTTGTGTAATGAAGCTCCTTTTCCCCACAGCAGTTCCAGCCAACAAGGGCAGCACCTAAAAACTAAAAGGCTAAATATTAAAGTGGCTGCAACTTTTTGCTTATCATATGAATAGAAGCAGCACTGGTCACATATTAGGTAGAGTCTTAAAAGGAAACAAATGACATGCATTCACATACAACACTGTGTCAGTGTGCTACAAGCTAAGCAGAGACAGAATGTGATTCATTATATCAGATGCATCAAAAAAACCAGCAAGCATAGGAATGATGACCAGTATCCAGTTTCTCAGCCATGGCTCCCAGGTAACGCGCCTCTGCCGGGTTTCGGGGTATCCCGGCTGCCTGTCGCTGCTCTGGATAGCGCAACCCTGTTCAGCACAGCCTGCCTGGGCTCCCAGGCTGCTCCCAGCCGCAGGCTACCTTAGCAAGCTCAGCTCTTAGGTGATATCAGCTCTTTAGTGATTATCAGCTTATTTGTGATTTCAGCTCTTTAGCTTGCTAAGTGCCTTAGGCAGACACAGGGAGAGAGAGAAGCGCTGTGTGAGGTTCCACAGGGATGTCTTTATTGAAGTCTTCTGCGAAGGTCTCAGGGACAGCTCTTCTGCCAAACTGGGCAAAAGTAGGGGTTTTTATAGGATACAGGAGTTTTAGAAATTTTACAATAGCAAGGGTCGAGGTGAATGTGACCTATCGTCTTACAGAGAGATAAACAAGGGTCTGAAGGCAGATAAGGGGCTTCTTAGGTCCAGTCATCATGACTAGGGATTTCCTATCTTAGGCTGCTGACCGCCAGGGAAGCCTTGCAGGCCCTGTGCCTGCTACACCCAGGCAAATAGGGGAAAAGTGCATGTTTATAAGGAAATGCTCTTCTATAGTTGACTATATTTTAAAATCAAAAGGAACTCCTTTATGATCATCTACTCTTTATGATAAATCATATTCAGATAAAGAACATGTTTATGCAGAAAAACAGCCAAAGTTATCATATAAAGATCTATCTTCAAATTAGAGTGGTCATAAAAATAGTTAACATGGGCTTCAGTCAATATAGCTGGAACATAAAGTCTTGGGAATTGTGGATTAATTTTCTCATGGATACAATTATGCTGTGTCTTTGTTAACATGTTCACCCCCATTTCTCAGTTTAAATTAACATGACTAATCTAGCACATGCTATAGTCTCAGCTTCATTTTGCTCTATTGCATATTTTTCTACTTAGTACCAGAATGGTCAGGGCCTATTAAGGAAAATGCCTGTAGTCACATGACATGAGCACAAGGAGAGATGAAATCCACAGAGATGGCTGGGACAAACTCTTCCCATCCACACTAAGAGGTAACATCGATGAAAGCTTTCTCCTGTGATGCAGCCCAAAGGTTGTCACAAGCTCACTCCAGGAGCATGCAAAACCAGATCTAAAGTAGCACTTCAGAAATGCATGATCATCAAATAATTTCAGGCAGAGCCACAGGAGTTTTCCAAGGTGCCTGGAGTTAGGTTGTCATTTCCTCTGGATCTTCTAGTCTCTATAGGTTGCTTGATTTCTTGATAGCTCTTTTGCTGATCCAATCCTGTTCGCAGAGCCTGGGGTCTTCTCTTCTGATTTGCTCTTGAAGCCTCCAGACACCCTTTTTGTCTGTGTCTTGAGACACTTCCATATCTTTTGTTACAGAATATCTTGTAGCTAAAGTTTTACTTCCTTACCTACTGGTTATATTTCCATAAATAAAAACCAAGGTTAAAGTACAGTTCATATGGCCTAAGCCTTCATTTACTTTATTCACTAGTGTTAAGCTCTGGCACAACTTACTCTTTTGCTACAACTAAAAACAATTTTAATATCTGTATGGAAAGATATTTTACTACTTCTCCAGTTGCTCCTTGTCATTGCCTTATTACTTCAGGTTTAATTGAGAGATCCTAAGAAATCTGATTGTTCTTCACTTATTTATAGCTTCTGCCCAAATTTATACAAATGGGGAACAAATCCAGCAGTATCTTAAAAAAATAGAAATCACAGATCTGACTGAATCTACAAAAGAGTGTTCACAGACCTTTTAATCCATTCATCCCAGAAAAAAAAAATCAAGGAACAACAATCAAAGGCAAACCTTTGAAATACAGTTGCATTGAAAAAGCTACAAATATTTCTCACAAAATGAATATTGCACATTCTTGTCAGTCTTTTCAATCTTGTTTTGTGTTTCCAGAAATTGTCAGTAATGAAAACAGACCAGAAATTGTTGTGTACACTACTGCACTGTGGGAACTGGAAGCCCTTAATTTAAAATGTCTTATTTATTATCCATATACTATGTATGCCTATGTAAATTGCACAAGGCAGAAGTGTATACTAAAGCAGAACAAACAAAATGCTGATGTTAAAAATACCCTGCTTGAACCATACCTTAACAGTTGATATATAGCTCACTTTTACACCTTCTGTTAAAAAATGAGCCTACATACTATATAGAAATCAAATATCCTTTCTAACTTCTAGGACAGACATTTTTCAACATTTATATTGAAGCAAGTATATAAATATGACACAAATATATGAGCAGTTTAGGCATTCAGAAGGGACATGACGAGAGTAGGACAATGGAAATTGTGCTCATTTTGACAGGGATGGAGTTAATTTTCTTCATAGTAGCTTGTATAGGCTATGTTTTGGATTTGCGATGAAAATAGTGTTGATAACATAGGAATGTCTTAGTTATTGCTGATCAGAGCTTACACAGAGCCAAGACCTTTTCTGCTTGTCACACTGCTCCACCAGTGAGTAGGCTGGGGGTGAACAAGAAGTTGGAAGGGGGAACAGCCAGGACATCTGACCCCAACTGTCCAAAGGGATATTCCAGACCATATGATATCATGCCTAGCAATCAAAGCTGCCCCCAGAAGTAAGGGGGGCACATTCAGAGTAATGGTGTCTATCTTCCCAAGTAACTGTTATGCATGATGGAGCCCTGTTTTTCTGGAGATGATTAAACATCTGCCTGCCAATGGGAAGTAATGCATAAATTCCATATTTTGCTTTGCTTGCATGTGCAGCTTTTGCTTTACTTTTAAACTGTCTTTATCTCAACCTACAAGTTTTTTAATTTTTTCTTTTCCAACTGGCTAGCCAAAGCCACCTCAATTGTGATTGGACACAAATGCAGAAGTCAGTTCAGTAGCCCAACTAAGTAGACATGTACTAGGTGTACATGCTGGGGGCCTGCTTGATCATTCTTGAGTCTGCATGGGACAGAGGAAATTCTGTGATTTGTTCTTCAAGTGGGAGACTAAAAATTTCTTCCTGCTGTTCAGTGTGAATCTACACTTTAAAATCAATGCCCCTTTCATTGTCACTAAAGACCTTGGTAAAAAGTCTGTCTCCATTTTTTATATAAGCCTCCTTTAAGCACTGAAAGGTTCCCTTTTCTTCCTCAAGCTGAACAACCACAACTCTCTCAGCCTTTCCTCATAGGAGAAGTGCTCCAGCCCTCTGATCATCTTCATGGTGTCGTCTGGACCCCCTCCAACAGGTCAATGTCTTTCTTGTGCTGAGAACTCCAAAGCTGGATGCAGTACTCCAGGTGAGGTTTCACAAGGATAGAGTAAGGGGGAATGTGAAAAATGCCAATCACTTGTTTTAAAATTTTAAAAGTTTAATAGTAATAAAATAGAGTAATAAGAATTTGGACAATCAGGGTTAGGACAATAAAAACAAAGAAATACGGACAGTCCGGGTGCCTTCCTAGGGCAATTAAGCCCTGAAAAGCACACACGTTAACAAAGGATTAACCCTTAAAAGCAATAGCCTGTTGTATATTCATATATCTCATACATTATGCATAAATTCTTCTCAAACAAAGGGTGTTCTCTGGTTATTGTCAACTTCTCCTCTTTAATCCTGTTGGTGCCTCAAAGATGGGAAGGAGGTGGAAAAAAGTTTGTCTTTTCCGATAAGGAGGCAATAATTTTTTTCTTGGGGATTTAGGTGTCTTGTTGCTGTTATCTCTGTGTGAAGACTTTCTTGATTATCTCATAGCTAGCTTAAAAAGTATCTCACATTGCATAGTTTCTATTCTAACATTATGTTATAACCTAAAACTATATTTACCACACTACTTAAAAAAGATTAATACAGTGATACTAATTAATACCACATAACACATATAGTATTCCTTTTAATATCTGCAAAGAGCCAATCATATTTAATGCACTTTTCACAGGGACCAATCACCTTCCTTGACTTGTTGTCCACTCTTCTTTTTATGCAGCCCACATTATGGTTTGCTTTCAGAGATTGTCTTGGAGTGACTTCATAGTCCGGTATCCCCTATTGTCTGCTTTATGCCAGATATAAGTCCTGTGCCTTTAAGCGAGCTCAAAATGAGGAGGGGAGAAGCGGTAGAAATTTCTTTCGCCACCTGTATTTAAAAACACAGACAACACTCTTGGCTTCTCCCAGCTCGTGGCTTTTTCTTTCTCCAGAGAGAAAGAGATGGAGTTTTGCCTTGCTTTTTAAGCTAGTTTCTCATCTGTAAGCTGAGTCAAGAAGTTTTCCCAAAACTGTGGCTTCTTCTTCTGGAACTATTCAGCTCTGCTCCAGTCTGCAAACCTAGACCAATGCCAGGAGCCCATGCCATGGCATGCTGCATCCCAGATCCAGAGAAAGTTGAACCACACCTACAAAAGGACTTTCTGAATTTACCATCTCTTCAGAGTAGTGAAAAGTCTTATTATTTAACATTATTCAGTTTCTTTTTATGTGCCTGCATGCACCCTGCTGGTTAAATAAACAGGTTTTTTTTCTACTTTCTCCAAAGAATCTCCTTTCAAACCCATTGGGGAGAAGTTACTATAACCTACTCTTCTTTAAAGGAAACACCCTTTCAGGATGTTTCCTCCTAAATTTATATCAAACTGAGACAGAGCTATAAGCACATGTTGCTGGCTCATGTCCAATTTTTCAGCCGTCAATATACCTGTAGCAATGTATCTGAACAACTTAAACCTCAGTGTGCACCAGCCATACCATCTGTAACTGTTCTTATCAGAATTTTCTCAGGGCACTGTGGAATTCATCAAAGTTACTAAGACATAAATTGTGCTAAAATAAGAACAAAGAAGCTGAGAAACTGCATACCAGGATCACAAGAACTAGATAACAGAGGACTGTGAAACACCTGCACAGTAACCAATCATGGACACTGAGAAATGGAGGCAGAGAATGAGGGAGCAAGACAAAAGCACCAATCCAGAAGTGTTTAATTAGTAGTTTGTAGAATCTATAAAAGTGTGTGTAATGTAAACAATAAATGGTTTCTGCTTGATCATATTGGTCAGTTGTACAGGAGTTCTGGATTTCCCACAATATATACCCTAGTCCTTCCCTGCAGGGCTGCTCTCAATCCGTTCATGCCCCAGCCTGTAGTGATACTGGGGATTGTCCTGACTCACGTGCAGGACCTCCCACTTGGCCTTGCTGAATTTCAAGAGGTTCACATATGCACACTTCTGAAGCCTGTCAAGGTCCCTCTGGATAGCATACCTGCTCTCCAGCAAAGCAAGGAGCACTCAGTCCCACTGCCTATTTTGTTGATGAAGATATTAAATAGTACTGGTCCCAGTGCTGATTCTTGAGGGGTAAAAAAAAAAGCTCTGCAATGGCAGCTGGGAGAGAGGAGTGAGAATATGCAAAACAACTCTGCAAACACCAAGGTCAGTGCAGAAGGAGGAGGAGTAGGCGTTCCAGGTGCTGGAGCAGAAATTTCCCTGCAGTCTGTGGTGAAGACTGTGGTAGAGACAACAATGAGGCAGGCTGCCCCCTGGAGTGGAGCACATGTTGAACTGCAGCCCATGAAGGACCCTACGCCAGTGTAGGTGCATGCCTGAAGGAGGCTGTGATGCTGTGGGAAGCCTGTGCTGGAGTAGGCATGTGGCAGGACTGGTGACCCTGTGGGGAACTCACAGTAGAACAGTGTTCCTGAGGGACTGCACCCTGTGGAAGGGACCCATGTTGGAGCAGTGTCCTAGGGTGACGTTATGATGCTTGTATCCCCATTCATGTGTACTGTTTATGCTGGATATTATGTTCTCTGCCTTTAAGACTGGCTCTGAAGGGTGAAAACTGTTTTGGTTTCTTCTCAGCCTGCTCCCCCACGGCTGGCAAGACACAGAGACAGGGCAGTACATAGTGCTGCTTTTGCTTTTTTGCTTTTGCTTTTCGCTTTGCTCTTGCTCTTGCTTCTGCTTTGCTTCTGCTTGCTCTTGCTTCTGCTCATTAGCTAGTTTAGCTAAACAGTCCAAATTTCTTCCTGGACTGTTTCTCCTTTCCTTTTTTGAACCAACTTGAGCCTGCTCCAGACTGGGACCTGGGAACACCGAGAGTTTGCACCTTGTGGCTGCAGCAGCTGCCCCAGCACCGGTGGGACTGATAACAGAGCGACCACCTCCAAGAGAGACTTTCTGAATTTGTCATCTTTTTCAGAGTGGTGTCATCCGGTATTGTTCATTTTGTGTGCTGGGGGGTGCTGTGCCTGTTAAATAAACAGGTTCTTTCTACTTCTCTCCGAGGAATTCTTCCCAAACTGGTTGGGGGGAGGGGCCGTGTGGGTTTGCTTACTGCAGGGGCCCCCCTTTGGAGATTCTCTACCAAATTTGCCCTGAACCAGGACAAGCAGTTTGTGAAAAAGTGTAACACATGGGAAAAACTTACATTGGAGGAGTTCATGAAGGCCTATCTCCCATGGGAAGGACCCCACACTGGAGCAGGGGAAGAATGTGAGGAGTCCTCCTGAGGAGGAAGCACTGGCAGAGAGAGTGTGTGATGAACGGACCACAACTCCCACTCCCCATCCCCTTGTGCTGTTCAGAGGGAGGAAGAGAATTTGGGAGTAAAGTTAAACCTGTGAAGAAGGGAGAGATGGGGGAAAGGTGTTTTTAAGATTTGGGTTTATTTCTCATTACCCTTCTCTGATCTGATTGGCAATAAATTATGTTAATTTCTCCAAGTCAAGTCTGTTTTGCCCATGATAGCAAATGTGATTTCTCCCTGTTCTTATGTTGACCCATAAGTCTTTAATCATACTTTCTCGCCTCTGTCCAGTTGAGGAGGGGGGGTGATAAAGTGGCTTGGTGGATACCTGGCATCCAGCCAAGGTCAACCCACCCCACTCTCTCAGGCTTCTAAACTTTTCCAAGAACATCAAAAAGGTTAAGCCTTTTTTTCTTTGAATGTGTCACCATCTTCATAGCCTACATAGCAAGAGTTAATATCCGCAGTTTGGCTTAAAAGGACAGTAATTGTTCTTACTTTCAACTGAGTCATGGGAAAGATGAATTATATCTCTCAAAGCCCACTAGGTATTGGGCCCAAATCACTAAGATTTTAATGGAAACAAAATTAGCCCCTTGAATTCTGAAAACTGAAAACCAAACCAAAACACAGGAGGTCCCACCTGAACATCAGAAAACACTTTTTTTACTGTGATGATGACCAAGCACTGGAACAGGTTGCTCAGAAAGGTTGGGGAGTCCCCATCATTGAAGATATTTAAAATCCACTCAGACATGGTACTGGGCAACCAGCTCCTAGTTGCTCTGCTTGAGCAGGAGGGTTGTACAAGATAACCTCCAGAGGTCCCTTCCAAACTCAGACATTTTGTGATTCAGAAACATTAGGCACCTGTAAGCCTGAGATGAGGAAAATACACTGAATTACAAAACTTGAGACTATTTGTATTTGAAGACTTTTTTTTTGCAATAGCTTCCCAAAACTCTAATTATGTTGATAAGGACAGTAAAACAGAACAGCATTTTACTCACTTGATAAGGATAGCAGAACAGAACAACATTTTACTCTGATCAAGGACAGTAGAACCGAACAGCACAGCCTTGGAGAAATAGATAAAGTATGTAACTTAAGCAAACAGAAGTCATGCAAAATGCAAGCAGGATGCCAGCTCAGCTCTGCAAGTCTGACAAAGTAGAAGTTATGCAAAACAATGATATTGCGCTTACTCAAAGCAGGGGGCGAGGAACAGTTACCTAAAAAGGACACCGGATGTTGAAGACAGACCTCAAAGAACCATATAAGGACTTCTGATAAGGGATGTGACTATGTAAAATAAAGTCAAGGAAGTGGGGATAGCTAATGTGTGGGAATCAGGAAGATAGAAATCTTCACAGACACAAGAGGGTTT
This sequence comes from Geothlypis trichas, assembly GCA_009764595.1. Classification (NCBI taxonomy): domain Eukaryota; kingdom Metazoa; phylum Chordata; class Aves; order Passeriformes; family Parulidae; genus Geothlypis; species Geothlypis trichas. Next base: position 1,442,002 of record CM019934.1, read on the forward strand.
GATTTACAGCCTCAGAAAAAGCCTAGATTGATGTGAAAGCAAGGTACACAGACATTGAACAGAAAAATCATAAACCTATGTTTCTATAGTTGTAAGAAAGAATCTGCCTTAAGTAAGTAGGAAACTGTATTAGATAAGATGATGAAGGGTTATAGTGTAGTAATGCAGTAATATGATTGTATAGAATAAGCTAAGAGTTTAGATGTTATAATAGAGACATATGTGTGTACATGTAATAAGACCTTATTGGACAAAAGTATCTGCATTGCAGTAGATAAAAGTAAAGGTGATAGGTCAGAAAAGCAAAATAAGCCCTGTGGCAACTGTCTATTGGGTTAGAAAGTTATATATTGCCTTGTAACTAAGAAACTTGTGACCATCTTAGACTATGGCAGACTGCTTGCTGTCTTATAAATCTCATGGCCTCTGAGATTGATGTTATCTAAGCAAGAAATCATTCTTAGTCCAATCTTGGTCCTGTCCCTTTGACTAATGTGATGACAGCTACACTAATGAATATGTAATCAGTGTGGATGATGAAAACTCTGTTCACTTGATGCTCAGAACACTTGATTAGAGGAAGGATTCTCTGAGTGACCAGCATACTGCAATAAAGAATATCTGCTTTCTAATACTCAAAACTGTTAGAAAGTTTCTATCTGGCATATTTCAGTATCATTGTGACCTTACAAAAGTTTAGATAGACTATTTTTTAAAACCTAGGTAAATAATTTTTTTAATCCTTATGTCACAGAATCAGATAATCATAGAATGGTTTGAATTGGAATGGATCTTTAAAGGCCATCTAGTCCAACTGCTCTGCAATGAGCAAGGACACCTTCAATCACAACAGATTGCTCAAAGTCCCATCTAACCTGACCTTAAATGTTTCCAGGAATGGGGCATCTACAACTTCTCTGGGAAACCTGTTGCTTTTTGATCATCCTCACTATAAAAAATGTCTTCCTTATATTTAGTCTGAATCTAATTGCCCCAACCCAGGTGCAACACCTTGCACTTGGTCTTGTTGAAATTCATGAGGTTCTTGTGGGCCAACTTCTCAAGTTTGTCCAGGTATCCCTGGATGGCATCCTTCTCTTGTGTCAACTGCACCACTCAGCTTCTTGTCAACTGCAAACTTACTGAGGGTGCATTAGATCCCACTGTCTGTGTAATTGATAAAGATATTAAAGAGCACTGGTCCCAAGAGAGAGACAAGTTTGCTCTGGCTTTCCACCATACAAATTATCTTGAACAAATTTTCTTTTATTATTTGGTGAAATGGAGCTCATCTGAGTTCCTCCATAATTTTAGAATATATGTACCATTAATACTTCTGCTTTTTTTCCCATACTTGGTTTATTACAGTGAAAATACTGTAATGTGCACTGTGTATATTGAGTATGGTTTGGATCTTTGTTAGAGTATCAGCATAATTCTTTGACGTTCAAGGACCATTGTATGTCACTTTTATAATTAAAAAAAACAAACATAAAAAAACTAAACCCAAAGTTTGTTTGCATCAACCTCAAATGGGAAAATCGAAGAAAAAACATGTCTCCCATATAAAACTGTGGTGTCATCAACAGAAGTGCTAATTTCTACTTCCCAGTATACTGGATTGTGCTTTAGGAACCATAACTTTTCCTTAATGGACACTGAAAGTAATCTAATTCTGGATAATTATTTTAAGTTACGAGTTTTCTCATGATGCTTTACATTTGAATATGATTTGAATAGAGAAACTAATTTTTAGGCTAAGATACTGAAACCCTTTCTCCTCTTTCAAACATTCTACTTAGAAAAAAAAAGGAAAAGGAAATGACACATGACATTTCTTTATCTTAACTTTGCATTCACTACAGGCTAAAGAAAAAATAGGAGGGTTTTTTTTTCTATCTAGCATTGGGGCAGCCTCATCTTAAGTACCATGTGCAGTTCTGGGCTCCACAATTTAAGAAGGATGTGAAGGTCCTTGAATTGCCCTCAGAGAAGGGCAACAAAGCTGGTGAAAGGGCTGGAATGAATGTCCTGTGAGGAGTGGCTGAGGACTCTGGGTTTGTCTAGTTTGGAGAAAAGGAGGCTGAGGGGTGACCTCTGCTCTCTAGTGCTTCTTGAGGAGGGGAAGTGGAGAGGGAGGTGCTGATCTCCCTGGTATCCAATGACATGGGAATGGCTCAAAACTGTGTCAGGGGAGTTTCAGACTTAACATTAGAAAGCATTTCTTTATCCATGGGGTGATCAAACAGTGGAACAGGCTTTTCCCAGAGAGATGGTCAATGCCCCAAGCTTGTTAAAGAGGCATTTGGACAATTCCCTTAATACTATGCTTTAACTTTTGGTCAGCCCTGAATTGTTCAGGCAGTTGGACTAGATGATTGTTGCAGGTCCCTTCCAACTGAAATCTATTCTATTCTATTTTATGCTATGCTATGCTACTCCATTATACAGCTCGACTTATGATTTCTAATCACCTAGACTCTGCAGATCAGGTCAAATCTTAATACATAGTTTGCTGTATCAACATAACAATCATTATCTAGACTCAGTAATCATATAAAAGAATACAAGTCAGTCACTCAGTCTTCAGAGGAAACCCTGGCCACCATGGGGGTCACAGGCCTTACTGTTGAGTAGCAGTTCCAGTCCAAGTTCCCCACTTCAGACTTGCAACTGTCTGATTTTATAGACAGTGCTGTGTATGTGCTTCCCTGTTCTGTGATGGGGCCATCAACAACACCTGGTTGGCTGGGTGCTTAGGACCTTCAAGGCCAGCAAGGAAGGGAGTAATTGGCCTGATGCCTCGGTTTCTTGAATACAGTAGGGAAGGAAAGAAGAAATCTGTTTGGTTTGTCTATTTGGTGCACAGGACCTACATGGCCTGCTAATAAGGGAAAGGGAATGAATATCTGACCCACTTGATCACAAAGACTGGCTGCTTGCCTTATAAAATGACATTATTTATGCTAATTACATTACCAGATGTTGAGAGCAGAGGATATCGGTCACAATGCTACATACTATAGTGAATACATTTATTTGTTCAGTAGGTGATAACCACATTTATGAGACTTCCCTATCATCAAACAAGATTGCTCTCCTCATGCAAGCTTCAAATCTTTTACCTCCCATCACACACTTCTTATCAAAACTATTCTCAAGGAAACTCTTATGCAGCTGTGTCGGCCCGGAGGTCGAGTGTCCGGCCAGCTCGGAGTGGCCAACACTCTGGCTGCGCTTGTGGGTCCCCTTGGTGTCTGAGGCCTTGGGCTGACCTCACTGTGGACGATGATGCTGCCGGTCGGACGAGGAAGGAGTCCGGACACTCAGTGGGGACCAAACAGGTTTATTCTCCAGGGAGAGGCATCGAGAGAATGTCCCCAAGGAGTGAGCCCGAAGGGGAGGGTGGAGCAAGATTATAAAGGGGGAAGTTCCAAGGGGGGAGTTTACAAAGGACCAATAGGGAATAACCGGGGAGTGAACCAAACATAACTGACATGCTAAGGAAACAAATTGAAACATAGCAGGGGAGGAGCCCCGGGACCACAGCCAACCACTGCTCCAGAGAGAGAGAACTTACTAGAAACTGGGAGGAAATATGTAGTGATTGACGGGGCCCTGGGAGGGGAACAAGTATACATACATGGGAGAAAGGGGAGGAGAAATTACATACTGACAAGCAGGGTGGCGGGAGTAACTAGGGAAACCAACTGACAGACAGGTCTGAGGCGGGAAAGGAGCATGGGGACAGAACCATTTCTTAAAACGTAGGGGGGAACAATATAAAATAGGGGAGCAATAAAACAAACTGAATTCACACACTACAACACTCTTACTTTACACCAAATGGATATGGGAGCAACTTAGTCTTTACAGAGCACTCTCTGCTCAGATACTCCATCCGGAACAATATCTCTGTGTCTTATGTTGATACAAGGATATAAGTTACTAACATAGAAGTTATTTCAAAGCTTGCATAATTATGAACAAATATTCCAACATATGATGCTTAAAATCAGAATAAAACATAGACTAAAAACTATTACACTTGATGGGATAAGTCAACTAATACAGCTACTTATGAAAATTCACACCATATTTCTATACTTTTCCCTATAAAAAGTTCTGCATTTAATAATTATGTTGCTGTTTTATAGCTTTAGATTTCAGTTTTTGAAACAACTTTCAGTTGTTGTAGCATCTCTGTGATTTATTTAACAAACTATTTTATACTTACTCTGCAATTTCTTAGTGCATTCAATATAATTCTTGATATATTTTGCTACTTGCCCAAAAATCAGACTGCAGTATTTCCACTTTTTATTAGCTTCTTGAATTAAGAGATAATATATTAAAATTGTATTGTAGACAAACAGGTTGTAAAGAGTGCTACAGTTAAGGCACAGAACTGAAACCTGAAAATTCTTGGTTCTGCACATGGCTTAGTGTTTCAGCCTGCAGGAAATCAGGACTCCTGTACGACTAAACAATATGATAACGCAGAGGCTGTTTGTTGTTTACATTATGCACTTATTTATACATTCTAAAACTACTGCACATGCTAGGGAGACAGGGGGTTGGAAATTTAACTCAGGGTAGAACCAATTTTGGATTTAGCTGGAGTCTGCTTGTTTAGTCTGGTAACTTATGTGCTCGCAAAAAGGCCTGCAGAGAGAATGATAGAGATTGAAGGCTACTTAGAAAGGAATGCCAGCATCCGAGCTGAAGAGACATAAGGAGAGCCCCCCCCCTCCCTCCCCTGCCGACCTTGGGGCTGAAGCAGACTGAAAAGTTGAATCTGGGTTACAAACACCACATTACAACTACGTGACTGAAGAACTGCGCAGGCTCATAAAATTTATAAGACAGTTTAATACATAAGCATATGTCTTTTATGCATATGCAACAGGTTAGGGGATAAAATAGACTTGGGAATTTTCGAGAGTGCACATGTCCTTTGAGGAGCATGCGTTCAGCGCTGAAATAAATCATACCGGCTTTACAACTTTTGCAAGTTGTGGAGTTTTTTACGCAAATCACTAGTCATACATTTCTTGATTGGTGCTTCTATCTTGTCCACTTGTTCTGCAGACACTCTTCAGAGTATGTGATAGGTTACACTCCAGGTGCTTCACCACCCTCTGTTATCTAGTTCTTGCGGTCTTGGTATTCTGTTTCTCAGCCGCTTCTTTCTTAATTTAGCACAATTTATGTCTTAGTAACCTTGACAAATTCCAGAGGGTGCTGATAAGAATAACTAGAAATAGCCTGTCTGGTTGTCCGGGTTCAGAGCAAATTTGGGAGAGAACCCCAAGAGGGATTGTCTTGGTTTAGGGCAAATTTGGTAGAGAATCTCCAAAGGGGGGCCCCTGCAGTAAGCAAACCCACACGGCCCCTCCCCCCAACCAGTTTGGGAAGAATTCCTCGGAGAGAAGTAGAAAGAACCTGTTTATTTAACAGGCACAGCACCCCCCAGCACACAAAATGAACAATACCGGATGACACCTCTCTGAAAAAGATGACAAATTCAGAAAGTCTCTCTTGGAGGTGGTCGCTCTGTTATCAGTCCCACCGGTGCTGGGGCAGCTGCTGCAGCCACAAGGTGCAAACTCTCGGTGTTCCCAGGTCCCAGTCTGGAGCAGGCTCAAGTTGGTTCAAAAAAGGAAAGGAGTAACAGTCCAGGAAGAAATTTGGACTGTTTAGCTAAACTAGCTAATGAGCAGAAGCAAGAGCGAGAGAGCAAAGTGAAAAGCAAAAGCAAAAAAGCCAAAAGCAGCATATGGTGGTTTGACCGGAAATGGGACATCTGGGATATGTTGTTTATGCTGTGGTCACCAATAGGTATTCGGATTTTAATATTGGCACCTGGTTTGGCCACTGGAGCATTGGATCCGCCTCTGAAAACATTCACCCAGGAGTTAAAAGCGGGGCTCTCCTCCCTCGGAGTTCTCTTTGAATTTCCGGCGGGGAAGAGTTGGTTCTCTCCCCCGGCACAGTTGCTAGCTGGGCAGGGGAGGGGAAAGCCACGTGGCCTGGCTGAGGGAGGCCTGAACCAGAGCGATGGAAGGGTGGAGGAGCGAAGTACCGGGAAGCATCGAGCAGCCTGTCCCCCCGCCCCCCTCCACCTTTGGAGACGGAGAGAGAGTGCAGCCTGTGCTTGAGACTGAGTTACCTTGAAACTTGATATCATGTGCTGGCAGCAGGCAGCACAAATGAAGAGGAGAAGGGGGGGGGGGGGGGCAGCGAGAAGGTGTCCGGCCGCTGTGGGAGTCTCCGGGCGGTCAGAGCCCAAGCTTTTAACCCTTTGTGGACAATGAAAACTTTACAGAATATTAACCCTTCCTAGAAGAGAGATAAGAGTAAAGGATGAAGGAGGAAATGGGCCAGTGGGGAGGTCTGGCAAGAGAGAAAGAGAGATGTTGGAGGAATGGAGAAAGATGGAGTGGCATTTTTTGCTGTACTCTTTTTTTTTTGTATAGCCATGGACTGTTTCCTTGTGATACAGAGACTGCATTGCAGGGGGAAGCAAGGACTCAGAGCCAAGAGAGTTCAGTGTTGAGACCCCACGACCTCAGGGGGTGTAAAAGAAATGGGGGGGACAGAGGTCCCATAAGAGAGACTGTGCTCTGTTTGGAACGGGACGAGGCATCCTTAAAAAGACCACTCTCAAAGCAGGCCCCTGCCCCATGCAAGGTGGTGAGAGCACCAGGCATGGAAGGAAGATGTCACAATGGCAAAAGGATACTCCAGGCGGTGCTAATTGTGACAAGAAGTCCATGGCACAAGGAGGGACTCCATTCCGTATACTCTTGATGAACTGAAGATTTGATTATCTAAAGGGTGGTTGCCTGACCAAGAGTTGGTGATTTTAGGAAATGTAAATGTACTGGGAATTTGGTGGGAGGAGGAGGGGGAGTGTTTCTGTGCAGTTTTCATTTTCTTTGTGTTTATTTTCTTTCTTTGTGGTTTAGTTTTTGTAGTTTAGTTAATAAAGTTTTCTCTTTTTCCCCGAAGTAGGAGCCTGCTTTGCTTATTTCCGGGTACCACCTCACAGCAGACGCCAGGCAGAGGGAATTTTCATGGGGGCACTGGGATTGTACCAGTGTCAAACCATGACACAGCACTACAACTGCCCTGTCTCTGTGTCCCACCAGGCTGATAAGAAACCCAAACAAAACTTTCACTCTTCAGAGCCAGTCTTAAAGGCACAGAACATAATATCCAGCATAAACAGAACACATGAATGGGGATACAAGCATCATAACGTCACCCTAGGACAGGGGTTACTCTAGGAAAGCAGATTCAATCGGCCCCTCCCCTCAACCAGTCCGGGAGAAAATACCTCCTTGGAGAAAATTGGAAAAAAACTGTTTATTAAACCATAAAACCTAAACAATATTAATCAATAATACCCCTTGCTGCTCCAAAAGAGATGACAAACTCAGAAAGTCCCCTCCCCAGCTTTCAGTTCAGCTCAGTCTCTTATCAGTCCCTCCGGTGCTGGAAATGCTGCAGCCCAGGCCATGCCCGGTGGACCACAGGTGCGAGCTGCCGGTGCTTTTCTGGGTGTTCAGTCCAGAGCAGATTTTAACAGGTCCAAAAAAAAGGGAAAAAGGAAAAAAAAAACCCGACAGTCCAGGGAACTTCTTTGCCTCAGCTAGCTAAACTAACTAAAAGCAAAGTTGAGCTTGGTCTTGCTATCTGTCCATCCGCAGACAACACAGTCCAGGAGCAGGAATGTGTAGGACTGAGTGCAGTGTCTGAAAACAAACTACGTGCTTCTTCTCTCCCCCCTTCACTCTCTGCAACAAGTCTTAAAGGTGTAAAACTTATTATTCAACATAAACAGAACAAGACAATTGGGGATAAAAGCATCATATAGTCAACCTAGGACACTGGTGCACACTGTCGCCTAAACCATGCAAATACATTGCTACATCAGCCAAGCCTCCATGACTTGCATACAAGTGTGTTACCTGTTGTAGATGAGTAATGTAATGGTTGGTTGTTACTATTAAGAAATAGTTATTATATGGATGTTAAGGTGTATAGTGATGTTATTGTAATATGTCCTCCCATAGTCCTCTTTGCCCTGATTTGGGGAAAGAAAAAAAACTCCACAACTTTGTAAAAGTTGTAAAGCTGGTCTGTTTATTACAGCGCTGGATGCATGTGGGGAATCATTGTCCCCCTAAAGGACATGCACACACCTAAGAACTCCAAATCCTTTTTTATCTTCCTTACTAATCCATATGCATAGAATTTCACAATAGGTTCATACATTTTCATTTTAGTGATTTTGCATTACACTTGCAGCTAGTTACAGTTGCAGCTAGTTTTTTATCAGAAAGTATGGAAAGAACTCCTGGATCACCCTGCCCTGTCTCCTGCAGTCTCTCCATCTGTTTCAGAGTTCAAGGGGCCCTCCCTTATCTCTGTCCTTTGGCTGAAGCAGTTTCTTCGAGCACAGGTTTTTCTGCGAGAACAGGCAGTCAGACCAAACAGCTATGTTTGCAAGCTACAGACTTAATTCAAAGAGGTACATTTCACCTAAATCTGAAATGGATTTCTACTCTGGAAAATTTCCACTCTGTCTCACCCCTCCCCCTTGTAATAGCCTTAGTAGTCAGGGCATTTGGGGAAGGCCAGCTTATTACCAAGAGGCACGGCATAACAACACCTGACCTCCAATCAAGATGTAAGAAAGTAATCTCCACCAATGGAAAGCATAGAAGGAGTTGACTGAAAAAACTTTGGGAAGGGCTAATGGTATAAAAAGCAGAGCATCCACATGGCTGCTAGTCACAGAGACTCCCAGCATTGCAATTTTTCTTTATTCAGTCCTTTGTTTTATTTTTTGTTAAGGTTTAATAGACCTTTTAAAAATTTAAAAGTGAAGGTCTTTTCTTACATTACCTCCATTCCCATCCCCACTTTAAGCCTAATTGCTAGAATCATTAATAACACACAGTGCCAGCTACAGTCAATATATGATGTGATTGTTGGGTATCCCTAAATATTATTCCCATACCCCTTCCAAGTACAGACTGAAAAGTGAAAAATGAAGTCAATGGAGATTTTAAAAAAACTATGCTTTAACCTTTTTCTTTTCAGAAATAGTCATTCCCATTATTATAATCACTTTTATACAATGATGATGTGAGATGGCATAGGGTCCCTCAATTAATTGATAGATTATTTAAATATACAAAATATAAAATCCTAAGTTGTTCATAGAACTGTGTGGTGGTTTGACCGGAAATGGGACATCTGGGATATGCTGTTTATGCTGTGGTCACCAATAGGTATTTGGATTTTAATATTGGCACCTGGTTTGGCCACTGGAGCATTGGATTCGCCTCTGAGAACACCCACACAGGGGTTAAAAGCAGGGCTCTCCTCCCTTGGAGCTCTCTTTGAATTTCCAGCAGGAAGAGCTTGGATCTCTCCCCCGTCCAGCTGCTGCTGCTGGGCGGGGGAGGGGCAGCCATGTGGCTGGGTGAGGTAGGCCGGGGCTTGGACAGAGATGGGAGGTGAAGAGGCCCCAGCATTGAAGGGTGGGAGAAGCGCCAGGAGGTATCAGCCAGCCCTCCCCCGGAGAGAGAGAGAGAGAGAGAGAGAGAGACCCCAGTAGCCATCGGACAGCCCCCTCCCCCCCCCACCAGAGAGAGAGAGCCGTGCCTGGACTGTTATCTTGGAATTTGATATCATGTGCTGCTGTGGCGAAAGGGGGGGGGGGCGGTGTGGTGAGAAGTCCAGCCGCTTGTAAGAGCTTTTAACCCTTTGTGGACAATGAAAACTTTACAGAACATTAACCCTTCCTAGCAGAGAGATGAGAGTAGAGGATGAAGGAGGAAATGGGCCAGTGGGGAGGTCTGGCAAGAGAGAGAGAGAAATGTTGGAGGAAATGGAGAAGATGGAGTGGCATTTTTACTGGACTCTTTTTTTTTGTATAGCCATGGACTGTTTCCTTGTAATACAGAGACTGCATCCAGGGGGAGGCAATGGTTCAGAGCCAAGAGAGTTCAGTGTTGAGACCCCACGACCCCAGGGGGTGTAAAAGAAATGGGGGGGACAGAGGTCCCATAAGAGAGACTGTGCTCTGTTTGGAACAGGACGAGGCATCCTTAAAAAGACCACTCTCGAAGCAGGCCCCTGCCCCATGCAAGGTGGTGAGAGCACCGGGCATGGAAGGAAGATGTCACAAATGGCAAAGGATCTCCGGACGGTGCTGCGTGTGACAAGAAGTCCATGGCACAAGGAAGGATTCCATTCCGTATACTCTTGATGAACTGAGGATTTGATTATCCAAAGGATGGTACCAGACCGAGTGTTGATAACTTTGGGAAATGTAAATGTATTGGGAATTTGGTGGGAGGAGGAGGGGGAGTGTTTCTGTGCAGTTTTCATTTTCCTTGTGTTTATTTTCTTTCTTTGTAGTTTAGTTTTTGTAGTTTAGTTAATAAAGTTTTCTCTTTTTCCCCTAAGTAGGAGCCTGCTTTGCTTATTCCGGGTACCACCTCACAGCAGATGCCAGGGAGAGGGAATTTTCATGGGGGCACTGGCATTGTGCCAGCGTCAAACCATGACAAACTGCTACGATTAGATGTACATATACAAAAAAAGTATACTTATTTTAGTATCTTTGATGGCTGGTTTTCTATGGTTCTTGAAAAATCAGACTATTTTGTTCTATTAACTGATTTCAAATTAAAGATGTTTAACTTCTGTATTCCATTGAAAAGAAGTTGTGGTTTAGGTTTCTTGCGTGAATTTCTTCCCATTTGCTGTTTGGGAGATGCTGGAAAGAGGGGGAGGAAGCAGCTTTCTAGATGAATAGTCGATGATTAAGATACAAAAGAACTTGCCAATCGCTCTAGCATTGGACCAAAATTGTTCAAGGAGGGAAACGGGGGTTGGGCACTTTATTAGCTCAGGGTGAACACTCTGGCTGTGCTGGGAGCGGGGTCAGTTAGGGCAGTTTTGGTTCAGGACTGCTCCTGCTCAGCTGCTAAACGGTTGAGTTCTCCTTGCTGCTTGTTTCTAAGCCCACTGCTTACAGGAGGGAGAGAGGGTCTCAGCTGCCTATTGACTGAGACTTTGGCAACCGTTGGTGCTGGGAGATATGCCCTGGTGAGTGTTGGGGGAACCAAACCCCCCACCTCCTCTTTCTCACCGAGGCCACCATTACTCCAACAAGGTCCCAGGCTCGCATCGGAACACCCCCTGCTGGCTGTAATGCAATCACTGCAACTTTCACCTCACCAGAGCCACAAGCGCCCCCTGCCGGTTGTGGTAATAACTACACAAGAGGGGAAACAATACATAGTGGATGGGAAAACTTCTGTTATTGTGATGTTTTGTTCTGTTCTGATATATATAGTCTACTAAATAACTGGTTTTCCCTTTCCTATATTTTTTTTATGCCTGGAAGCCCCATAATTGCAAAGCTACAGTAAGTTAGAGGGAGGGGTTGTCTTTCTATTCCAGGAAGGTTCCTGCCTTCCTTGGTGGACATTTGTTTTCTGAACCAGGAAAGAAGTGATAGATTCTGTCAATGCAGGGACTAATATTTCCTACTGTCCCCGTTTAAGACAAATTTAAGAGGAAACTTCCTGAATGGGAATCCTCTAAAAAAGCATATTCCAGCAGCCCCTCCCCCAACAGGTTTGGGAGATAATCTCCTTGGAGAAAAGTGGAGAAAACTGTTTATTTCACAAGCAAAGTACTCACAAATATGAAAAAAATAATAATATTAAACAGTAAAACCTCTTGTTGTAATGAAGCCACGGGGGATCTTATCAGCAGAGCATTGGCCCGGGACCTCTATCCCCAGGAGGAGAGAGAGTACCGGAGGCCAGCTCGCTCAGACCTGGGCCACGGGGTAAACTCCTAGTCAGCAGGGTGATAACAGCTCATATAGTGATTTGTCAGCTCTTAGGATTTCAACTGCTGCTAGGTAAGTTTCCCCATGGCATAAAGGCTTCAAGCAGACATAGAGAGAGGAGAAAACACCAGCTGTTCCACGAGGATGGTTTATTCGGGAGTTCGTGAAGGGTCTCAGCTCTTCTTCTTCTGGGTTAGTAGGGTACAGTAAGCTACTTTTATACCCTTGGGCAGTATCCAAACTTGACCAATGGACAAAGGTTAGAGGGACCATAAATGACCAATAGAAAGGTTAACAAGATTTTTCTCCTTATAAGGGTACAAAGATAAGTTCTGAGTCTGGGGTCAGGAAACTTCTTTGTTGCTGTGTCAGCATTCCTATTGTTAAATCCTTCACGGTGCCTTTGCCAGGTCTGTGGAGTTTACTACAACAGACCATGGGTCCCAGCTGCGAAGTAGAGCAAGTTCTTCATGTCTGGTCCTGTCCTGACTGGGTGAAGAGCTACTTCATGAGTGATCTCCTGCTTGAGCTGGGCAAAGGTTTATTGCTGTTTAGGGCCCCACTGCAAAGTTTTTCTTGTGTAACCAGGTAGAGAGGGCTGACAATATGGCTGTACTCAGGAATATGCATTCTCCAAAAGCCTATGGTGCCTAGGAAAGCTTGTGTTTGCGTCTTGTTGGTTGGTGGAAAAATTGCTGTGATCGTATTGATGACATCACTGGGAATCTGATGCTGTCCATCTTGCCACTTCACTCCCAGAAACTGGATCTCTTGGGCAGATCCCTTGACTTGGCTCTTTTTCATGGCGAAACTGGCTTTTAGGAGAATCTGGATGATTTTCTCTCCTTTCTCAATCACTTCTGCTGCTGTGTTCCCCCACACAATGATGTCATCGATATACTGCAGATGTTCTGGAGCCTCACCCTTTTCTAGTGCAGTCTGGATTAGTCCATGGCAGATGGTGGGGCTGTGCTTCCACCTCTGGGGCAATCGGTTCCAGGTATACTGCACTCCCCTCCAAATGAAGGCAAACTGAGGCCTGCATTCTGTTGCCAAAGGAATGGAGAAAAATGCATTGGCAATGTCAATAGTGGCATAGCACTTTGTTGCCTTGGACTCCAGCTCATATTGGCACTCCAACATAACTTGCACAGCAGTGCTCAACAGTGGAGTCACATCATTCAAGGCATAAAAGTCCACAGTCAATCTCCATTCTCTTTCAGATTTCCACATTGGCCAAATGGGATTGTTGAAGGGGGAGTGGATTTGCTGACCACCCCTTGGCTCTCCAGCTCATGGATCATCTTGTGGATGGGGATCACAGCATCTCCAGTTGTTCGGTACTGTCAGCAGTGCACTAACAAAGTGGCAACTGGCATTTTTCGCTCTTTCCCCCTTCAGGAGTCCTACTGCAGATGGGTTATCTGATAGTCCAGGCAAGGTGTTCAACTGCTTAACATCCTCTGTCTCCATAGCAGCTATCCCAAAAGCCCACTTGAGTCCCTTTGGGTCTTTGAAATACCCACTTCGAAGGTAGTCTATGCCCAAAATGCATGGGGCCTCTGGGCCAGTCACAATAGGGTGTTTCTTCCCCTCATTTCTAGTCAGGATGACCTCAGCTTCCACCTAAGTCAAATCCTTTGATCCCTGTGTCACACCAGCAATAGAAACAGATTCTGTTCCCACGTCTCGATGGGATTAATGTGCACTGCACACCTGTGTCGACCAAGGCTTCATATTTTTGTGGTTCTAATGTGCCAGGCCAATGAATCCACACAGTCCAAAAAACATGGTTTTCCCTAGCCTCCACCTGGCTAGAGGCAGGGTCCCTCTAAGCCGAGTTATCCTTCCTTCCGTCTGTGGGTGTACATTTTAGAGGTTCCTTCAAGGGGATCAGACATATCATCATACCTGGCAGTTCAGCTATGGGCTACTGGAGCTGCTTCCCTTTTGGTGGAACCTCCTCTCTGAGTCTTGTTGTCCTTCAGTTCACGCACCTGTTGTGCCAGAGCAGCAGGGGTCTTCCATCCTACCTCCTTATATTTTCCCCACAATCACCCAGGAAGAACCATAGCTCACCTTGTGGGGTGTACCTTCTCTCCCTGTCTGGGGGACGTCTGTGTTTGGTAACAGAACCTCTGATCTGTACTGCCAAGATTTGGAGAAAGCATTATTTAATCTCATTTCTGAGTTTCTGGTGATTCTCCTCAATCTTATCTTCTATTTTCTGAATGTGCTCTGAGAGATGTATTTCCACAGCTGCAATTCTTGCATGTGTTGGGCCATGCACAGTATCTGCATATGCTGAGAGCTTCTTTGCCATATTAAGCATGGTCTCATCCCTGTCATCCCACTTCATCATTGCTAAAGGAGAACTGTATTCTTGTGGCCCAAGTTGTACGAGTTTTCACCACATCACTGATGTAGATTTTACCATGTCTGGATTCCTAGGTGTTGCTGGGTCCTCTGTGAAAACAATTTCTGCCACTGCCATTTCTCTTGAGTGTTGAATCCCTTGTTCTATGGTCTTTCACTGGGTTTGCTGCATATAGAGGTCGTTTGCACACAGATATCTTTGCCCCATACTTCTCAAGATCTGTATCCAGAGACTGAGAGGGTCAGCCCCCTTTACCACTCCTTGGTCAATAACCGGATCATGTGGCAGGAATCATAAATGCTTTGCTTCAGTACTATCCAGAACTGTAGTCTCACTTGCAGCATCCCAAAGACGGACTAACCAACTAATTATAGATTCATTAGATCATTGAGGTGTTGTATTGCACTAAATAGCTTATTTAGTTGTTGTTTTCCACTGGGTGATGGGAAATTTTACTGAGTATGTTAGGTCACATGGATGGTTTTTTCCCCTCCCCCATCACATAGTCTCTCCCTCACACACCCTCCCTGTTATACACACCTGGTGGTCTGTCCCATGGGTACCCCTCCCCTTGCCCCTCCCCAGTGGCATCCCATTGGCTACGGTCCTCTTTCCCCGCCCCCATCCCCTTGGGATAAAACTCCACTGCAAGGGCGCCACACTCTCTTTTCTACCTGGGTGGTCACTGCCACCAGAAGTGTCCTGTCCCAAGCCAATAAACAGGATACTTGTCCCCACGTAGAGAAGAGCGCTTCTCGTCTCTTATTTTCGTCTATGCAAGTCTGTTTGGGCCAGAGTCCAGAGCTAGCCAGATTTGGACTCATATGACAGCCCAGAGAGCCACGGATTATTGCATTGAGTGTAATCCTTTCTTAGGCTACAAAGGTCCTTCAGGGACAAGAACTCAGTAGTGAATTCTGATTCTGAGTCAGTAACTGGAGCTGGTCCTTTTGCCGGGTCATCATCATCCACTGGGCAATTGGTTTTGTGCTTCTTTCCTGTGGCAGGAGTGACTGCCAGTGGCTTAGGCTCACTGTCAGGTTCAGCTGCAACTTGAGTGACTGGGGTGTCTGCTGATTTATCTTCCTGCTCCCTGGCCTCTATCTGCTGCCCTACAGTATCTAACAGTGTGCGATAAGCATATGCCAAGGCACAGTTTATTGCAATGATCATTTTCTCCTTAGAGTCATCATTGTAGTTCTCTTGCAAATATTCCCCCACCTCAGCTGGGTTCTGAATTTGTTCTGAGGGAAAATTCCAGGGTATAGGGTCAGAGAATTCCTTCAGTGTTTGGCCCATGTTCTCCTATTCCCCACACTACTCAGGATTTTCCATGACTGGGTCCATGCCTGGTTCACGTATCTCGTCAACCCTTCTTGACAGCTCAGCGCTTATTTTAGACAAGCTGCAAACCATATAGAGGAAGCCTACTAGATAAAGTACCAGGAAGGTGGTTTCTTTGACATCCTGAGGAAACTGAAAATTCTCAAAACGTGATATAACAGATTCAAAAGAGAAAAAGGAAAGAAAAGGCTGGGAAGCCTCATCCCCTGCTCCTCCTCTAACAAACTGGGTACAATTACAAATAAACCCCCAAAACATGCTACTTGTGAGAAACAACCACTCACTTTTTAAAATTTTAAAGGTTTAATAAACCTTTATAATAAAATACTACAAAATGACTAAATAAGGAAAAATAACAGTGCTGGGAGCACACCCCCCACCCCTGCAGCTGCCTGCTACATGGCTCATTCACAGAATGGCTGATCCAGCTTTTATACCCTTGGTGTTGCATCATGTAACCCTAGCCCCTCCCAAAGTCTGTCAGTTAACTCTTCGTTGCTGTCCATTGGTTAAGACTGCTTTCTTGTAACTTGATTGGAGGTCAGGTGTTGCCATGCTGTGCCTCTTAGTAACAAGCCTGCCCTCCCCCTAAATGCCCCGACTACCAAGGCTATTACAAGGGGAGGGGAAAGAGGACTATGGAATCACATCCTACAATAGCATTGATATAAATCTCTATAATATCTATCTCTTAATCATGAGAACCAACTATTACATTACTTATCTATAACACTACTGAAACTAGGATGCAGGGTAGGATGAAGAAACAGTAAACCATACGTATATTGAACAAATCCCAGTACCTTTGTTAACTTCCTATAAACCATTATCACCAAACACATCAATATAGCAAGCCTTATCCATACCCCTGCTCTATAAAAGTTACAGGATAAGGACACAATTGGTGCTATCTCTGGATAGGCAAACAAGCCTAGGGACCAGAGAGAGATTACAACTGTTAGCGTTCAGGAACACATAATCACAGAATGATTATATGCAGGTGCTTTTATTGAAGAGCTCTGGGTGTCAGGGGTACAGAACCAAATCTGATGCCAACATGACTTCAGGATGAACATGTTTTTATACCTTTATCGTTATATAACTACATATTAATTATTAAACTTAGATTGTTCTATTGTATACATTGATTTCATCCAAGCATAGATTTTTGTAATTTCCATCAAACCCCCCCAACATAGTTTCTCATGATTCTTGTTACGATTAAACAATAATTACATCCAATTACCAAACAATCATATCATTTATCATAGTCATTAAACAATTATACAGGTGCAGCCTAACATTTTCCCAGGGCCTACCAGGCCTATCCTTCCTTTCTAACTCCCCTGAGTATTCCATGTTTTTAGAAACATTTTATCCCTACACTATCATTTCCCCCTCTTTGAAAGTATTTTCACTTCGCTATAATAAGTGTAAATGCTTTCACTTGATACAGTCCTTTGGCTTCTGAGTTTATACTTGATGTTCATCTTCAAATCCGGGATTGTTATAAACATTGTCATGGATGCTGTCACGAACTGTAAGACCTGAAGATGATGGATGTGGATTCTTGTCCTGTGTCAGTGCCTTCATTATCTTTCGGTTCCAGGACGTCTTTTTCTGTATTTCTCCTTTTAGGATGCTGTAACTAACCAAATTACTAAGAACATGATTATTAAGATTATCAAACTCTCAATGATAGACTTAATCCATGAACTCACATTCCGTCCTAACCCTTTGAAGATTTTGTCTACCAGCTCGTAGTCAAGTCCTTTTGCTCTCCTTGTGCCTCACATTCTATTTGTTCCAACTGATTGATATAATATTCTACATCTGCAGTTACATTTGGGATGTGGATGCAGCAATGACCAATTTGTCCTTTTAAAAAGCCACACACTCTATGCTCTTCCAGGAGTAACAAATCTAAGGCAAATCGATTTTGTAAAGTCATTTTTGTGGTGGTTTGTAATTGCATGTTTAGGTCTTTAAATCCTTCCTGGGTGACTCTTGCCAGTCTATCTACCTGACCTGTAAGTTTGTACAACATTTCTCTATTCTGGTAGTTTGCTATAGGACCAAAAAAAGACTCTAGGGCCCACCCAAATTTCACTCCACTAGAGGGTTCTTGGCAATTCTATAAAATCCATCTGCCAATAGTCTCCTGGTTCTATTCCTACCCAAATCCTTCCTAGATGTGCCTGTCATCTAGCCACTGGGTTGTTTTTCAAGCAGATCTCACATTTTGACATTACTGATTTTGCCATTGTTAACATGTGTACTGAGATTAAATTTTGCTTTAGCAATTTCACCAACGCCTCTGCACCCCAATGACATTCGTTATGTTTAATTTGTAGAACTTGTCTCATTATCAAGGTGGGTACCACTATCTGCCCTTGTGTAGTTACATACCACCCTTCTGAATTCTTTTGTGCATTTAGCAAACGTCTCAATCTCTCATCTTCTACTGAATATTTTGGTTTTGGAGGCAAATTGAATTGAGATACACTAAGTTTTAAAGGTATCAATGCCATTGTTGTTTGCACTTCTCGAGCAACCTGTCGGGCTGTCCAGTCTGCCTTTTGATTTCCCTCACAAATTTTGGAGCTTCCTGATTGGTGTGCTTTACAGTGTATATTTGCCACTTGTTCAGGTTTTTGTACTGCTTTTATAAATTGTAGGACTGCATCTTGATGTTTAATATTTGTACCTTGAGAAGACAGTAGTCCTCTTTCTTTCCACAGTGCTCTGTGCACAAGCACCA
This sequence comes from Geothlypis trichas, assembly GCA_009764595.1. Classification (NCBI taxonomy): domain Eukaryota; kingdom Metazoa; phylum Chordata; class Aves; order Passeriformes; family Parulidae; genus Geothlypis; species Geothlypis trichas. Next base: position 1,460,371 of record CM019934.1, read on the forward strand.
CTCCAAAAGCATATTTTGAGTCAAACCATATGTTTACCCTTTTCCCTTCACTCAATTCTAGTGCTCTGGTTAAGGCAACCAGTTCTGCCCTCTGGGCAGATGTATTTGGTGGTAATGCTTTTGCCTCCACTACTGCACTGATTGTTGTTACCGCATATCCAGTGTATCTGGTTCCGTTCTCCATGAAGCTGCTTCCATCTGTGAATAACTCCCACTCTGGTTGCTCTAGAGGGACGTCTTTCAGGTCTTGTCTCGCTGAATAGGTGTACTCTATTACTTCTACACAGTCATGCTCTAATGGGCCTTCTTCAGTTGTGGTACCTAGAAACAAGGCTGGATTCAAAAGGTTAGTCGTCGTTAATGTGACATCATCCTGCTCAGTCAAGATTACCTGGAATTTTATCATCCTGCTTGGAGATAGCCAATGGCTCCCCCTTCTACTCCAAAACAGTGGTTACCATGTGCGGTAAATAGGCATCTATGTGCCTTCCCATAGTGAGCTTCCTGGCTTCTTGTATCAGCATCACTGTGGCTGCGACTGCCCACAGACATGAAGGCTATCTGGCACTTACGTTGTCAAGTTGTTTGGAAAAATAGCCCACTGGCTAAGTTTGGTCAGGACTCCCAGTGCTAGGTGCAGCCTTTCATGTACAAACAGCTGAAAATCTTTAGACAGATCAGGTGACCCTAATGCTGGAGCAGTTGTCAGTGCTTTTTTTAATTTTAGGAAGGCTTCTTTTTGTGGTTTGCCCCAGGTAAATGGCTGCATCTTCTGGGCTTCGTACAGGGGTTTCACAATTAGTCCATAGTCCATGATCCACAGGCAACACCACCCTGCCATCCATGGAATACTCGCAGCTCGTGTACATTCTGGGCCTCTGGAATAGCACAAATAGCTTGAGTACGGTTAGTACCTAGTTTTCGTTGCCCTCATGAGATTTCACATCTCAGGTAGATCACAGTCTATTGGGCAATGTGTGCCTTTTCTCTGGATGCTTTATAACCTCCCATTCCCAGTGAATTTAAAATCTTGATCGTCACCTTAATGCAGGTTGCTTTTTCTTCTGTAGCTATCAGTATATCATCAACATACTGCAACAACAGGTATTGGTCTCTCAGTACTTGCCCATTCCCAGTCCAAATCTCCAGCTCCTTCGCCAGTTGGTTTCCGAATAGGGTTGGACTGTTCTTGTAGCCTTGTGGAAGCCGTGTCCAGGTGAGCTGGGTTTTTCTTCCGTTCCCTGGATTTTTTCATTCAAAGGCAAACAGTTTCCTATTTTCTTTGTCAAGGGGTATGCAGAAAAAAGCATCTTTTAGATCAATTACAGTAAACCATTTATATATCTCCTTTATGGATGTCAACAATGTGTAGGGATTGGCAACCACTGGATAAGTGTCTTTAGCTATTTCATTTATTGCCCTCAAATCCTGCACTAGTCTATACTCACCATTTGGTTTCTTTACTGGAAACATTGGTGTATTATATTCTGATTCACATTCCTCTAGAATTTGATACTTTACGAATTTATCAATAGTCTTTCCTATTCCTCATCGTGCTTCTGGTTTTATGGGATACTGTTTGACCTGTACAGCCCTTGCCCCTTCTTTTAATTCTACATGTACTGGTTGTGCCAATTTAGATTTTCCTCGTATATATGTTTCCAATACAGAGGGGATCACGGCATCTTCTACTTCCCTAGGGATGGTAGGAACTGTTTTTTCTTTTATCATTAGAATTTGTCCTGTCTTTGACTCGGGTTTTTTCATTAGAAGTTCCCCATTCTCAAAGGTTATTACCACACATCAAGTTTCACTAGCAAATCTCTCCCTAAAGGTGGAATTGGACACTCAGACACATATAAGAATTCATACAGTAAAATCTTGTTCCCAAAACACAAATCTAAAGGTTGCAAGAATGGCCGATTTTCCTCCTTCCTTGTGACTCTAATAATTGTAGTTGATTTGTTCCCGATTCGCCCTTCTAAATCATTTAATACCGAATGTGTGGCCCCCGTATCCACCAGGAATTTTACTTCTTTATCCCCTAATTGTATAGTTACTACAGGTTCCTGTATTGATTTTTGTGATTTTTGTTCCGATTCTAGTCAGCTGCCATAATTTCCCAGCACCATCACCTTGGCAATGTCTTCCTGCTGGAACTGATTGCCCTGGTTAAACCGGTTTGGGCACTCTCTCTTCCAATGTCCCTCCTGCTTTCAATACACACACTGATTTAAGCCTAACCCTTGCATGACTGCTCCTCCACCGCCCCTGCCAAACCCGCCCCTCCCCATAGTCCTGCTGCCTCGACCGTCTCTACCATGTCCCCTTGAATTCCCTTGTAATACTTGCAAGACACTTTGCCCCTGTTTTTTGTTAACACTTTCTCCCTGTTATTATAAACTTTCCAGGCCACCTCAAGCAGTTTATCTAGGTTTCTTAATTCCCCTCCCTCTAGTTTCTGTAACTTTTTCCTAATGTCTTCTTGTGACTGGCCAAGGAAGATAAGAGCAAGCTGAACTTTTGTTTGCCCTGTGTCTATTTGGAGGTCTGTATATTTTCTCGCTGTTTCCTTAAGCCTTTCCAAAAACGCAGTAGGGGATTCTTTCTTTTCCTGCCATATATCTCATACAATTTAGACTAATTCATAGTCTTAGGTATAGCATTCTGAACCCCTATCTGGATCCACTCCTGATATTTCTTTAGCCTCTGCATACCTCCGGGTGTATTACGATCCCATCCTGGATCCTCGGTTGGAAAATTATCATCTAGAGTCCTCATCACTAGCCTGTTTCTGATGTCTTCTCTCACTCTTTCCTTGGCTGCCCTGAGAACCATCTCTTTCTCAGTAGAATCCAATAAAGTATCTAGTATTACTTGTATATCATCCTAGTCCAGATTCTGAGTTTTCATGATCATTTTTACCACCCTTGCCACTTTATCAGGATTTTCCCTATTTTCCCCTGATTGCTTCCAAATTACCAAGTCCGCAGGAGAGAAAGGTACTTTTACAAATACTGGCCCCTCTGCTCCTACTCCTTTTCTCAAGGGGGCAATCACAGTCCGCTTTTGCCTGCTCAAGTCTTTTCCTGCTTTAGACAGGATTGGGGTGAGCTTTGACCGAGTCTGAAGAGATACTGGTGTGGCTGATTCATCTCCACTACTGCTATCTTCCTCACTCACATTTCTCCCATTTCCTTGTATCACAGTTAGATTTTGATCATCTCCCAGGGAAGAAGGATCAGGTGAAGGTGGGAGAGGGGGGTAGAGAGGGAAGGGTAAAGTAGGATTAGGTGAAATAAGGTTAGGTGAAGTAGGGTTGGGTGGAGTAGGGGCAAGCGGAATAGGGACAGCTGTTCTTGGTCCTGTTGGAACCATTTGTAAATCAACATCCATATTGTTCCCCCAACACAAACTTTCTTTACACGACAGGTGTTCTAAACAACACTTCCCTTTTACACAGACCTCAAACTTATCACTCGCAAATGCCTTGACCACCATCAATCCACACTCAGTCTGCCATTCTGGCTTATCTCGCAAATGGAAAAACAAATCAACATACGGAACCTCATCACAATTTCCCTCTCGCTTATAAAACAACATCAACTGTAAAATGGTGTTATATTGCAAAGACCCGTTTTTCAGCCACTTTTCCCCATTCTCCAGGACATATTCTGGCCACCATGTATTACAATAATCAATCAACTTAGCCTTACATAACTCTTCCCCAAAGTTACCCTGTTTCCAATGTGCTAATAAGCACCCCAAAGGAGAAGTACGCAGTATGGGGGCATTGCCACTCAAAATTGCTTTAAGCTTCTCCATATTACAGCTACAATACACCACAGATGTCAAGCTTGCAACGCTTTTGCGATTGTCTAACAGACGGCGCCTAGGCAATACCAGGAATTCCTTAGCCCAACCATGCGTTGCTTTGGCTGCGTTTTATTGGCAGGCAACCAGACCAGAGTGAAAAGCACCTTACCTTTCCAGGGGACATTGTGAGTGGCATGAGGGTTGCGGCACCAGTGGGCTCCCCGAGAATCTCTCGGTGCTGGCTGGAGCGTGATTGGGTCACGGGGTCCTCAGCAGCGCTCATAGGGTCCCATCTGGGGTTGCCAAAAATGTTGGCGTTCACAAACACATAATCACGGAATGATTATATGCAGGTGCTTTTATTGAAGAGCTCTGGGTGTCGGGGGTACAGACCCAAATCTGACTCCGACATGGGTTCGGGATGAACATGTTTTTATACCCTTATCGTTATATAACTACATATTAAACTTATATTGTTCTATTGTATACATTGATTTCATCCAAGCATAGATTTTTGTAATTTCCATCAAACCCCTGGGGCACAGTGGAAATTTTCCAGGGTAGAAATCCATTTTTATTTAGGTGAAATATACATCTTTGAGTTAAGTCTGTAGCTTGCTCTTTAGTCTGACTGCCTGTTCTCGTGAAGGGCCTGTGCTTGGAGGGACTGCTTCAGCCGAAGGACAAGAGATAAGGGGGGAGGAGGAGGGGGGGGGGCAGACAGAGCAGGGCAACCTGACCCAGGAGTTCTTTCTGATAAAGAAGAATTAGCGCAAGTGTCACACAAATCAGTGGAATGAATATGTATGAACCTATTGTGAAATTGCATTCATATGTATTTGAGAGTGAGATAAAAGGGGATCTGGACTTCCCAGAGGTAAACATGTCATTTTAGGGGAATGATTCCCACATGCGTCCAGCGCTGTAATAAACATATCGGCTTTAGAACTTTCACAAAAGTTATGGAGTTTGTTTGCTACCGCAAATCACCCCCCCAACATCATTTCTCATTATCCTTGTTACGATTAAACAATAATTATATCCAATTACCAAACAATCATCTCATTTAACAATCATATAATTTATCATAGTCATTAAATGATTATACAGGTACAGCCTAACATTTTCCCAGGGCCTACTAGGCATATCCTTCCTTTCTAACTCCCCTGAATATTCCATGATTTTAGAAACATTTTATCTCTATACTGTCAAAGCCAGCAGACCCTGAGGAAGCAAACAAAATGTAGCAGAAATTCTGTAGCCGTAGCAAGAGCTGTGGGGGTTGGGCGGATGTGGGGTATCAAGTTAAAGTGTAGCAGGAAGCCCTAATTAGTGGCAGAAAACAGGAGGGCTAGGCAGGGAATCACTCCCATGGATAGCTCACCGGCAATGGCTGGTCCCAGGGTAGGGCTGCACAGAGGTAGTGGCCCTGGCGGAGGACAGCGGGCTCCCAGCGCAGCATGCACTGGCTTTGCCCTCCCAAGCAAGCCAGCAAGCCCAGTCACAGTGCCAAAGGAAAAGAAAAAAAAAACAGGTAAAACCCACAAGGTAACAGTATCTCCAGTCAGAGGCACCACGCTGCGTGGCCACTGAGCTGATCGTCTCACTGGAAGGAAACCACAGGCTTTCACCCCCCCCAACCCTCACAGGATCCCAAGCTGGCTCTCACCCATGACAATACTCCTGGAGCTGGGAAGGGCCAGGGGGAAATGACCAATTCGAGACACAAAAAAAAAAAACCAAACAAAAAATGGTTATGGGATAAAATCAACACCCAAGACAGCTGCTTACCAGGGTTTGTTGTTGCAAGCAGGCCCCCAGCCGAGTAATAATTAGCATAGACCCCATGATTCACAGAAGGCTGATCAATAATTCTTTATTAAGAAACCCATTGCTCTTTTATAGACAGTTACGATACAGGTGGCCCAAATTGGTCCTCCAGTCCAAACACCATCACCATTGGCTAATTAAGAAACCACCCTTTGGTAAACAAATCTCCATAACACATTCCACGTGTTCACAATACCAGGTGCAGCAAGTTAAGAATTGTTTTGCATTCTTTTCTCTGATCTTCTCACAGCCTTTCCCAGGACGATGCCTGGGAAAGTTGCGTTTCTCTCTGTGGCCAGAGAGCTGCTGCCACAAGGGTTGACCCACAAGTAAGAACTGTGGTGGGTTGATCTTGTCTGGCTGCTAGGTACCTACCGAACAGCTCACTTACTCCCCCTCTCCTCAGCAGGACAGAGGAAGAAAAGATGAAAAAGCTCGTGGGTTGAGATAGGGACAGGAAGGTCACTAACCAATTACCATCATGGGCAAAACAGACTCAACTTGGGAAATATGACTTTAATTATTGCCAGTAAAAAAAAAAAACTAAAACCCAAAAATAAAACCACCTTTCCCCCATCCTCCCCCTTCTTTCCAGGCACAGCTTTACTCTTGCCTCTTCTACCTACTTGTCATAGTTTAAGCATAGATGGAAATTAAGCCCCACACAGGCCCTCTCCTCCCCTCACTCCCTCAAGAGAGATAAAAGGCGGAGGTTCTGAGTTGAGATAAGAACAATTTACTGGAAACAGCAACGAGATAAGAAAATGAACAGTAACAGCTACAATACTAATAACAACAGTGTATGAAAGGGTGATTTCATGCAAAAATGCTCACTGAGTCTGACCCAATGCGGCATGAGTGCAACCAGAGCCACCCCACCGCTCCATCTGCCACTTGTTCTGCTGGAAAAAGGAACAAAATGGAAACGACCCCCCCCCCACCTCCCTCCTTCCCAGAAGTGAGTCCCTTACTTCCACCCCACAACGATGATGTGAATGGTATAGAATAACAACCTAGACACAGCCACACAGCTCTAGGCTCTGCACCCTCTTGGCTGCTACCTCTCACTGGGGAATAGGCTGGGGAGTGAGTAAGAAGTTTGGAGGGGACACTGTAAAGAAATAAAGAAAACTAGTAGCTTAGTGTAACTTACTTAGCATTAGTAACTAGATGTGCTGAAGCCTCAGGCTGTGAGCTGTGAATTTACACCAAGATACACTGAACTTTTACCTACTTAAGTAAAAGGAGACCCCAGAGCCAGTTTGAGCCAGAAGATAAGGAAGCAAGGAAGGCAACTACCCTTGTCAGCATAAGATGCAGCCTTAGAGGTAAGAGAAGAAATGGGTTCACCTAGAGACAATGAAGAGACCCAATGAAGAACAAGACTACCCCATACCATAATATTACTATTGGACTGAACTGTCACGTGACGGGTGGGAAACTTGCGTTGTAAGGGTATAATTGCCCAAGAATTTCTTTGTTCAAGGTCTCTCTCCTGAGGCACCCAGCTCAAGCTGTATCTCATCACTGTACCAAATAACCTAATTTGCTAGATTCTGCCTGAGACTCTGCTTGGGGAACCCTAGGGTAAAACCAAAAGGGAAAACGTCTGTGTGAGTGTGTGTGTCTGGAGTCAGCACAGGGTACCCATGGGTTCAGTGGAGCCATTCATCATGAACGGACTGTAAAGTCCTAGTGGTTGAAGTCTCAGGTGGTATGAATGTAACTCCTTGATTGAGTGTGAGATAAGGCCAATTTCCCTAACAGACACAGATGGGACAGCTGACCTGAACTGGCCAAAGGGATATTCCATTCCATTCCATTCCATTCCATTCCATTCCATTCCATTCCATACAATGCCATGCTCAGCAATAGAATTCGAGGGAAAGGATGAGGGTTTCCTTTTTTGGGGGGGGGAGAGGGAGGTAGCTGTTGTTCAGAGACTGGCTGAACATCAGTCTACTTCTGGAAGGTGATGAGTAATTACCTTTGCATCACTTGTTCTGGTTTTCTCTTCTTCATCTTTCTCAAACCCTGAGTTCTCTTGCTTTTGCTCTTTCTATTTTCTCCGTGCCTTCTTTTTTCGTGGGAGTGGGGTGGCATCTGAACAAATAGCTGTGTGGTGCCTAAGCTGCTGGTGAGAGGTAAACTACAACATTATTTTCACACACTGTTTTAGGAAATATGTAATGGTGTCAATTTTTTAAATATATATACTGTATTGGTTTTGCACACTCTAGTTTTGCTAGCAGGGGGGCTATAGAGAGATGGGTCCTGTGAGAAGCTGCTGGAAGCTTCCACCATGTCCAGCAGAGCCAATCCCTGATGGCTCTAAAGATGGACATGCTGCTGGACAAAACTGGGACAATTAGAGAGGTTGGTAATGCCTCTCTGATGACATATTTAAGAAGAAAATCAAAACAAAGTCACAGTTTTTCTTCTAGTAAAAGAAGAGGAGGAGGTGAGAATATGTGAGGGGAAACAACATAGCAACACCAAAGTCAGTGAAGAAGGAGGAGGAGGTGCTCCAGGTGCCGGAGTCGAGATTCCTCTGCAGGCTGTGGTGAAGACCATGGTGAAGCAGGCTGCCCCTCTGAAGCCCATGGGCCCACAGGGGATGCAGAGATCCACCAACAGCCTGTGGGGGAGGCGCCCATGCCAGAGCAGGTGAATGCCTGGAGGAGGCTGTGCTCCAGTGGAAGACCTGGTGGAGAGAGGGGGCCCTTGCTTCCAGGCTGGAGCAGCCTGTCCTTGGAGGACTGCACCCCATGCAAAGAGAGACCTACGTCGCAGCACTTTTGTGAGGACTATGTGCCCGCGGGGGAAAATTCATGTTGCAGCAGGTGCAGTAGGACTGCTGGTTGTGAGAGTGGACCCATGCCAGAGAAGTTCACAGAGAACTGTCTCCCATAGGAGGGACCCCATGGCCTCACAGGGGAAGGACTCCTCTCCCAGAGCAGCTGAAGAAAATCTCGGTGGTGAACTGACCAAAACCCACATGCCCTGTCTCCCTGTGCTGTTGGTGGGAAGGAGGGAGGGTCTGGGGGGAAAAACGTGTTTTAAGGGCTTATTTTACTTCTCATTATCCTCCTCTGATTCTGTTAGTAATAAATTCACTTTGCAACCTTAAGTTGAGCCTGTTTTGCCCTTGAATTTTTTTCTCCCCGTCCTTATCTCACTCATGAAGCATTTGTAAATTTTTTCCCCTTCTCCACTGCCCATCTATAGCAGAGGATGGTGAGCGAGCGATTCTCATGGGTGCCTTGCATTGGGCCAATGTCAAACCACAACATATACCTAAATGGAACTTTACCTACAGTCAGTTCTATCAATGCATTTTATATGCAGTAGATAAATAGCTAACCATATCTGTTATCCAAATTTCATTTTTACAGTGTTCTATTGCTTGAACACAAAGTTAGTTTCTATGTAGAATCTATTGGCAGCTTGATTATTTTAAAACTTAGTTTTCAAGTTCAAAAATAACATTCATGGTAGCCTTACATTACATACGAGCCCAATCAATATATGTTATAAAATGGTGTAATGGATGCATGCATGTCTGATAGAGTGATAATAAATTTACTAAATTCTTATTGTTCACTTTTGTAAGCATTTTAAAAAAGCATTGTGATTTTCTTGGATGGATACACAATCCTTGATGGAAGAATTATTTAGACTGAATCTGTGGCACATTAAGAATAAAGCTGACAAGATCTATTCTGCATATTCTTTTGACATGATTCCAGCAAGAGAAACAGCATGGTATAAAAAGTATATAAGAAAGACTGTTCTTACCATAACCGTCAAAATCTGGAAATTGTAAATACATGTTTAGGTGGTTGAAAAAGTCAAAATCATAATAATTGTAACCACTCAGAAATTACAGTAAGAAATGTTATGCAGTTACATGTAGCTGTCAAAACAATGCATATCTTTCCTTGTCAGTTGGTAATTCTTTTCCAACAAGACAGAAAAACTTTGGCATTTGCAGGTTGTCCTGGTTTATGGCAAATTTGGGAGAAAACCTGCAAAGGGGTTCCTCTAGAAAGCAAATTCAAGTGGCGTCTCCCCCAAATGGATCAGGAAAAGATTTCCTTGGAGAAAAGTGGAAAAAACTGTTTATTTGACAAGCAAAGCATTCACCAGCACAAAAAAAAAAAAAAAAAAAAAGAATAATATTAAACAATAAAACCTCTTGCCGCTCCAAAGAGATGACAAACTCAGGAAATCCTCTTCGTGGGCTGTAGCTCAGCTCACTCAGTCTGTTATTAGTCCCTCCAGCGCTGGAAATGCTGCAGCCCAGGCCAAGCCCCAGGGGACCACAGGTGTGAGCTGGAGGTGCTCTTCTGGGTGTTCAGTCCAGAGCAGGTTTAAACAGTTCCAAGAAAAAGAAACACTAGAGTCTAGGGAACTTCTCTGCCTCAGCTAGCTAAAAACTAACTAAAAAGCAAAAGAGAGCTCTGTCCCAGTGTCTGTCCATCTGTAGACAACACAATCCAGGAGAAGGAATGTGGAGGAGTGAGTGCAGTTTCTGAAAACAAACTGCATGCTTCTTCTCTTCCCTCCCCCTTCCCTCTCATAACCAGTCTTAAAGGTGAAAAACTTATTTCTAGGCTAAACAGACCAATGGGGATACAAGCATCATAAAGTCACCCCAGGACACAGGTGTTCAAAATAATTTTCAAAGTTACTACAGTCACAGCATTTTCTTTGCAAAAGGTAAACTGTACACCAAGGCTCAGAGGCTGTAAAAACTGGTTCCAAGTGGAAAAAAGTGCAAATATCCTGCACAGATAGCTTAAAGAGCTGCTGGTTGAATCATTTGCTAACAGAATCTTTGTTTTCTTTTTTGCATAGTTCACACATCACTGGGAATGTGACAGGGTGTGCGATTTTTGGCAAGAGCAAAAAAAGTGATACCTGTGTAAGTTGCCGTGTTAGGCATGCTGGATCCATGCAGAATTCAGGTAGAAGGCTGCTACCTGATGTTATTAGACAATGAATATTGATGTTGTTTTTGTTGAAGCAGTTCTGTAATAGCCAACAGCTTCTTAAGAACATGCTGTAGAAAAAAATACAAAAAAACACACAAACAACAAAAAACCCCAGTACAACCGTACATTAGCAACTAGAAAAAAACAACACCCATCTTGCTTGAGAAGCATCTTCAACATTAACCTACCAGACTTAGAATTAGGTAGTTTAAAATATATTTAAATCCACAGCCCCCACACTCCCTCTCCCCAGCTGCAGTTTCACAGTCACTAAGACATTATTTCAAAAGGCAACTGTAAAACAGCAATATGCAATTTATCTGCAGCCGTGGAAACCCATTAAGTCTTGCCAACTTAACCTAAGAGTTTGAAAATGAAACAGTTCTATCGGTTAAAAACAATCTGTATACCAAAAATCTACTCTTGGGTATTTTCTCAATGTGAAAGTGCAGAACTGGGCCAAGAACATGAAAAAAATTCTGGTGGAAAAAAAAAAAGGTGATAATACAATTCACTACTGCACAAGCAGAAGCACCCTCTAATTTTCTGAAAACCTGGTCATTAAACTTGAACAAATGCAACTGAACATACAAAACAGGCTGAGAAATAGTATTGCTAATGCACTGTCAGGAGTTCAATAACTTTTTCATTATAGTAGAACTGTGTTCAGCTACAACAGGTTGATGATAAACATTAGGGCACTTATAGGTGAAAAAAAGAAAAAAGATTCAAGAGGGTTTTTTTTTATGGAAACCCATGAGGAGAAATTACTCCTCTGAAGTAGAAATATAAGTGTATTGAGAAAACAGTGTCACATTTATGACCCTTAAGTGCTACAGATGCAGGCCTTGTGAAAGAAATTCCCTCCCTTATCTGTAAGCAATACATATTTAATACTGAAAACTTCTACTATCCTGACTTGGCAGTCTAGCCATCATCTTTGCTTTGTCAAGACTAGAAGTAGCTGTGAATTACGAACTTGAACATGATTGATTTTTTTCCTCTCATATGCCCCTGAAGAAGCAAATTTTAGTAGTTATTAAACTAGATTAGTTTTTAATTGCTATAATGTAGTGTTATCTCATTTTAAATTCCTTGATCTTTCTTCTGCCAAAGCTAATTGAATACAAATATACTTTCACCATTCACAAAATTGCTCTAAGTGTTCCCAGTAATACCCTTATTTTAAAAAAAAACATTACTGCCAAAAAATACATTTTTTGAGTAACATCTGCTGAGATGAAATATAGATTTATCATCTATTTGGCTTTAAATTAAGGCCTTGAAAGAGTCAGGATATAGGAAGCTCAGACTTCAAACTATGACAATAATAAGAAATCTGATTACAAGAAGTAATTTTGAAGCAATTAAATTAAGAACTATTTTTAAAACTGCCTCTTCAACATGAGTCATTAAATAGTTTGAGCTGATACTGATTTAATGTAAGGAAGACCATCTCTAAATCAAAAGACTTTCCATAGTACAACTGCCGCTGTCCCCAAATCATTAGCATTAAAAAGGGAACAGAAATTATCTCCTGCACAGCACAGTATACTAGTCAAGCATACCAAAACATGTTACTGTGCAATAAGTAGGATTGGCAACTTGAAGTTCATCATAATTAGTAGACCATAGGCAAGTATATTACTTTTTGAGACAATGCATGAAGTCATGCAGATTTTTTTCTCTTAAAAATAAGTTTTCATAAAAGCTGTACACAAGTTAATTATTTGGAAGAGAACACTCATTTATAGCATTTACTAGAGAAGTTTGCCATGACTGTTTACAAACATAATAAATTAGGAAGCAGAAGTAAAGTAGTGCTAGAAAGCTAAGGAAAGTAAATTTAGATGTTTAATTCTCAGTTAGATGAGCTAGATCCTAAATCTAGAGACTGCCAGGAGACAGTAATTTCTTGAGTTTAGGCTTCCTTCCTCTAGAAACTAAAAACCTCACCTGGAAACTAAAGAAGAAAACCCCACAAAAAACCAAAAGTACAAAACAAAAACAAAACCAAACAAATAAAAAAACCCACAAAAAAAACCCCAAAAACCCCCCAAAAACCAACCGCAAACTAATGAATGATCTCCTTTCTTGGTGGCTGAGCTTAGGGAGGAAGTTGAAAGACTAAGGAGTATTAGGGAAACTGAAAGGGAAATAGATTGGTGGAGTTCAGCCCTTCCATCCTTGAGGGAGGCCCACCAGGAGTCAGAGGACTCCCATTCCTCTCATTGTCAGGCAATAGGAGGACACCTGGTGGATGAAGGGGAGTGGAGATGGGTTATTACCTCAGGGAGGTAATAAAAATTCCTCCTGACTCCCATCACATACCCAGGTGCCACTTCAGAATAGGTATGAGGCCCTGGATCTAGAAGGGCAGCCAGATGACATAGAAGAAAATGATCTGCCCAGTAAGCCTTCCAATTACACTTCGTCTGTCAAACGGATTACTGCCTCTAGCATTAAAAAGAAAAGAAGGGCAGTTTAGTGGGTGACTCCCTTCTGAGAGGAACAGAGGGCCCCATATGTTGACCCGACCCATCCCACCTGGAGGTCTGCTGCTTCCCTGGGGCCAGGGTATGGGATATTACCAAGAGACTCCCTGGGCTGATTCAGCCCTCTGATTATTACCCACTGTTGATACTCCAGACTGGCAGTGATGAGATTGAAAAGAAAAACACCAGGGCAATTAAAAGGGACTTAAGGTCACTGGGTCAAGTGGTTGATAGGGCAGGAGCAAAGGTATTCTGCTCAGTCCCTTTGGTGGCAGAGAAAAACGATGAAAGGAATAGGAGAACACACATTATCAACAAGTGGCTCAAGGGTTGGTGTCATAGGCAGAATTTTGATCATGGGGTAACTTTTATGGCACCTGGTCTGCTGAAACTGGATGGCCTCCATCTCTCTGTTAAGGACAGAAGGATTTTAGCTCATGAACTGGCAGAACTCATTGAGAGGGCTTTAAACTAAGTTTGAAGGGGGATGCAGCTGGGCTGTCTAGAAGTAGGCCCAAGGGTGGTAACCTCAGTTAGCGGTGAAATCAGTAGCCCAGCTGAGGTGCATGTATACTAATGCACTCAGCATGGGTAACAAACAAGAAGAGCTGGAAGCCATGGCGCAACAGCAAAGCTATGAGGTAATCGCCATCACGGAAATGTGGCAGGATGATTCACATATCTGGAGCACTGCACTGGATGGCTACAAGCTCTTCAGGAGAGATAGGAAAGGGAGAAGTGGTGGAGGAGTGGCCCTTTATATTAGGGAGGCTTTTGATGCCATGAGTAATGAAACTAGGGATGATGAAGTTGAATGCCTAAGGGTAAGAATTAAGGGGAAGGCCAACAAGGCTGACATCCTACTGGGAGTCTGTTATCATCCACCCAACCAGGAAGAAGAGGTGGACAACTTATTCTATAAGGAGCTGGAGAATGTTTCAGGATCACCAGCCTGTGTTCTTGTAGGTTACTTTAACCTACCAGACATCTGCTGGGAACTTAATACAGCAGACAAGAGGCAGTCCAGGAAGTTCTTAGAGTGTGTGGAGGACAACTTTTTGTCACAGCTGGTGAGTGAGCCCACCAGGGGAGGGACTATGCTAGACCTGATGTTCACAAATAGAGATGGGCTGGTGGGAGATGTGGTGGTTGTAGGCCGCTTGGGGCAGAGTGATCATGAAATTATAGAGTTCTTGATATTTGGTGAAATCAGGAGGAACATCAATAAGACTTTTACATTGGACTTCCAGAGAGAAGACTTTGGCCTATTTAGGAGACTTATTCAGAGAGTTCCTTGGGAAGCAGCCCTTAAAAACAAATGAGTCCAGGAAAGGTGGGCGTGCTTCAAAAGAGAGATCTTGAGGGCACAGGAACAGACTGTCCCTGTGTGCCAAAAGATGAGTCAACGAGACAAACATCCAGCCTGGATGGGCAATGAGGTTTTGAAGGAACTTAGGAGTAAAAAGAGGATGTATCATCTTTGGAAGGAGGGTCAGGTCTCTAAGGAAGTATTTAAAGGGGTTGCTAGGGCATGTAGGAAAAAAATTAAGGAGGCCAAAGCTCAGTTCTAACTTAATTTGGCAACTTCTGTAAAGGATAATAAAAAATGATTTTACAAATATATTAATGGCAAAAGGAAGAGTAAGACCAAGTTTTGTTCTTTACTGAATGTAGGAGGGAACTTAGTAACTGCAGATGAGGATAAAGGCGGAAGTGCTTAATGCCTTCTTTGCCTCAGTCTTTAGTGGGAAGATGCTTGTCCTCCTAGGTTGGTAGATGTTGTCAGGGAGCAGAATGGTCCCCCTGTTGTAGCAATGTATATGAACAACTTAGGCCTCAGTGTGCACCAGCCACACCGTCTGTAACTGTTCTTATCAGAATTTTCTCAGGGCACTGTGGAATTCATCAAAGTTACTAAGACATAAATTGTGCTAAAATAAGAACAAAGAAGCTGAGAAACTGCATACCAGGATCACAAGAACTAGATAACAGATGACTGTGAAACACCTGCACAGTAACCAATCATGGACACTGAGAAATGGAGGCAGAGAACGAGGGAACAAGACAAAGGCACTAATCGAGAAGTGTGATCTTAGTAGTTTGTAGAATCTATAAAAGTGTGTGTAATGTAAACAAAAAATGGCTTCTGCTTGATCATATTGGTCAGTTGTTCAGGAGTTCTGGCTTTCCTGCAATACCCTGTTATCTAGGAGGAGGCAGTCAGAGAACTGCTGAGCCGCTTGGATGTTTATAAATCTATGGGACCAGATGGGATCCATCCCAGGGTGATGAGGGAGCTGGAAGATGGGCTTGTGAAGCTGCTCTCCATCATTTACCAACAGTCCTGGCTTGCTGGTGAGGTTCCAGATGACTGGAAGCTGGCCAATGTGATGCCTATTCATAAAAAGGGTGGTGTCCTGGTTTGAGAGGAAGTGAGTTTTTTGGGATGCTGTGGTGAAACCAATAGGTGCTCAGATTTGAATATTGGCATCTGGTGTGGCCATGGATACGCCTCTGAGAACACAGGGGGTTAAAAGCAGAGAACCCCCAGGGGGAAACTCTCTTGAGTTCTGGCAGTGAAAGAGGTCAGACCTCCCCTGCCTGGCTGCGGGCTGGGCAGGGGAGGGGAAGCCATGCGGCCGGGTGAGGTAGGACCTTGGACAGAGAGGGGAGGTAAAGGCCCCTGAGGATGGAAGGGTGGAGGAACATTGGAGAGTCATCGGGCAGCTCCCCCCCCCCCAGAGAGAGACAGAGAGTGAGCCTATGCCGGTGCTTGTTCCACCTTGAGATTCGATATTGTGTGCGGGCAGCATGGCCGGCTGGGAAGGAGAAGGAGAAGGGGGGGGGTGGCGAGAAGGTGCCCGGCAGGGCAGCTGTGGGAGTTCTGGACAGGCAGAGCCTGATATTTTAACTCTTTTCTTGGATGATGGAGACCTTACAAATGCTGATCCTTCTGGAGCTGAATGAGAAGAGCTATAGGGATGAATAGCAGGAAATGGGCAAGTGTGATGCAAGTTTGTGCAAGTGAAAGGTGTCCGAAAGAAGTTGAGAAGAATTCTAGGTGGCAGGAGATGATGGAGTGGCCTTTGGCTGGACTTTTCTTGTATAGCCATGGACAGAAACATTTTTCCTGTGACACAGAGACTGCATTTAGGGGAGAGGCAATGGCTCAGAGCCAAGAAAGTTCAGTATTGTTATGTGAAGGAATGCGTGAACAGAGACGATGGGTGAGGAGGTTGGTTGGTGCCCTAGATCTTCAGTGAAGGAGAAGATCTCTGTTCTTGATACCCCTCAGCCCCAGGGGGTGAAATTTGGGGGGGACTGGTGTCCCAAAAGTGAGAGACTTTTCTCTTTTTGGAACTGGGCAAAGCAGCCTTAAAAGGAAAACCCTAGAAGCAGCTCTGGTCCATGTGCAGTGGTGAGAGCACTGGACATGGAAGGAAGATGTCAGGATGGCAAATGATCTCTGGGCGGTGCCACGAGTGACATGGAAACACACCAGGTTTCAACTGTGTTTCCAGGGGAAGCCTATGGCACAAGAGGGACTCCTCTCTTCTTGATGAACTGAGAATCGATTATCTGAAGGGTGGTGATGGACTGAGAGTTGGTGATCTGAGGGATGGTAACTGAATTGAGAATCCAAGGTTTTGTCTTACTGTGGTGTATTGGGAATTTGGTGGGGGGAGGAGGAATGTTTGGATGGTTTTCATCCTGAGTTCTGTGTGTTTCTTTTATATATAGTAAGTTAATAAAGGTTTTTTTTCCTTTTATTCCTAAGCTGGAGCCTGCTTTGCTCTATTCCTGGTCGCATCTCACAGGAGACACCAGGGAGAATGTATTTTCATGGGGGCACTAGCATTGTGCCAGTGTCAAACCATGACAGGTGGAAAGGAGTATTCTGGTAATTACAGGCCAGTTAGCCTGACTTCAGTGCCTGGTAAGGTAAGGGAACAGTTTATATTGAGTGTCATCATGCAGCACTTAGAGGATGGCCAGGGTATCAGACCCAGCAAGCATTTGTTTAGGAGGGGTAGGTCATGTTTGACCAACCTGGTCTCTTTTTATGACCAGGTGACCCGCCTGGTGGATGCGGGAAAGGCTGTGGATGTTGTCTATTTGGATTTCAGCAAGGCCTTTGACACTGTCTCAAACAGCACACTCCTGGAAAAGCTGGCAGCCCACGGCTTGGATAGGAGTACTCTTTGCTGGGTTAGGAACTGGCTGGATGGCCAGGCCCAGAGAGTGGTGGTGAATGGTGCTCCATCCAGCTGGCAACCAGTCACCAGTGGTGTCCCTCGGGGGTCTGTGCTGGGACCAGTTCTGTTCAATATTTTTATTGATGACATGGATGAGGGTACTGAGTCTTTCATTAGTAAATTTGCAGATGACACTAAGCTGGGGGCGTGTGTCGAGCTTTTGGAAGGTAGGAGGGCTCTGCAGAGAGACCTGGAACGGTTGGATGGATGGGC
The DNA here is from genome assembly GCA_009764595.1 of Geothlypis trichas. Classification (NCBI taxonomy): domain Eukaryota; kingdom Metazoa; phylum Chordata; class Aves; order Passeriformes; family Parulidae; genus Geothlypis; species Geothlypis trichas. The sequence continues at coordinate 1,477,978 of CM019934.1, forward strand.
AGAGTCCAATAAGATGACATTTAATAAGTCCAAGTGCCGAGTCCTGCATTTTGACCACAGTAATCTCCTGCAACACTATAGGCTGGGGACGGTGTGTCTGGACAGTGCCCAGGCGGGAAGTGACCTGGGGGTACTGGCCAACAGCCAACTGAACATGAGTCAGAAGTGAGCCCTGGTGGCCATGAAGGCCAACGGCATCCTGGCCTGTATCAGGAACAGTGTGGTCAGCAGAACTAGGGAAGTCATTCTTCCCCTGTACTTGGAACTGGTGAGGCCGCACCTTGAGTACTGTGTCCATTTCTGGCCCCCTCAGTTTAGGAAGGACGTTGAGACGATTGAGCATGTCCAGAGGAAGGCAACTAGGTTGGTGAGGGGCTTGGAACACAAGCCCTATGAGAAATGACTGAGGGAGCTGGGGTTGTTAAGCCTGGAGAAAAGGAGACTCAGAGGTAACCTTTGTCACAGTTGCAGCTGGTCTGTAGCTGCAAAGATAAATTTGGCCATAACAGACCCTCAAACTCAACCAGCCTAGAAGTAATCAAGTCCCTGGGTAAGTAAAGATGGGATGGATTTGAACTCAAGCAGAGAACCCCCGCCAATACCATTCAACACTGAATGCAGACACATAACTGGCCAGAGAGCTGGGCGGTGCTGAAACCCCAACCAATCAGTTGTCTAAGGCTGGGAATTTTGAACCCCCTGTCTAAGGGGGTGACCATAATAAATCTTTGTTGTTTGTCTCATGATCATCGGAGAGTTCTGTCTTTTCTGTCTCCAACCAACGACCCAACGTAATAGACCTTATTACTCTCTGCAACTTCCTGAAAGGTGGTTGTAGTCAGGTGGGGGTTGGTCTCTTTCTCCAGGCAGCAACTGACAGAACAAGAGGACACAGTCTCAAGCTGCATCAAGGGAAATTTAGGTTGGATATTAGGAAAATTTTTTTTTCACAAAGAGTGGTAAAGTACTGGAATTGTCTTCCCAGGGAGGTGGTGGAGTCACCATACCTAGATGTGTTTAAAAAACGACTGCATGTGGCACTTGGTGCCATGGTTTAGTTGAGGTGTAGGGGCATGGGTTGGACTTGATGATCTTTAAGGTCTCTTCTAACCTAGCGATTCTGTGGAAAAAAACCCACTAAAACCAACAACACAAACCCCCAAAAACCCCAAAAGAGATAAAACAAAACAAAATACCAAAAACTTAATCAAAAAATCCCCAACCCACTGCTATAAAATGTCTTTGGATTTGTTGTATAAATACTTAGTTCATATTTTTGAGCTTCTTTACCTTTACAACTAGCAACCTCCTGGTGAAATGTACATATTTATCACTCATATTGCTGAAGAGAAAAAATTACAAAGGAACCACGATGTTAAACAATAACTTTAGTTAGACATGCTATCTCTATGTGTGATTTTTGTTAATAATTATAGTTTACCTGCATTACACCTCGCTCATTGCTAAGTGTCCGAAGTTCATCTGAATGAGCCACACACATCTCATGCAAGGCTGCCAGATAACGAGATAAGTCAGTTCTAGAGTAATCTGTAGTGTCTGGAAGCTCAGGAACATTCTTTAACAAAAATTATGAGAACAGATTTAGAATGGTGAGTAGCCAGGCATAAAAGAAATTAAATTACAGTTCCCCACACCCGCCAACAGTTGTTTTGATACTGCGAGCAAGTACCACGTTTTTCTTCACAATTAAGTCTTCCATCCATGTTATCTAATAAAAATAATTTATTTCCTTCTCTCCACAAGCATCTATTTTATGAAGACAATTAAATTATGGTTATACATTTCACATAGAGAGATCACTGAATATACAACAATTCCTATTCCTAATAGGAGAGTTTGATGCTGCTATGCTGTCCCTGAGCTGTCTAGAAAGATACTGAGAAAAAGAGATTCATATCATATCTTCCCCCCAAATGAGGAGGATCCATCCATTAGATGTTTTTTGTTTTATTTGGTTTTTTTAAAAATTTAAATCAGGCAATAACAATAGCAAAAATGGACACTAAAAAATCCCCAAACTATCAAGTAATACTGATAAAATAATGGAATTAAACCAGCAGATGAATGAGTTATTTTAAAACCCAACAATTTTCCAAGTCCTCATGCATAATCTACCATTTAAAGAAAAACAAGTGTATCATAATATGCAGAAATTGCCATTTAACTATAAAAAGGTGACATATAGCAATCTATCTGAATGACACACTTCAAAACAGTAATTCTTATAGATTATCAAAATTGTCTGAAATGTTTTCTAGGTCACTTTTAATGGAATCATTCAGGAAAAATAAGATAGGTATATTTCTTTTATCTTTTTTTCAACAAATTATTGGTTTAAACATAAACATATATACATATATGAGCTCCTAACTCATTATAACTATTATACACAAAATGGTTTCAAATTGAACTGAAACTATTATTTTCTTTTTAACTACAATATCCAGAATTCATGCAGTGAGACATTTTGTTATGTGTAACTAAAATAGAACACAATATTTTTAAATACTTCAATTTTTTCAATGTCAGGTCAAAATCATATGAGAAATTAAACAAAAGATTTTCTTTATTTTAAAATATTTTTAGAAGGTTGGTATTTTTGTCTGAAAGCCCTAATCCCTGGGGAGAAGCTCAAATAGATCTCATGTCTACAACAGTACTTTCTAACAGGACATTCGATTGATTTTAATTCTGTGCGACAGGTCAGCAATCTGTAGTTCCTAAACACACACAAGAAAAATATTTCAGTAACAAGCATTCAAAATTGCGAGGAAACTGATGCATTTTTGAACTAGTTAACAACGACTATAAAGAATTTTAACTCACAATGTTGCTATACAACTTGAAATTTCTCTTTTTAAACCACTTACCCCAAGTTCATCTAAAAACATGATCATGCGATGTTTGTTGCTCTTGATAAATGGATTTACCCCCTCCATATATGGCTCCTGGTAATTTTTAAAAGTATTTATTAGAACAAATTGATACTGATTTAACAGTCATACCTGAACATATTGCAATCAAAGACAAATGACACTGCAAAACAAATGTGTCATCTTTTTCAAGTGAATTTATGATTACTGGTGTACAACCAATGAAAAGATGACACTTTTTTTCTGCACCAGATGGATTCTGAAATTGTTTATATATGCATTGTGACATGAAATGTTACATTTCTGAAATAGTGAAAATAGACTTTTTTCATTGCAGCTATACAATTAAGAAAAAACTTTCAGAGGTAACAACATCAGCAGCATCAACATCAGGACATAATTGCCCTCCTTTTTGTTCTTTCATTAATGCGTACATTCCAAGTTGTGAGTGTCGGACAAATGGCATTAAAATGGCAGCCTGAAATTTCTTTTATTATATTTAAGTCAACAGATTTTTATTGTTCAACCATGTTGTGACTTGGGAACCAGAACAGGCCACTTGTTGCTGGCATTCTTTTAGTGATTCAATAGAAAGTTTAGTAAAAGCTGAGGCTTTTAAAGGAAACTTGTAAAACTAATTTACAAAATTATGTCAAGCAGTATGAGAACAAGTACAAATAAAAGGGGTTTTTCAAAATGCTGTACCAACAGAAAACACCACTCTAAAGAATAAGTAAAGAAAAAGTGTATGTGTGTGTGTGTGTGTGTGAGCCTCAGGTTGGTAGTTGTTAACATGTTTCTAAATTAAAATACTCTATATCCAGGCTGGAAGTTCAGTCCTAATTGGTCTCACTTTGAAAGTGTATTATTACGGAATTACAGAATTCACAGAATGACTAGGTTTGAAGAGACCTTAAAGATCATTGAGTCCAACCCATGCCCTAACGCCTCAACTAAACCATGGCACCGAGTGCCACATCCAGTCTTTTCTTAAACACATCCAGGGATGGTGATTTCACCACCTCCCCAGGCAGACCATTCCAGAACTTTATCACCCTTTCTGTAAAAAACTTTTTCGTAATATCCAACCTATATTTCCCTTGATGCAGCTTGAGACTGTGTCCTCTTGTTCTGTCAGTTGCTGTCTGGTGAAAGAGACCAGCGCTCATCTGACTACAACCACCTTTCAGGAAGTTGTAGAGAGTGATAAGATCACCCCTGAGTCTCCTTTTCTCCAGGCTAAACAACCCCAGGTCCCTCAGTCATTCCTCATAGGGCTTGTGTTCCAAGCCCCTCACCAACCTAGTTGCCTTCCTCTGGATGTGCTCAATCGTCTCAATGTCCTTCCTAAACTGAGGGGGCCAGAAATGGACGCAATACTCAAGGTGTGGCCTCACCAGTGCCAAGTATAGGGCAAGGATGATCTCCCTGCTCCTGCTGGCCACACTATTCCTGATGCAGGCCAGGATGCCATTGGCCTTCTTGGCCACCAAGGCACACTTCTGGCTCATGTTCAGCCAGCTGTCGACCAGTACTTCCAGGTCCTTTTCTGCCTGAGCACTGTCCAGCCACACCGTCCCCAGCCTATAGTGTTGCAGGGGGTTATTGTGGCCAAAATGCAGGACTTGGCACTTGGATTTATTGAACTTCATCCTGTTAGACTCTGCCCATCCATCCAACCATTCCAAGTCTCTCTGCAGAGCCCTCCTACCTTCCAAAAGCTCGACACACGCCCCCAGCTTAGTGTCATCTGCAAATTTACTAATGAAAGACTCAGTACCCTCATCCATGTCATCAATAAAAATATTGAACAGAACTGGTCCCAGCACAGACCCCCGAGGGACACCACTGGTGACTGGTTGCCAGCTGGATGGAGCACCGTTCACCACCACTCTCTGGGTCCAGCCATGTAGTATATAAAAGAACATGGATGTGGGATGCATTTCAAGGTTCTATACAGAGACATACCAATATTACTGAAAGATGTTTCCCCATTTTGACATGAAATGATCAATGGAAATGCAAAAAGGCTCCCATCATCTACTTCAGGCAAATGATTCATACTTCTTGAATAGATTTTTTTCTAATCACAGCTTTCTACTCTAGCATTTCTCAGTTGTCTTTTTGATATGGAGATTCCTAAAGAAAATGTACTCATTTTAGCATCACATACATGTTTTCTTTGTGGAGGGATGGCTGCCTGCCTCTTCTCTCTCACTTTTCCAACTCCAACACTCATCTTTTTGACTAGGGAAAGACAGTAGACATGGTGGTTTTGGATTTTAGCAAAGCTTTTGATACTGTCTCTCACAGTATCTTTCTGGATAAAATGTCCAGCACACAGCTAGAAAAGTCCATAATACATTAGATGAGCAATTGCCTAATGGGCCAGGCTCAAAGGATCATAGTAAATGGGGTTATAGTGAAATCAGGCTGGCAGTCAGTCATCAGTGAGGTTCCCCAGGGCTCAATTTTAGGGACAGTGGTCTTTAATGTTTTTATAAATGATCTGGACATAGGAATCAAACATACATTAAGTTTGCTGATGAAAAAGTGGGAGGAGCTGTGGACTCCATCAAGGGTAGAGAGGCCTTACAGACTGATCTGGATAGACTAGAGAGCTGGGCAATCACCAAGCATATGAAATTTAAAAGGGCAGGTGCTGGATTCTGCACCTGGGATGGGGTAATCTTTGCTATACATACAAATTGGGAGACAAAAGGTTGGAGAGCAGTCCCACAGAAAGGGACCTGGGGTCCTGGTTGATGGCAAGTTGAATATGAATCTGCAGTGCCCTGGCAGTCAGGAGGGCCAACTGTGTCCTGGGGTGCATCAGGCAGAGCATCACCAGTTGGTCAAGGGAGGTGATTGTCCTGCTCTGCTCTGAACTGGTATGGTCCCACCTCAAGTACTGTGTGCAGTTTTGTGTAGAGAGTTTTGTTGAGACATAGCTGGTGGGAAAAGAGACATAAGAATATACAGCTAGGAAAGCAATAGCTGCCTAATTCAAGGACACAGTTTCCTTGAGCAAGAAGCTGTTCAAGAAAATATGTGATAACAGGAGGTAAAAAGAAGCCACAAACATCCTGAGAGAGGTGGGACTGACTTTTTATAGCAGACCAATAATGAGCTTTACTTTTGCAATATGTATGAGCCTTATTACTGTGATTATAATAGCGTGCCCGTTAATCAAAAAATTTGAGACTTGTTGATCATCATCGGATGTGCCTGTCTCCCGTCGAACCCATCTGTGGTGAGTTAGGACCTACGTGCGGAAGATTTCGGGCTGTACGGTCAGTCAGGACATCCCCCCTACCCTGTAGTTAGGCCACTGCTCCGTGCCTGGCCGCACCCAGCCGGACGTGAGCAGAAGGAAATGACACAGGCTACCCAAGCCATAAAAACCCCCGAGACCCTTGAATAAACGCCATTTGCTGTCCACCACATTGGTGTCAGGAGCTTATGGACCGAGTGACCCTGGGCATTGGGCCACCGTGCCGGACTTAAAACCAGGTCGCCACGCCTAAAGGCAACACCCATCAGTTTTGGGTGCCTCAATATAAAAAGGACATCAAACTATTAGAGGATGTCCAGAGGAGGGTAACCAAGACACTGAAAGACCTTGAGGGCAAGAGTGGCTGAGGTCACTTGGTTTGTTCAGCTTAGAAAAGGCTGAGGGGTGAGCTCATCATAGTTTATAACTTCCTCAAGGGGAGCAGTGAGATGCTGATCTCTTCTCTCTGGTGACTACCAATAGGACATGAAAAAATGGAATGAAGTTGTGTCACAGGTAGTTCAGATTGAACTTTAGGAAAAGATTCTTAACTGAGAGGGTGGTCAGTCACTGGTACAGCCTCCCCAAGAAAGCAGTCATGGCACCAAGCCTATCACTTCAAGGACAATATGGGTGATACCCTTAGTCATATGATTGACTATTAGGTAGTCCTGCAGGGAGCATGGAGTTGCACTTAATGATCATTATGGATCCCTTCCAACTTGAGATATTCTATGATTCTATGAATTCTAGAGTATGACTACTACCCTTTTTGACATCGACAGACAAAAAAAGAGTTCACATCCACTGTTGTATTTGAAATTATTGTCTGAGTTTATCTGATCTCATAGCATAAAAATATGGTTACATCGCTCTATAATGCTTACTAGCATGGCCATAAATTTATCAGTTATTTTAGCATGTCACTGCTGTTGTTCATACTTCCAGACTGAAAATCTTTATGGTAAGTACCAAATCATTCACATAAGTTTCTAGATGACTCATTCTGAAATTATTGACTCCTCTTTCTAAATCAGCCATACTAGCCATACTAGGTTAAATCAATACCCTGTTGAGCTCCAACTAAAGAGGATAGAAAAAAAAAAAAGCAGGAATAAAGCCTCCTTGCTGATAAGACACCCAGGTCACACATCAAGATTTGCAAAAGAATAGTACAGACAAAATCTTTTTCTGTTAACATGAACATGGCAATCTTCTAGACCGTTCTGTGTAAAATTATATTCACCTTAGCTCCAAATTCAACCAGATTTGCTAAATTCTGCACAGATTTGGCAACCAGCGTCAGTGTTCTTGCAGCAGTAGGGGAAGGAGAATCTGATAGGAATAGAAAGTAGAAAGTTACTGACCATTTAATTTAAAACCTCCAGTAGTCACAAGAAAATTCTCTACCACAATTTGTTATCATGGAATTCAATACTTTAAATGCTGTAGGAGAACTGCATGTAAAAAAATTCTCATGATCAAGTAAACTTTTGGTGTTTTAGTAATTATGTCCACAATAAACATCAATATGCATATCTGAAAGTTAATTTAAGACAATTTATAGGGTGAAGACTCCAAAGTGAATTACGTCCCCTTAGTTTTAACCACTCCGCTTTCATCAATAAGGATAGACGAATGGGAGAAGATATAGGTGAAAAAATAACAGTTTACTAAAGATAAAACAGCAACAACAAAGATAACAGCAATAACCACTAGATACGAAGATGCTGAGTCACATGCTCCCCCCAGGAACAGAGAAAACAAGGTAGCAGAGAAGCCTCCTCCTCCTAAGATGGAGGCCACCGTGGCAGCCCATTGGCCCAGGGGACCAAGACAAGATGGCAGAGAAACTCCCCTTCCCCCAAGATGGTGGCCACTGTAGCAGTCCACATAGCCCAAAGGACAAAGAGAAGATGGCAGAGAAGCCACCTACTATGGATCACACAGTCGAGAGAGAACAAAGTAAAACAACACAGCAACCAAGCCTCTGCAGTTCCAGAACACTCCCTCCCCCTAAAACAGGAGAGCAGGTCCAACCACTCCTTGGCACAGGGCAGGCAGCAGCAGTGAAGGTACTGTGAAATTCTCCAAAGCCCAGGATGAGCATGAGCTCCTGCGAGTTGACAAGCAGCAGACTAACAACCCATCAAGCAGCAAAGGTGTTGCAAAATCTGCTCCGAAACAGCTTCAGATTGTGAAATGCAGCTTCTCAGGTTGCCCCATTACAGCAAGGAAGTATGTTAAAAAATTTGCTCCAAAAGAAAAAGAGACCCCTTTCTTTGTTTTGGTTTGGTTTTTTGGGGGTTTTTTAAAGGAAAAGTTGTAACAACCCTATATAAAGCCCATAAACTTACCTTAGTGAAAGTCAAGAATATTATCTGGACTTCTAAACAGGACTAACACTTACAGACAAGCTTAAAAGGGATTACACAAATTTATGGATAACAACTTAATTTACAGCTAAAGAAACAGTGGTCTCAATGCAGTCCCCAAATTAGAAAATAATATAATCTGAAGATTATAAAAATAATAAAGAAATTATAGGAAAGATGTGTGCTAATGTCTTTACAAACAATTCCATGGGTGAAGGTATGGGTGTTAATGTCTTTGAAATGGGTCTTAATGTCTCTACCAACTTCAAGCCACAGGTTTGTTACAGAACCCAGACAGTTTGACTCCTGAAACAGACAAGTGGGTCTGCACAAGCCTGAGTTTCTGAACTTGGGAGGAAAATGACAGGTTCAAGGGGAAATATGTAATAAGCAGTTCATGAAGGCTGTACTTTCCTAGTACCTCAGCCAATGGGGAAAGGAAGAGGGCAACATGTGGCTGGGAGTTTGGGATAAAAGGAGGCTGAGTCCTCTAAAACATCAAAAGAGAAAACCCCACGGGCATGAGCACCAGTGGACTCTCTCCCTTTATTCGAATTAAGTTGCAGGACTCTTCTGTCTCCTTTATGGACACTGCTTTTTCATGGTGTGATTTTCTGTACAAGATGGGAGCTCTTGTCTGGGATCCTTCCAACATCTGGGAGCAGCACATGGCAAGAAGAGTTGGAGGCGCACCTCACCCGCTTTTTAGGTGACCAGTTCCCTTTGACGCTGGTCAGCACTGGGCAATTGATTGGATTCCTGAGACTGTCCAGGAGACAGATGAGAGGCTGACCAGGGGGGTCCATGAAGAGCCCGCAGGAAAGGACTGCTGGAAATCTCACGGGTGAGTACAATGGAAACTCTGAGGAGTAAAACATGGCAGGATGCCTAGAAGGGGTTGTAAAGGAAAGTTGGGAAAGGGTCTCGACTATACGGATGACGATCCCAAAATACCTCCAAAGGGCCATTTGGGAGAATGTTGAGATGGTTTGTACATTCTCCCAGAGGTAGTTAAGGACATGGATGCCCAGAGGGGGCAATAAGGGGAGTCAAGAAGGGGTCTCAGAAACAGGGGATGGATGCCCAGAGGGGGCAGTAAGGGGAGTTGAGAAGAGGTCTCAGCAACAGGGGACAGATGGTGTTGGTTTGGGAAAGGATTGGTTGAAGGGGAGTATGGAGGAATATGGTTAAGGCAAATAGCAGTGGGACACTACATGATAAAAAAAGAATTTAGAAGCAGTGAGGATTGGGATGTTCTCTGCCTTATCTTCAAAATTTGCAATCTAATACAGGGCTGGCTGCAGGTCTTTTGTAGTCTTGGCTTCCAAGATAGGGAAGGCAGGGAGATATTGTTCCTACACCCCTCCACCTCTCCCCTGGTCATTATGGAGCCAGGGTGTAGGATTTGAGCTTGTCCGCTTACTACTTAGGACTTGGGGGGTTTCTCTATGGTGAAGAGTGCCGAGGCCAGGCACAGAAGTGTGGGACCAGGAGCATGGGCTGAGGGCCTGTGGGGAGGTGTGGGGCCAGGCTGAAGCTGTGGGGAAGCCAGGGCTCAGCACCAGGTGACACTTGATGCCACCAACCCTGCAGGCAGGGGTTGTAGTGGCCCTCCAGCCCCTATGAGGTTGCAGGACATCTTGTCCACCTGCCTGTCCCTGTGGCACTGCCCACCCGCCGGGACCTGGTGCTTTACAGAGCTTCTGGTGCTGGGAGAGTGGACAAGGGACCTGGACGAGTGTGCTGAGGGGATGCATCTGGACACTGCAGCAGGACAGGGACTGTCTTTGGTGTATGGTTTAAGGTAGAGTGACTGTCTTTTTGGTGTACGCCATGAGATACAATCCATCACCAAAGCCTGGCCTGATATAAGAACAGATTTTGTTTGGGTCCCCAGGGAGGTGAGTGATTTTGGAGAGTTTGGCAGTTGTGGGAGGGTGAGAGCCCACAGGGAATGGGAGCATGGGTTGCAGAGGTGGCAGAGTGGGCCCTTGCAGGAGTTGGTTGGAAAGGCACATCAGGTATGTGTAAGAAGGGATGAGGAAAAGGTAAAGGTACAGGCAAGGATAATGGCACAGTTTTTAATCAATGTGCCGTTTGTAAAAAAAAAAAAAAAAAAAAAGAGAGAACATTAGAAATGGATTGTTAAGGGTGCCAGGATCTCCTATTGTACTGGGGGCTCACCGCACTGGAGCCCTTGCTAACATGGAGGGTGGGTCTGAACCAGGAAATGTGTTTCCTAGTAGACACGGGAGCCTCTCTGTCTACTTTGAATTTTATGCCAAAGAGGGTTTTTTTGATAATTCAAGGAGTAAGTGGGAAAGATGAGCCAGTGCTTTTTATTCAACCACTATTGGTCAATGTGTGAGATGGGTTTGAAAAGCATGAGTTTCTGTTTGTTTGTAGTTGTGGTTGTGGTTTGCTAGGAGGGTATTTGATGACTGAGTTGTGTTATAGATGGGTGGTGTGGTAATTGACTCTCACATATGAGGAATGGATATTATGTGTGTTAAAAGAAGTTTTGTTAAGGTTTAAAGTTCTTTTGATGTGTGACTGTTGTTGTAGGTTGTTTTTGGACCCCTTTTTGTCCTCCCTTTAATCCTCTCTTCTCCCCTCTGTATTGTTGCCACCAGACAACCCTAGTCGTCAGGGTTGTCAGAGACATGTGGAGGGAGGGTGTGTACACATGCCCCTTGCATGAGGCATCTGGGAATGGGGGAAGCTTGTCTCTGGGGGGACTTGGCATGACACCACCTCACCTCCAATCAAGTTGCAAGAAGGTCTCCACCAATGGATGGCAAAGAAGAGTCAACTGGCAGACTTTGGGAGGGGCCAGGGATATAGAAGGAAGATGTTTGAATATGTATAATTGCTTATGAATATGTATTTGGCTGATGCAACACCAGGGGTATAAAAGGTGGAGCCGCCATTTTGTGGATGAGCCTCTGGTGGCTAGCCACACTCCCAGTGCTGTCCCTTTTGCTTTGTGAATAATTTTTATTAGTTCTCAATAAAAGTTTTATAACTCATTCCCACTTGGGGTTTGAGTCATTTATAACAGTTGGGAATGTGGGTTAGTGTTGTGAAGGTTGATGGGGAGGCTAGGGCTGTTGTGACACTGTGTAAATTATCTGATAAAGCTTATGCAAAAATGAACCCAGAAGTGTTGTCAGTCCCAGGGAAATATGGAAAACTGGATATGGAACCTCTCCAAATTACTCTGAGCCAACCAGGACAAGTGGTGTCTAAAAGGTAATACCCTATTTCAGGGGAAGGAAGGGGTTACAGCCTGTTATTGAGTTCCTGTTAAAGGCGGGTCTTTTGGAGCCATGTATGTTATGTTTCCCTATAACATTTCTATCCTGTCAGTTATGAAATCAGATGGAACCTATAGAATGGTGCAGGACATGAGAATAATGAGACTACTAAATTCAGGCACTCCATGGTCCCAGATCCTTATATCATCCTGAACCAGGTTTCCTCCTCACACTGCTACTATTCAGTACTTGATTTAAAAGATACTTTCTGGGGATGCCCACTTACAAAGCATAGTAAACAGTATTTTGCCTTTGAGTGGGAACAAAAGGGAGAAGGGAAAATAATAAAGACATGGATGATCCTTCCACAGGGATACATGGAAGCACTGGTCTTATTTGGGCAAGATATTAAAAGAATTTACTCTGTCCTTGGGAATTAGGTTATTGCGGTATGTGAAGGACTTGCTCCTATGAGGAGAACGGGAGGAGGTGGTAGGGGAAGCCACGCTGAAATTACTTAATTTTGTGACTGGAGGATGGGATCTTGGAGTGTCTGAAGGGAGACCATAGGTGATGGAGTGAAAGGTTGAATGTTTGAGGCCTCTTTTGACTGAAGGCTTGTGGTGTGTTGGCCCAGAAAGGGTTCAGGGAATCTTGTAGGTGCCATTGCCCAGGACTGAAGGGGAGCTGTGACAATTTTTAGGATTAATAGGGTATTGCAGGACCTGGATAAAGGACTTTTTATTCTGTGACTTTTTAAACCCAGAAAGCCCCAGTGTTGTGGTATGGACACCAGAAAGACAGCAAAACTTTAGCCAGACTCATAAAAGGAATTGGAACTGTGTGTGGATGTTAAACAAGGCCATGCCAAAGGAATTCTAGTGCTAAAATGTTTGGCCCATCGGCGAGGGGATGGCCCCATTGTTTGCTCTAAGGGTAACTGTGGCTCTGTTGTCTGCAGAATTGTGCAGCCACGGCTTTGATGGCAACTGATGGCAAGATTGTTAAAGTCTGGCATCAAGTTCTAAATGGATGACCAGCACTAGGCTGTTACAGTATGAAACCTGTTTAATGGAACAGGAGTATTTAGAATTTAGAAGCAGGGAAGGGTTTAACCCAGCCTCCTGTTTAACTGGTACAGAAGAAGGAGACCTAAAGGAAACTTGTGACTGTATCCAGGTAACAGATCTCCAGACCCGAGCTAGGGAAGATTTACAGGATATCTCTCGGCCAAATGAGGGAAAGGAGTTTATTGATGGATCTTCAAGAGTAATAGGAGGAAAATAAATTACTGGATATGCTATAGTGAAAGGAGGGAAATAAGAAGGGAAGCTACCATGCATATGGTCAGCACAAACAGAATTGTATGCCTTAATAAAAGACTGAAAATTGTATCAAGGAAAGGTGGTGAATATATTTACAGATTCAAAATATGCATATGGGGTGGTACACGCATTTGGAAAACTGTGAGGTAAGAGGTCTGTTAACTTGCAGGGGAAAAACGTTCGCTCATGAGAGCTCAATTACTTGCCTGTTGGAGGTGGTGATTTTACCAAGAGGCAGAAATAATACATGTTAGGGGATATTAGGCAGGGTACTCAGAAGAGGCAATAGGTAATCAACTGGCCAACGGAGAGGTTCAGAAAGCAGCACTTCTGCCAGAGGTCTCTGGGATCCTCCCTTTGCTCCCGGTGGCTCACCTGTTGCTGGGGGGAGGGGGGAGTTGGTGGAGGTATCTTTTTCATCAGAGGAGTTGGAGATAATTAAAAGTGGTGGAGCAAAAGAAAAAGGGGAGCATTACAATGGACAGTAAGCAGAGGATGCCAGGAGCTTTGACCCTTCACATATTAAAACAACTCCATGGGGAGAGTCATTGGGGCTCTCGAGGATTGGCAGAGACCTTCCTCAAGATGTACTGCTTTGGGTCTTTTGGTTTTAGCAAAACGAGCTATTGAGGGGTACCTGGCTAAAGTTAATAGGAGATAATAACCTCCCATGGGAGGGTCTCCATGCTGGAACAGGGGAAGAGTGTGAGGAGTCCTCCTGAGGAATGGCAGAGAAAATGTGATGGACTGACCACAACCTCCATCCCCCTGTGCCACTGGGAGGCAGGGGGAAGAGAAAATAGGGAGTTGTTGTGGTTTCACCCCAGCCAGCAGTCAAGCCCCACACATCCTCGCTCACTGGCCCCACCAGTGGGATTGTGGAGAGAATCAGAAGGTTAAAAAGTTTGAGAACTTGTGAGTTGAAATACAGTTTAGTAGGGAAAGCCAAAGCCATGCATACAAGCAAAGCAAAACAAGGAATTCATTCATCCCTTCCCATGGGCAGGCAGGTGCTCAGCCATCTCCAGAGAGCAAGGCTCCATCATGTGCAATGGTTACTTGGAAACACAAATGCCATCACTCCAAACATCCCCTCCCTTCTTCCTTCTTCCCTCAGCTTTATATACCAAGCATGATGTCATATGGTCTAAAATATCCCTTTGGTCAGTTTGGGTCACCTGTCCCAACTGTGTCTCCTCCCAACCTCCCATGCACCCCCAACTTCCTCACCAGTGTGGCAGTATGAAAAGCAGAAAAGGCCTTGGCTGTGTGTAAGTACTGCTCAGCAACAGCAAAAATATCTCTGTATTATCAACACTGTGTTCAATACAAATCCAAAACACAGCCCCATATCAGCCACTGGGAAGAAAACAAACTCTACCCCAGCCAAAAACAGCACAGGAGTGAAGTTGAGCCTGGGAAGAAGGAAGGGGTAGAGGGAAGGTGTTTTAAGATTTGGTTTAATTTCTCATTACCCTACTCTGATTTGATTGGTAATATATTAATTCAATTTCCCTAAGCTGAGTCTGTTTTGCCCATGACAGTAATTGCTGAATGATCTCCCTATCCTTGTCTCAACTCATCAGCCTTTTGTTATATTTTCTCTCCCCTGTCCAGCTAATAAGAGGAAGTGATAGAGAGGCTTTGGTGGGTGCCTGGCATCCAGCCAAGGTCTACCCATCACAAAGGAATACAGCAAAACTTAAAACATGGAATTCCATCAACACAGCCTTATGTCTCGTACAACAGTAACACACATACTAGCTGTTGCATTTCTAAGACCTCAACTACATCCATAAGTTAAAATGCTCGGAAACAATTCTAGGTACTTAAGCCAACTGCAGTGGAATAATCTATGCCCACACCATTCACAACAAAGCCCCATGCCAACTTTTAGATACGATCCCTGATGCATGTCAACATCCAAAGCACATCTAAGAACCGTTTAGGAGAATGCTATCTGTTATCAGCAAGAACTGTACTGCAGATCAGTACTGCAATTTTGCAATCCTGTTCTAGCAAACGGGAATAGTCCCTGTCACTGCTTTATCTACTGATAGAGATGCACTCTACAAAAAGAGCATCAAAACCCAGGATAATGCTTTTGTAATGGGCCTGGCTAGGACAGAGTTGATTTTCCTCAAGGGCAACTCATACGAAGCAGTTTTAGATTTTTGACTAAATAGTACTGATAGCAGACTAATATTATAGCTTTTGCCAAATGATGTTTATATAGCATCAAGGCTGCCTCTGTTTTTCACTCTGCCCTCCCGCAATGAATAGACTGAGGGTGAACAATAGGCTGGGATTAGACAGAGCAGGGTAGATGACCCAAACTAACCAGAGAGATATTCCATAACATTTAAAGCCATGCTCAGCAATACAAGGGAAAAGAGGGAGGTTTTATGGGTGTCAGCCATCTTTTATTCAGGAATTGGCTGGGCATCAGTCTACATATGGGAGGTAGTATGATTGCCTTTGCATCACTTGTTTAGTTCTATTAAATTTATCCTTTACTTATTAAGCATTTATGTGTTTTTGTTTGTTTTATCTTGACCCCCAAATTTTCTTTTTTTTATTCTTTCTTTCCTCTTCTCCCATCCTACTGAGGGTGAAGAGGAAAGTGAGCAAGTGACTGTGATGCTTTATCTGCCAAACAGGGTTAACCCAAAACAGTTTTCTTTATGAAACACTTTAACATTCACTTTCTCTTTGTTTTTGTTGGGGTTTTTTTGTTTTTTGGGTTTTTTTTACTTTAAAACAAGACATTGGGAACAAACATTGTCTAATCTTTAACCGTGAGAACTCTATGCTGGCTGCCTTAGGGAGTAAGTAAATTCATTGATATGATTAACATGATTTTGCAGTGTTCAAATTACTTAATATTTTGCTAAATTAGGCACTAAAGCAAGTTTATGCCTATTATTACATAAAGTATGAATTCAGTCTGAAGCATAGTCACCTGAGATGATATTAAACATCCTTGGGTTCAGGATAGCAGGACAAATCAGTCGAAGAAAAACAAAGCCACTGAAATAGGAAAAAAAGAGAATTTTTATTTTGTTCAATATTAAATCTATGATAAAATTAATGTAAAATTATGTGGTCTTTAGGCATTTAAGTCAGTGTGGAAATCTTTGTGAGATGACAACCAGCCTGTGCTCCATGTTTATTAATTAAAAATGTCTTGTTATGATTTCAACTATGACAAAAAACAAAATAAAACCAGACATATTGATTTCTCAATAAAGGTGAACTTACGAAACTACCTGGGAAAAGCTTAACTGTAAAGCCATACTGAAATCTGCAGTCTAAGACCACATTGCCTTTAAAAAGGAGGAGCACTTCATCTCCTGCCTCCTACAAGTGTTACACTGTCTACTACCACAAGTAATTCATCCCACAGTCACTCATTTCCCCAAGCCAACATAAGGAGAGCAAGAGTGCACAGTAACAATGGAACCCCTCTTTTTGGCAGCAACATGGCCTTAGTTCAGCTTGAACCAATCCATCTCCTAATAATAGTATGACAGTATCCTAGAAGAATAATACTGGATCAGCTACTTTCTTCTGTCCTGGGTTGGCTGTATGATGCTTTTATGCCCAATCGTCTTGTTCTGTTCATGCTGAATAGTAAGTTTTGCACCTTCAAGACTTATTGCAGAGAGGGAAGGAGGAAGAGGTGGAGCGGCAGCAGGAAGTGGCAGGAGCTGAGGACAGCCGGGATCGCGCGGCTCGGGCGCGACCTGAACTCAGGAACCCAGGAGCATCGTCCCCCATCGGGCAGACACTACTCTCCTCCCCCACATTCCTCCTTCCTGGACTGTCGTCTGCGGATAGACGGCGGACAGAGCTCTTCTTTTGCTTTTTAGTTAGTGTTAGCTAGCTGAGGCAAAGAAGTTCCCTGGACTGTGTTTTGTTTTTTTTTTCCTTTTCTTTGGACCTCGTGAAAACTGCTCTGGACTGAACACCCAGGGGAGCACCGGCAGCTCACATTTCTGGCCTGCGACAATTCCAGCAACAGAGGGACTGAGCAGAGACTGAGTGAGCTGCAACCCGGGGATGGGGTTTTCTCAGTTTTGTCATCTCTTTTAGAGTGGCAAGGGGTCTCATTGTTTGATATTGTTTTAGTTTTATTGTTTAATAAACAGTTTTTTTCCACCTCTCTCCAAGGAGATATTTTTTTCCTTTCCTCCCGGACCAGTTGGGGAGGGGGAGGGGCCAATTGGATCGGTTTTTTCCACCGGAGCTTCTTTGGGGGATTCTTACCCAAATTTACTCTAAACCTGGACTAATACACTTCACAGAAGTAACTGCTGCCACCCAGACAATCTAGAAAGCTAGGGAAAAATACTCAGTTTGACCGCAGAACTAGGAATTTATTAAACAGAAACCTAAATTGTTGTGTTGGTTTTGCAATGTCTGGTTCTTGGTAGCAGGGGCACCACAGAGCTTGCTTTTGTGAGAAGCTGCTTGAAGCTTCTGTTGTGTCCAGCAGAGCCAGTCCCTGATGTCTCCAAAGATAGACATGCTGCTGGCCAAGACTGGGCCAATCAGAGGTGGTAATAATGCCACTGTGATCACATATTTAATAAGAAATCTAAACAAACTTTGTGGTGCAGTTTTTCTTCTAGCTGAGAAGAGGAGGAGGTGAGAACATGTGAGAAGAACAACTCTGCAGACACCAAGGTCATTGAAGAAGGAGGGGGAGGAGGCGCTCCAGGCACTGGGGCCAAAATTCCTCTGCAGGCTGTGGTAAAGACCACAGTGAAGCAGCCTGTCCCTCTGCAGCCCATGGGGATCCATGGGGGATGCAGCGATCCAGCTGTAGCCCGTGGGGGAGGTGCCCATGCCAGAGCAGGTGAATGCCTGGAGGAGGCTGTGCTCCAGTGGAAGACCTGGTGGAGAGAGGGGGCCCTTGCTTCCAGGCTGGAGCAGCCTGTCCTTGGAGGACTGCACCCCATGCAAAGAGAGACCTACGTCGCAGCACTTTTGTGAGGACTATGTGCCCGCGGGGGAAAATTCATGTTGCAGCAGGTGCAGTAGGACTGCTGGTTGTGAGAGTGGACCCATGCCAGAGAAGTTCACAGAGAACTGTCTCCCATAGGAGGGACCCCATGGCCTCACAGGGGAAGGACTCCTCTCCCAGAGCAGCTGAAGAAAATCTCGGTGGTGAACTGACCAAAACCCACATGCCCTGTCTCCCTGTGCTGTTGGTGGGAAGGAGGGAGGGTCTGGGGGGGAAAACGTGTTTTAAGGGCTTATTTTACTTCTCATTATCCTCCTCTGATTCTGTTAGTAATAAATTCACTTTGCAACCTTAAGTTGAGCCTGTTCTGCCCTTGCAATGTTTTCTCCCAGCCCTTATCTCACTCATGAAACCTTTTTTCATTTTTTTTCTCTCCTCTGCCCAGCTGTGGAAGGGGAGAGTGAACGAGTGACTCTTGTGGGTACCTGGCATTGGGCCAGCTTCAAACAACGACAGATAGCCTGAGGACAATTGGGGTATGAACCCAAGATGGACCTTACAGACAGAAAATTTGCTGCTTCTTACACTAGTCAAGCTGACTAAATTAGGAATAAGTCAATACCTATGTATGGTCTTTTACAAAGAAACAGAAATGGCAGCACTTTCTGAATTTTACAGAAGACAAGCTACCCAGGCACTTAAAAACTATCCACCTGTCTTTGAATATGTAATTATTCCTGGACCAAAACTGTTGGAAAAAGAAATGAAATTTAGCGAAATGTTTAATTACAGTTTAGTTATGAGTTGTGTGCGAATTGGTTTGTTAAAAACAGTTTTGTAGCCGTTGATAGTATGTGTTGGGTTTCGTGTGTAACTTAGCAGGTAGTCTTAGGAACTTAATAAATATTTAAACTAGTGTAGGAAAGTAAGAATGCTAACCTGTCTGGAGGCAGCATACAATGTTTTTAGAATAAGATAAGCAGAAGATTTATGATTTTGTTTGTGAACTAAGGAATGTATCACAAGGGGTCTGTTGCTAGTCAAGGGGAACTGTTTCTTGGAGATCTTGTTATGAATCGCATGAATAAAAGGGAAGCACCTGTACGTGAAGTTTGGGGCTCTGACTTGGGACACTAGTCCACAGGCTCCCGGGCCCTTAATAAAGCACCGCACAAAACTTATCCGAGTTTTGTGTCGTTTATCTATCGGGCAACAAAACCAGTGCAGTAAAAGATAATATTCTTCACTGGAGGCTGCAAAAACCCCACAAAACTCTACTCTAGAGACAAGTCACAAGTATCCACTTCTGAAGAGAGAAAGGGACCCAATATTTATAGTATCCAGCAGAGATCCCAGAAAAATTCTCAGTGTAAGCTGTATCACTTAAGGAAAGCCACATGGTGCTCTCTGGAGATGGGAAGAAACAGGAAGAGACATGGTATTTGGTTCTAAGTTCTATATCCTTGCAATAGACTAGCCCAAACACTTTTGATGAGAGCAGCCTCAATTTGAAGGCAAAACTCCTGCAGAACACTGTTGGCAGGCATTTTACTGAAGATTTTTCTTCATTAAAATCTTGAGTCACTATTGTTATGAACACTAAATGACAGGAAAATAAGCATGGAAGTTACTGTACTAAGTACACTAACATTAACTGAAACTCTAGGGAAGGAAGGGCTCCCATATCTTCATTTCTGTCTCCAGCCACAGTGATAAACAAGAGCCAATAACAAATCATCTGGAAGACACTGTTCAGTGGGAGATTAACCTCAGTAAACCAGATCAGTGCCAGATATTGGGTCTATTAGAAAGCTAGGCTTGCAAAAATAAAAAAAAGGTAATGCAAATGTAGAAAAGATGTGGCTTTGAAACCTTTAAATCTCCAGTAACGTTTAGAACAAGTGTCAAGACCTCATTTTTGTCAAAAGGTTTTTTTTTTTTACCTGCACTAGCAACTGGTAGTGTGAAAGAAAGAACAATTTATTCAATTGATTTATGAATGCAGACTGGAGTTTTTGTACTCGGTGCCAGTTCAAAGGAGTCAGGTTGAGTAGCTTGCAACATTTTTAAAGAGACTCTGGAATGTTTTAACATGATTAGGCTGGAGCAGTGAAATAAAACTGGGACAGCATAAAAGTATGTATTTTCCAAAATGAATGTTGATTCCAAGTGATCAGCACAGGAAGCCCTCATTGATGCAGAAAACTATATATTTCAGTGCAGGAAGTACCTCAGTGAAATCTAATGACAGTCCAATCACCTTTCTGAGAAGGTATTAGTTTCCTTAACATGTTATGTCTGCACTTTAAAGGACACTTAGCATGTCTAAGATTTTTCCAGTAATTAACACACACTACACAAGAGTCCCTGAATAAGGCACAGTCTTCCTAGATGGCATGACAGGAACATAATCATTAGAGGATATAAAAGGTTAACTATCACTTTGAGACAACTTCTCTTTCCCAAGATCTTAGATTAAATAAATTAACAAAATACAAGTAAATTAAAAGTCAAAGCAATTAAGTATAGCTATACTGACCTCTATACTAGACTGTTAGAAATTCTCCAACAACATGACTAAGAATCTAGCAGATCCTTGAGATATCAGGCCCCAGTACCTCAATAATTTTAAATATTCTTGTAATCTATATAAATACTATAAATGTTTGTCGCTAAAAGAAAAAATTGATAAGTACACTGAAGCGTGACAGTAATAAGACAAAAAAATATTATTTTCAGCATAAAATGACAAGTAACTTACCTAACAACTCTTGTTCTCATTGTCGTATTAGCTGGCCATTTGTTTTGAACAGACTTCTGTAAGCATCCATAAATATATCTCAATGTCCTGTAAAAATAATAACTGATGAATAATTTATTTAAAAATTTTAATGAGTAAAAATAGCTGGTCAGAAAGCATCTAGTCCAATCTCCTCCAATTCAGACATAAGCTGTAAATTAATTAAAAATCTGCTATAACAGTCCATTCACAAATGGCAAAGTCCTTGACTAATGCACTACTCTATTTGTGAAGGTAAAATTCTGATAAATCATGTATGCATTATATGTTTTATAATACTTTTTTTCCTATTTCCCTAGTGTGAAAAATGCATGTATTTTATTATTGGCTTTTCGCAAATATTAAAATGAATATTATATGTGTTGTGTTAGAAAGTAATGCTGTATTAATTCTCTTAACTACTCTGTTAAATATAGTTTTAGGTAACAAAAATTGTTAAAATAGAAACGATGCTATGTAAGATACTTTTTTTAAAGAAAGGACTTGCAGCGAAATAGCAGCCACAGGACACCTAAATCTGTGACGGTGGTCACAGGGGTTTTTAGAGGATGGAAGAGACGAGGAATCTTGATTCCATTATCAGAAGGCTTGATTTATTATCTTATGATATATATATAACATTATAACTATACTACATAGGAATAGAAAGGAAAGGAGCTTCATCAGAAGCTGGCTAAGCTAAGAATAGAATAGAAAGAATAATAACAAAGGTCTGTCTATCGGCAGAGAGCAATAGCAGCTCCACCGTGAGTGGTCACTAAATTCAAACATCTACAGAAGACCAATCACAGGTGGACCTGTTGCATTCCACAGCAGCAGATAATAATTGTTTACATTTGTTACTGAGCTTCTTCTCAGCTCCAGCAGGAAAAATCCTAAGAAAGGATTTTTCACAAAAGATGTCAGCGACATAAATCTTTCAGAGAAAAAGAATTTATTGCCCTCTTATCAGAAGAAACTAACTTCTTCCCACCTCGAGGGCGCTGTTAGGATTAGAAGGAAGAAGTTGATGAAGACCAGACAGAATCCTGTATTTGAATGGAATTTATGCATTATGTATGAGATGTATGAATATGCAACAGGCCATTGCTTTTAAGGGTTAATCCTTTGTTAACGGGTGTCCTTTTTCGGGCTCCTGCTGCCCTGGAAAAGGTAACCGGATGTCCATAACTCTTTGTATTTGTTGTCTCATATTGTCCTAATTCAAATTGTCCAAATTATTATTGCTCCAATTGTATTACTATTTTTATAACCATTTTATTACTATTAAACTTTGAAAATTTTAAAAACAAGTGATTGGTGTTTTTCACAATTATGGTAGCACATCAATTTTTTTTTTTTTTGAAGTTTGGTTTGCTGGCTTTTTTCCTTGATTTTTTCCACTTTTAAACTGAATGAATAATAATTTGTGCATCCATAACTAGAGGTCAGGTGTTTAGAAATAGTTATGTAATAGTCTTCTCCTATTAACAAAATAGGAGCCCTCTGTTGTATTTCAGAAAATGTTGAGATGCACCAAATATTTAACAGGATGAAGCTTTTAATACTAAGTGTGCTGGTTTTATATTAATTGATTTTTGATGAAGAAGGAAAAAGACAGCCACGGAAGTGATTCACTGTGAGGAGCTGCTAGCAGCTTCCACCATGCCTGGCAAAACCAATTGCTGGCTAGCTCTGAGAATTGGCACACTGCTAAGCCAATTAGAAAAGCTGGAAACGCCTTTCTGATGACATATTTAAGAACAAAAAAAACGCAGAAGTGCTCTAGCTCTCTGCAGAGAAGTGGGGGGGGAAGGGGAGAGGTAGGCCGGGCCGCCTTCCTGGTGGTGCCAGCTAGGGTCCCTTTCCAGCGGGGGCCACCGGGCCATGCTGCTAGGGGCCATCCCAGTGCCTCGAGCAACCATGGGGCCGGGGCAGCGCCGTGCGGCTGCAGCTTTCTCGGAATGGCTCACAATGGACTTTATTTACTTAGCCGCTTTTAACCAGCCATGCTGTGGACAGAAAGACAAAAGCGGCGGCAGCAGCTTTTCTTTTTTCGGTGTCCCACATGAAGAAAAAGCGTGGAGTGGAACTGGCAGCCAGCGAGGCTTGCCCAGTGCCGGCGGAGACCATGTGACCAATGGAGAGGGAAGCACAGCAAGCAATTCCCCGATTGTGGAGCTTAGACAAGATCAACCTTTCGGCGCTGCAGAGCTCTATAAAAACTGTTTCAATTGATAGAACTTGAGAACAAACAAACCTACAGATACCAATTCTCTCCCGAGTCAGAGAAAAGGAAAAAGTGAGGACATGTGAGGAGAAAAATATGGTGACACTAAGATCGGTGCAAAAGAAGAAGGGGAAGGAGAACGTGCTCCAAGCATCTGAGCTGAGATTCTTCTGCAAGCCATGATGAGGACTAAAATAGAACAAACTGTTTCCCTGTAATTCATTATGTGCATGGGGGGGATGCAGCATTCACCTGCAGCCCATCAGAAAAAAGCACTCATGCTGGAGTGTGTGGATGCTGAAAAACTGTGATCTGGTGAGAGGCTTAAACAGAGAGAAAGAGAACCCTTGCTTTCAGAGATTAAGAAAGAGGACCCTTGCTTTTATGGTCTAGAACAGCTTGTCCTTAAAAATTGCACCCAATAGCTAAATGGTCTATGAAAATCAGTTGTGGGAAGACTGCAAGCCATGGGAGGGACTTCATGTTGCAAGCAGTTTCCAGGCAGACTGTTAGCTGTGAAAATTAAAACCACCTTGAAAAAGTTCACGGAAAACTGTTTCCCATAGTGTGATATGTAATGGAGTTAATTCATGCTGTATAAATAGATATGTGTGGGTATAAAATATTGTAGAAATTATGTTTAACCTCCCCAGCCAGGAACAGAGCTCTATTCAAATTGTAACTAATTCCTGGCAGCATCGAGATAGCATCAGGCCTGTTTAACGTCCAACTGGGACCTTCCTGGACCATCAGCAATAATTTCCTTGTCTCCTGCACCTGGAAGATAACATCCGGGCCTTCCTGGCCCATGATTAATTGCAGCGTCCCAAGAATTTCACGAGATTCAGACTCACCCTGATTGCATCTGGGTACTCAGGAACCGATACCAACTTATTACATGTGAAAACAAATTTCTCCTGTGTGTCCAGACTTCTGTCTGCAAACTGGGACCCGTCTTTGTCTATTTCAACATGTGTATAGAAATTGATTTTGTTATGAACAAAAATCTACCAATTTTTTTGTGAGAGAAAAAAAAAGTTACAAAAACTAATCAGACCAGGGTTGCTGCTGAGATACTGTCTGTTTGTCATGATAATCGTGGGTCGTTAGAGTTAATGGTTCTCTTTGTATCAGTAAAGACCCTGGCCAAGGCAGGGTAATAGCTCTCTCCCCCGGGCAGTGAAAAGACGAAATGTGGAGGGGAGACATGCAAATTAACTCCAGGACCAGCATGTCATGAGAAGCTACGGCTCCAAACGTACTGAGAAAACCCCTAAAATAACGAGCCAATATAAAGTTGAGAAGTTAGTGTTGCCTAGACGTGAGGAGCAGAGTGCTGGGCCTGCAGAGATGCTGAAAATCTTCGTTGTTCCTCACCCTGAGGGAGAGAGCCCCCGGGCCGGGTCTCGGACCAGGCGAAGCTGAGAACAGGGAGAGGATCTGGGTCACGCCCAAAAAACTCCCACGAGAATCGGACCCCCCAACTCTGTCCCTAGTGGACAAAGCTGTGCATATCCTCCTCCTGCGAGCCACTCTGGGAGACCTGACATAGACTGCAGACTCTTCGAGCTTCTCATCCTGAGCTGATCTCTTTTAATAAAGGCATTAAAAAGGAGCAAAAGTCTCCTTGCCCTGTTTATTTCAGATTTGCATTCGAAGAAGTGAATAGAGAGATGTGGTCATCTATGCCTCAGGCAGAATAAACTGTATATAAGCTGGACCAGGAGACACTCGGGGTGAACCTTTGAGGGGAAGCCGTCACTCTGTCGGACGAACCTCTGGTTTCACCCAGCGCCGGTTCCCGGGACTGACGCTGTCTTGATTGTGGTGGATGCTCGAAATTCTTTTTTTTTTCTAATTGACCCAATAAATCGTTGTTAAATTTTTCATAAATTTGGCTATTGATTTGAACATTTATAACCATAGGAAAGACACCATGGCATAGCAAAAGAGACTCCTCTCCTTAAGCAAAGTGAAAAAATATCTTAAGAAGTGGCAAACTAACTTAAATTCCCATATTCTGTCTCCCTGCACTGTCAGTGGGAAAGAAAAAAGGGCTGGGGTGGGTGGGGGGTAAGGTATTCTACAGGTTTATTTTTGGTTCTCATTATCCTCTTCTAATTCTGTTAATATTTTTTTCTTAATGTTTTAAAATTTTGAGCCTGTTTTTCCCTTAAAGTGTTTTCTCCTAATCTTTATCTCACACCATGAGTTTTCTTTCCCCCTCCTCTGCTTAACTACAGACGAGGAAAATTAGTAAAGAATATTCATGGGTGTGCTGACATTTGGCCAGCATCAACCCATAACACTAACCTTGCTATCACTGACACAAAACTTTCTGTACTGTTCTGTGATGGGTTGACCATGACCAGCAGCTAAGCCCCCACTCAGTCACATGCTCACTTCCCATCAGCAGTGTGAGAAACAACTGCTCACTTTGAAAATTTAAAAAGGTTTATTAAACCTTGACAAAAACACAACAAAAGGAGTATATAAGCAAAAATTCGCAGAGCTAAAAACTGCCCTTGAGGATACCACATGGCTGATTTGTCTTTAAGATGGATGCTCAGTCTTTTATACCCCTGGGGGTTGCATCAGCCAGCCCTGGCCCCTCCCACAGTCTGTCAGTCAGCTATTCTTTGCCATTTATTGGTGGAGACTGCTTTTTTGTAACTTGATTGGAGGTCAGGTGTTGCCATGCTGCGCCCCCTTAGCAACAAGCTTTTCCATTCCCAACTGCCCCCGGTAAGGGACATGTGCATGCCTTCTTTTTACCTGTTCTAGACAACCCTGGCTGCCTGATGGCAACAATACAGTGGGGGGGAAAAGGGAACTGTGGGGAGAACAGAGGACATCTAAACTACAATAACATAACTATACATCACTAAAGCTTTTCTTAATATTCACACAATAGTTATCCCTTAATTGTGAGATCAAATCATCTCATTATCCATCTATAACAGCAGGATAGGGGAGAAAAAAACAAAATCACATGTTATAGATGAGTAATGAGATTATTGGCTCTCACAATTAAGTGGTGAACATTATATATATGTCAAGAGAAATTTTATAGATGTATAGTTATGTTACTGAAAAGTGTTCCCCCCCAGCATTGTTATCCCGGGATGGTCTTGGTAGTTGGGGCATTTGGGGGAAGGGGTAGGCTGGTTACTAAAAGGCACGGCATGGCAACACTTGACCTCCAATCAAGTTACAAGAAAGTAGTCTACACCAATGGACAGCGACGAAGAGGTAACAGACTTTGGGAGGGGCTAGGGTTACCTGTTGCAACACCAAGGGTATAAAAGGTGGAGCAACCATTTTGTGGATGAATCAGCCACGTGGTTACCAACCATATGGGGGGGATTGTTGCATTGTGATTTCAGGGTTTACCTCAGAAACCCGGGTCCCTCCCGGGAAAATTCCCTCCCAGGTGTGTCAATCACCACTCCTTTTCCGTCCCTGACCCCTGCGGAGCACTGCCTGTCAATCCTGGAATTCCAGAAGGGCGTCAAGTGATTGGCAGATTCAAAGGATGCCCTCTACCCCTGGGGGGGCATTGGGCCATCCAGGTGTCCTTTGTCCCTTAAGACCTCCTCCTATATACCTGGTCAGTGGGCTTCCTACCCCTTCCCTCCCCCTCTCCCTGGGGTTAAAAGGAACAGCAACCACATGGTTCAGGGAGTTCTGTTGGAGCTGTTGCTAGATTCAGAGGCCTGTGGGCCAGAATAAAGCTCTGGATTGAAACCCTCCATCAGAACCAACTCCTTTCCTTCACCATTACCTTAAAGCTTCTCCGCCAGAGGTAAACCTGAGGGGCGGACCCTCTCTCAAGGAGGCTCCATCCCACCATCACCAGAGCTCCTGCATGCCTGGACTTGTCTCCAAATGCCCAGCTGCAACATCCAGCTAGCCAAAAGTGTCTCGGGTGAAACACCACAGTTGCCGCTATTTGGTTCCACAGCAAGGGCTAGACAAGCTTAGGCACGTCCTGTCCGGCTATATTGGTAAATATTCAATAGGGTATGCTCCTAGCACTGAAATTTTTCCTTATTTAGTCCTTTTGTTGTAATATTTGTTAAGGTTTAGCAAACCTTTTAAAATTTTTAAAAAGTGAGCAGTCATTTCTCTCACACAGAATCATTTAGGTTTAAAAAGAGCTCTAAGATCAAGTCCAACCAGTAACCTAACACTGCCAAGTCCACCATTAAACCACACCCTTAAGTGACACATCTATATGCCTTTAAATACCTCTAGTGATGGTGACTCTACCACTTCCCTGGGCAGCCTGTTCCAATGCTTTATAACCCATTTGGGGAAGAAATTTTTCCTAATATCCAATCTAAACCTCCACTGCCACAACTTGAGGCCATTTCCTCTCATCACTTCCTTTTGAGAAGAGACCAACACCCACCTTGCCACAACCTCCTTTCAGGTAGTTACAGAGAATTATAAGGTCTCCAGAGCCTCCTTTTCTCCAGGCTAAACAACCTGAGCTCACTCAGCCACTCTTCATAGGACTTATTCTCCAGCATCTTCCTCAGCTCTATTGCCTTTCTCTGTACATGCTCCTGCACCTCAATGTCTTTTTTGTAGTGAGGGGCCAAAAACTGACCCCAGGATTCAAGGTGTGGCCTCACCAGTATCAAGTACAGAGGAACAATCACTTCCCTGGTCCTGCTGGCCACACTATTTCTGCTAAGAGCTAGGCTGCCATTGGCATTCTTGGCCACCTGGGCACACGCTGGCTCATTTTAAGCTGGCTGTAAACCAGCACTCCCAAGTCCTTTTCTATTGGGCAGCTTTCCAGCTACTCCAAGCCTGTTGCACTGCCTGGGGTTGTTGCGACCCAAGTGCAGGACCTGGCACTTTGCCTTATTGAACTTCATACAATTTGCCTCAGCCCATCTATCCAGCCTGTCCAGATCCCTCTGTATAGCCTTCCTATCCTCAAGCAGATCAACATCAACAGTTCCACCCAACTCTGTTCTATTTTCAAATGTACAGAAGGGCAAAAGTGAGAAAAACTCACGAGCTGACATAAAGACAGTTTAATAGGTAAAGTAAAAACTGTGCATGCAAGGAAAGCAAAATAAATTCATTCACTACTTCCCATTGGCAATCAGGTGTTCAGCCATCTGCAGTAAAGCAGGGCTCCATCGTACATAATAGTTACTTGGGAAGACAAATGCAGTAATTCCAAAATGTGTCTCCTTCATCCTTTTTTCTCTGCAGTTTTATTGCAAAGCAGAACGTCATATCATATGGAATATCCATTTAGTCAGTTGGGGTCAGCCATCCCAGCTGTTTTCCCTCCCAACTTCTTATCCATGTCCAGCCTACTTACTGGGGGATAGGGCAGAATGGGGAGAGAAAATACAACCCTCAACACTGTGCGAGCACTGTTCAGCCAAAACATGAGTTTGTTATCAACACTGTTTTAGTCACAAATCAAAAAGAGAACACAATTCAGGCTGCTATGAAGAAAATAATCTCCATCATATATAATGTAAAGTAATTCATGCTTAAGGGGAGAATGTATAAAATAAAAATGATAAAAAGAATTTAACATCCAATGAGCCTCAGATCATGAGCAACCTGGAGACAGATTACCACATTGGAATTACAAAACTCCTGGTGGCAGCAGGAGAACAATGCCTTGTTTACTAATAAAAGAACGTGGCTGGCGTGGAGATGGGCTTCTTCTTGAACCGTTAGGGAACACCCAAGGACGATCATCACTTGGTAGATACCATCAATCAATATAACAAAAGTCGCCAAGAAACATACATCTGAATACAAGAGTTCCCCTGATCAGCCTGCCACTACTCAGGAAACAGCAATTGTCCAGCCCTGCACAGTGAAAGAAACCTTCATCCATATGCGGGGTTACAAAAGAAGTCGGGGCACCTCTGCCTCAGGCATAAAAAACTGTATAAAACAGCCCCGCTGGAAACGGCATTCGTGAACAGAGGGATATCTGATATAATAGAGGTTGGATATAGGTTCACCCAGCGCCAATCCCGGGCTCAACGCTGTCTCTTTGACTCTGGTTTTTGAGGACCGTATTTTGGTTGCGAGAATAAAATCTTTTACATTTATTAATTTGGCTTTCTGGTTGATCATTTATAACAATCTCTTTTTCTATACCATTTGCACAATATGCTTGGGTTGTACACTATCCAGTACATCCTCATTAACCACCATCCCTCCTTCCCATCCTTTAGTATGCATACAGATATCATTCCCTTAGTCTATAGCCCCCCCCTCCCCCCAAAGTGTCCATAAAATGTCCATTCAGTTCACATAGTCTGTAACCTGGGCTCTATTAAGGTGGTCACTTGGAACAGGAGAAGTAGTGCATTGTGTGGAGTCATTTGGCAACAAAAGCAGCTCAGATTGTGTCACTGCTGCACTTGCACTGCTTTTTGCAAAGCTCATCCACCACTAGTTCAGGTGGTCCCTTTTATAGTATTACTTCTAGCATGCAAATCATATCACGAGTTACAACAGTTTAATCACATATCCATTACAATCTCCACCCCTGGTCCTTTTGGACCAGGCTATAGAGTTTTACATCACAATGAACTCCATGCCTTGCCCCTGCTCCAGCACGGATTCTCCATGGACTGCAGTCCCTTTGGAGGCATACCTGTTCTAGCATACACTTATTCACAGACCATCTACTTCAACTCCAGCTCATACTGGAGTTCCTTCATGTCCAGTATGGCAGCACTAAACCATGGCATGATTTCATTCAGGCCATGATAGTCCACTGTTAGTCTCCACTCTCCACCAGACTTTTGCAGGCCATATGAAACTATTCAAGACTGATTGAGTATTACTGCTTACTCCTTGGCTCTTCAATTGATGAATCAGCTTCAGCCAGGGTCATCAGCCACTCTTTTGTTAACTCAATCACCTTCTATTCATCGTCTAGGTGCCACCCCCTTCTTCTCCCAGGGTCTTTTTCAGATGACAGATGGGAAGAAATTCCCTGAAAAACCTAACCCACAACACAGCCCTAAAGAATTTAGTCTTAGTACTAATTAGTATAAGATAAAACAATAAACCACCATTTTTATGGTGCAATGTAAACAACAGACAAGAATTTTCAAGTACAAATTTGAACAGAAGAGTGCAAACTTACGGAGGCAGTATCTCTGCAGCCATGAATATTTTCTCCACCAATTCCGAAAGTATACTGAGTAGATGTGCCAAATTAGTGTTTACATCTTCATTTTTTTCTAACTTCGAAGGATTTAACTAAAACCAAAAGGGAAAAAAGTCATAAGTTTTGTCTCTTGAATAGAACTACATATATAATTTGATAATATTACACAATGAAAACTATTTCAAAATAAAATAAATATTCTACTCCTGTACAAATCTTATACAGAACTTACGAATCTGTTTCAAGGGCTAGCTAGAAAACTAATGTGAAAAAGCAAAGTTTTTAAGTTCAAGTGCACTATGCTTTAAACAGCACATTTAACACTATCCACAAGTACCCACCTTTTTCTAGTTATGTATATTTTAATCTTTTAATCCAGTATTCTGAGGACACAGCCCTCCCCTTTCCATAATTAAGTTCAAGTGAAACAGAAGTTAGGAGAGTTGTTTTAGAAATAAAGGTAGGGTCTAACACAAGCAGTTAATGTAAGGGGAGTTTAAAAATTAAACTTAGTTCAGGCATTGACTTCTGGCATATCTGGAGCTTAAAACAAGTTATTTAAGGTAGGCCATTCAGTAACTGCTACAACAGAACATACAAAGGTTAAAGAATAAATACCTAATTTAAAGAAACTTGAGTTTAAAAGTTTATTTAAAAGTGATGCTATGAACATTGTCCAAGCTCACATTTTGAAAAAAAACTCATAATCAGTTCAGTTCCAGTACTGAAATTATTTCTGAAGAATTAATAAATGCTTCTGAAGCAAATAACCAGTAGATCACCATTTCAACAAATCAAAATTTAAAAAACATAGTTCAAGTTATCACCTCACAGGACTGCTTGCTCTCCATTATCTTTAATATACTGTCTTTCAGTGCATGATGAACAAAACGTGTTGCTGTGGCTTTCATATATTGCTCCATAAGTGTACTTGCTAAAGTGGTGGCACGAAACAAAGTAGTAGCTTCATCTGAAAAAAATAAAGTGTAAAATTGGGAAAATGAGGCAACAAAAAGCAGAGGGGAAAAATAAGCTGTGTTCACAGTTTGATATGTGATGCAATAAAGAGAGGAGACAGAAATGAAGACATGGGAGTCATTCCCTCCCCAGAGTTTCAGCTAATGTTAGTATAATTAGTACAGTACCTTCCATGCTTATTTCCCTGTCATTTAGTGTTCGTAACAATAGTGACTCAAGCTTTTCATGAAGAAATATCTTCAATAAAATGCCAGCCAACAGTGTTCTATCCTGGCCGCAAACATGTGATAAGGCATAGACTACATGCATCTCTTTCTGGAGTATGAGCTGAAAGAAAACCAAAACAATGTTCAGAAATTTGTGCTAAAATAACAGTTGCCACAAATACAAGTTAGCAACATCTGTAAGTGTTACTGAAATTTCTCTCAAACAAGAGAGAAACTGATTTTGACAGAAAAAATGAGGAAAAAACTTAATACCTCTTTAAACTCACTGTACTCCTCTTCTGGCATGATCTTCTCCATAGAATATCGTGCTCGAACACGCAAAGATCCTGGCTCAATACCTTTCAGTGGTATATGGGAACTGAGTTGAAACCACTCATCTGTTGCATGTCCTTTTTGTAATCGGCTTAATTGGCAACGCATAAACACTTTAAGAAAAAAAGCATTGTTAAATAGGTTATCTCCAGCAAAACCATGCTAGCACTGAATAATTTTTTTTTTTCAGCACGTAACCTTGCTTCTGCAAAAGAGTATTAATAAAAATGATCAAAATTTGCGTCATCAAATATATGGACAGATTATCTCTTAGATGGTTTAAGAGACTCCTGAAAACTGAAGATGAAATATAAAGTATGATGTAAATAATGTATACCCAGAGATTTGAAAAAAGTTTTCTTTTTAATGCCCAAACAGGGGAAAAAGCCCCTCTGCTCCCTCAGCCACCTTTCAAACCTTGGCAGCAATAAGAAAATTAAAATAGGTAAAATGATTAGAATTCACTGTCCTCTTTTGAAGCCCTGGGCTCATACCTCTTATCAGGTCTGCTCTTGAACCTCTTTGTTACCATTTTTAGTCTTTACTTTTAGCTTTAGTACATATTTCTCAAATGTTGTCAGATTTATTTCTTCGATACTTTGAAACTCCCAAGTTTAAGGCTGTAGCATTTTATGCAAAACATATAAGAAGTCCTTCCCAGACAGGTTACTGCCCAAATAATGACAAGTCAACTACATATGACAAAAACATTAATTCACTTTTTTTTGTGGTGTTGGTACCTTAAAATTACTAAGTAATGACCTGCACCAGCCTATTCAACCATAACTGAAAGTCTGATCTGACAGCTGAGTAGTAAGCTGCAGTAGTCAGACCACGGACCATTCCAAATTAAGTACATGCACTCCTGAACAGACTGTCTGGAACTTTTAAGCAAACACTCTTTTTCTGCATCTCTTGATGAAATCTACTTTTAATCAAGTCCCTCACATTTAAACAAAACAACTCTCCAAACATAAAACACCCAATCAACCCTCTAAAAATCAAAACAATCAAAAACACTATCACACACTTCTTTTTCACTTTTCTGCAAAACATTTGAACAGTTCTAGCAGACTTTCCACTGCCCCAATTCTGCAGTATGTTGGGTCATCATTTGCATAATCAGATAATGGAACAGAATGACATCATATTTCTAATATAGATTTAATATCTCATATTCTTTGGAGTTGATGAATTGATAAGGTAACACAAGTCAGTCAGGTAGTGGATATACCAATTCATCATCATCTACTATTTATACCAAGTGCGGACTGGACTGTCTTTACACCAGATAATCAATTGACTTTCCCAAAATATTTCTTCTGAGCAAAGCTCTTACACCCTCAACTGAGCAAGATGTTTTCTTCTTGTTTTGCTTGTGCATATAAGGCATGTATCTCATTGACAGGAACAGTGAGATACAGGATTCAGAATAACCTGATTAAAAAGAATGAGGGATTTGTCTTTACAAACAAACTGTGGGTCTGCTAGTAGATAAAAATAGATACTGAGAGATAAAAGAAACAATGGGAAGGATTCCACTGATTGATAAATGGAATGAGAGAGATGTCTTTACAAAATGTCAGGGTTTGACACTGGCGCAATGCCAGTGCCCCCATGAAAATATACTCTCCCTGGTGTCTGCTGTGAGATGTGATCAGAAATAGAGCAAAGAAGGCTCCAACGTAGGAATAAAGAGAAAATTTTATTAACCTACAACTATATGTAAAAAGAAACACACAGAAAGAATGAAAACCTTCAAAAACATTCCTCCTCCCCCCATCAAATTTCCAGTACATCCACGCCTCAGATCACCAACTCTCACTCCATCACCACCCTTTAGATAATCAATTCTCAGTTCATCAAGGAGAGAGGAGTCCCTCTTGTGCCATAGGCTTCCCCTGGAAACATAGTTGAGACCTCGTGTGTTTCCATGTAACACGCAGCACCGCCCGGAGATCATTTGCCATCCTGACATCTTCCTTCCATGTCCAGTGCTCTCACCACTGCACATGGACCAGAGCTGCTTCTAGGGTTTTCCTTTTAAGGCTGCTTTGCCCAGTTCCAAAAAGAGAAAAGTCTCTCACTTTTGGGACACCAGTCCTCCCCAAATTTCACCCCCTGGGGCCGAAGGGTCTCGAGAACAGAGATCTTCTTCCCTGAAGACGGAGGGCACCACCACCACCCTCCTCACCCATTGTCTCCATTCACACACTCCTTCACATAACACTGAACTCTCTTGGCTCCAAGCCATTGCCTCCCCCTAAATGCAGTCTCTGTGTCACAGGAAAAAAATGGTTCCGTCCATGGCTATACAAGAAAAGTCCAGCCAAAGGTCACTCCATCACCTCTGCCCACCCAAGATTCTTCTCAACTTCTCTCGTGGCCCATTTCCTCTCATCTCATCTCATCTCATCTCATCTCATCTCATCTCATCTATCTCATCTCTATCTCTCTTCTCATTCAATTCCAGGAGGATCAGCATTTGTAAGGCTTCCATCATCCAAGAAAAGGGTTAAAAATCTCAGGCTCTGCCTGTCCAGAACTCCCACAGCTGCCAGGCACCTTCTCTCTGCACCCCCCCTCCTTCTCCTTCTCAGCCAGCCAAGTTATCAAATTTCAAGGTGGCACAGACACCGGCTCTCCCTCTCTCTCTCCTGGGGGAAGGAGGGGGGGGTGGTGTCTGCCCAATGACTCTCCAATGTTCCTCCACCCTTCCATCCTGCAAGGGCCTCTTCATCTCCCATCTCTGTCCAAGGCCCTACCTCACCCGGCCGCATGGCTTCCCCTCCCCCGCCCAGCCGGCAGCAGCTGGGCAGGGGAGGTCTGAACCTTTCCCCGAACCCAACCCCCCCCCCCCCCCCCCCCCCCCCCCCCCCCCCCGTGTTCTCAGAGGCGTATCCATGTCCTCAGTGGCCACACCAGGTGCCAATATTCAAACCAGGACACAAACAAACTGTAGGTCTGCTGATAAATAAAATTGGATACTGAGAGATGAAAGAAACAATGGGAAGAACCATAAATTCTGTAGGAATTCCACTGAGTGACATAAGGAAAAGAAAAAAAGGGGATAAATTAGAAGGGAGTCTTAGGTGTTTTGGGAAGTCTGTACCTCTCAAGTACCTCAGCCAATGGGGAAAGAGAGAGGGAAATGTGGCCGGGAAATTAGGATGAAAAGGAGGCTGCGTCCTCCAAAAATTTGAGAGATCCCATGGGAAACACCCATGACCTCTCCCCTTATTCAAATAAAGTTACAGGACTCCTCTGTCTCCTTTTTGGACATAAACCTCTGATGTTTGTGGATTAATTTTCCTGACACTGATCATTTAATTTTCCCCATGGTTATACAGTAGCACTTCCTAGCAATAATATAAATTTTATAAACTTATTTTGATCTTAAAAGATTGAAACAGAAACATCAACATATGGACTGTAGAATACTTCTTATAATTCATATTAAAAAACTTTAAGAAACACTTTGTGCTACTTAGAAAAGTATATTGAACTATTAGGCTACGTTCAATAAGAGATTGCCATTAGTTGATGATTTAAGGATGTTTAAACTTTGCAGTCTAGCACAGTATGATAGAATAACAAATATACAGAAAACCCTCCAAAAGTTGATCCATTCTTTACAAGCACAGTCAAAAACTGTATACAACAACCTTGAACCAAGAACGTTTTATGTGATGAACATTAGCAAAAACTAAAGATAAAACTGAACTTTCTTAATAGTTTGCAAATTAAGATTAGGGATTAATATTTAGTAACAAGTTTATATATTCATGATTAATAATTATGATCTGGAAATCAAAGTGGTTAAAATTTATGGTTTTTTTAGAATGGAAATGAACTTAGGTTTACATTGAAGCCTTTGTGAAGCCTTTGTTGAACCCAACCAGAACCAACCAAACAAACCCCCTAAAACCACTTACTGATTCAGAATAAAAGCTTATCTAAATGTTGAAAAATAATAAATTGCTCAATAATGGACATATTAAATGCTGGCTTTCCCACCCACAGCTTACTCATGCGTGAGCACAATCCATTTACAAGGCAGTGAGGAGCTCTTAAGGATTTGAAACTCTTATACTAAGTTCTTCAAAGAAGGGCCTGCCAACATCTTATTTTTGGTACCTAGTGTTGGTAGACAGTATGTTGTTACTACCATTAACAAGTACTTGATAGGCTCCATAGTTTCTCCCTGTTGTTCAAAGTCCACCCATGCCAATGCAAGAGTGCTTACATACACTACTTAATATGTTTAGAACATATTTCATGAAGAATATGAGAGGGAAGGAGCCAAGTATATAACCTGCCATAGTAGGCTTATTTCCCAGCGCCACAGAAGTGATACATGTGTATCACAGTGACTTTTTTTGTCCTCAAGCTGCATATTCTAAAATTACTTCAAAACCAAGCTATGGCACTACTGCAAATACAAACTGGCTGAAAGAAGAGACAAAGGCAATGTGCGCTTGCAGCCCAGAAAGTCAACTGCATCCTGAGCTGCACCAAAAGCAGCATGGGCAGCAGGTCACGGGAGGTGATTCTTCCACTCTACTCTGCTCTCATAAGACTCCACACAGAATACTGTGTTCAGCTCTGGGGCCCCAAGCTTAAGAAGAAAGTGAACCTGCTTGAGCGGGTCCAGAGGAGGGCCACCAAGATGATCAGGGGGCTGGAGCAGCTCCTCTATGAAGAAAGGTTGAGAGAGCTGGGGTTGCTTAACATAGAGAAAACTGTGGAAAGACCATATAGCAGCCTTTCAGTACTTTAAGGGAGCCTACAGGAATAATGAGGAGGGACTTTATCAGGAATTGTAGTGATACGACAAGGGGTAATAGCTTTAAACTGAGAATGGGTTTGGATTAGATACTGGGAAAAAATTCATTACTGTGAAGGTGGTGAGGCACTGGAACAGGTTGCCCAAAGAAGCTGTGGCTGCTCCATCACAAATGTTCAAGGTCAGGTTGGATGGGGCTTGGAGTAACCTGGTCTAGTGGAAGGTGCCCCTGTCCATGGCAGCAGGTTGGAACTAGATGATCTCTAAAGTCTCAAGCCAAGCCATTCTATGATTCTATGACATAGACAGGACAGCTGACCCAACCTGACCAAAGGGATATCCCATAATACATGGTGGTGTGGTCAGTAATACTAAGAAGAATACTAAGCTAAGAAAAAGGAGAAGGGGGGGGCATTCATTATTAAGGCATTTGTCTTCCAAAGCAACCACTATGCATACTGAGGCCCTATTTCCCAGCAAGTGTCTGGACATCATTTGTTGATGCGAAGTAGAAAATAATTTTTTTTCCTTTGTTTCCATGTGCAGCCTTTTCTTTTCTTTTCTTTGTTAAACTGCTTTTATCTTGACCCATGAGTTTTTCACCTAATCCTTTCTCCTCCTGTCTCCCTGAGGGAGTGAGAGAGCCACTTGGTGGGAACCTGGCAGCCAGACAAGGTCAACTCACCACAAATATTGAAAAAAATATAGCTCTGACATTACTCCTATTTCAGAGCAATCCACTTTTAAAAACTGTGTCTACAAAGGAGAAATGTTCAGAAAGGTAATCAACCCCTTTTCTTGCTTTTGGAGGTTTAGGCAACGTTGCACACAGACAAGTTGGATATGGTCTCTTTTAGCTCAGTTTTTCTCCCCATATGGTTAAAATATTTAATAGGGATGGGGATGTAGGCAGATATGCCTGTTAATTCAAGTTGATATGGTCTAATTCTTATCCCAAAATGAAAGGACTGTTAGGTTATGCTCTAAGAGTCTACCTAACCATTATCAAAAAACATTGCCAATCCTCTTGACCTAGGTAAGAAAAAAAATCTATAACCTTCTACCAGTTGGATACATCTAAAAATAGCACAGTCTCCTTAATCTGGACAAATGTTGCAGTGTGATGTAATACCCTGTTTCAGTTATCCCAGTTCCTTTCCCAGGTGTGCCAATACTTTTTCCCTTCCCCTCCCCTTGCCTCCTGCTGAGAGCTGTGCCTCAATCTTGGCATTCCAGCAAGGGCATGGTGTGATTTGCGAAGTTCAAAAGATGCCTCTCAGCCTTGGGGACATTAGGCCATACAGGTGTCACTTGTCTCCTGAGACTTCCCCCCCTTTTACCTGGTTGGTGGGATCCCTACCCCTTCCCTCCCCCTCTCCCTGGGCTTAAAAGACACAGCAACCACGTAGTTCGGTGTTCTGTTGGAGTTGTTGCAACATTCAGAGGTCTGTGTGCTACGAATAAAACTCTTGATGAAAACCCTCCAGCAGGACCCGTCTCCTTTTTCCTTCACCATTGCCTAAAGCCTCTCCACCAGAGGTAAAACCTGAGTTCCTGCTTGCCTGGACTTGTCCCAAGCACCAGTTGCAGCATCCAGCCAGCCAAAGCTGTCTCTGAGGTGAAACCACCACAGCTGCCGCCTCTGGTCAAGCAGCAAGAGCCAGATGAGCCCAGGCACGTTCCATCCAGTAATACTGGGATCATATTCCAATAGACAAAGAGAAGGAAACTACAAACACACTTTAAAAGAAGTTACTGAAGTATCCCATTCATGAATTTTCCTTTGAAAGGGTCCTTTACTAACCAAAGCTTTGGCTAAGATAAAGAATTTTCTAGCTCAAATGCATAGAACCATGCAATAACAAGGTCACAACTGCAATCAGAAAGTCCTTTTGTCTGTCAAATGAAATACATATTTTTTTCCTTTTGCTATGCAGAAAATTTTGTAGTTAAAGGAAAGAGCAACAGTTTTGAAACTGAATTAAGTTTGGCAAGAGCATTCCATCTTCAAAGTAATTCTGCTTTTGACAAAGTTTCCCTACAAATCTCTTCTCTGAGAGGAAAAAAAGAGAAATAAATTGACACGGAGGCAAACATAACAGGCCAGTAACATAATTCCATGCAAATCAAAACCAACAGCAACAGATTATCAGTACTGTGCTAGGCTTTGGGACAGGTTGGAATACAACAGAAACGTACTTGGAACAACTGTTGGGTGAGAGGGTGTCTGTTCTGCAGGCAACAGAGAGAAGGCAAAAGGATGAAGTTACAAGACAATTATGGTGGGGAACAAAATACCTTGAAAGCCAAAAAATCACATTGGGTGGCTCAGAATTCAAGTGTAGGTTTTTTGGGGAGGGCTCATTTTGGTGGGTTGGGTTTGGGGCTTTTGTTTAGTTTTGTTTTTTGAAAGCTGATAAGTCTTACCGTCTTGTTAGTAGTTTTCTGGAATAGAAAAATAGAAACAAAACAGCTGAAGAAGCTGTGTAAATAACAGGAGGAAAGTACAATCTTGGGAACACAGACGAGATAGAATGGGGCAAGAACAAGATGCTACAAGGACTGAGGCAAGTTTCATTCTACAAGACTGTCGAATTGGAGTTTAATTCATTTTCAAGTGAGGAAAGTACTACTGTTTCTCTCTCTTTCTCACTGGAAGCAACAAAAAATCCTGAGAAGGACAAAAGTAATTCCACACAGTTGAGCTTAAAAAAAATTAAAGAAATTAACTTAATGAAACCTAAATTTTATGAAGGAGATTAATTCTGACAGCTTCTCTTTTTTTTTTTTAAACATGGTCAGTATAACACAATAGGTATACTGAAATAGAGCTAGAAAAGCCATCAGATATAC
The DNA here is from genome assembly GCA_009764595.1 of Geothlypis trichas. Taxonomy (NCBI): domain Eukaryota; kingdom Metazoa; phylum Chordata; class Aves; order Passeriformes; family Parulidae; genus Geothlypis; species Geothlypis trichas. Next base: position 1,517,411 of record CM019934.1, read on the forward strand.
AGTATTGTACTACTGTGCATTTTACTACTAAAAAGCATACAGGTTCTTACTTAAAAAACATTAATATAAAATCAGTAACAGACATCTAAAACATACCAATACAGCTGTATGATAGTCACAGAATATACTTAATTCTCTTGTGACAATGTTTGACAAGAGCAATGCAAACTCTATCCATTGTTAAAGTATATATGCATCCTTTACATAAAAATACTTACATATATCTGGATCTTTACTTTTCTTTGTTTTGTTACTAAGACTTATCTCAAATCTATTAATATCAGATGAAAGATCACTGGGGAAAAAGACAAAAAGCCCAAATCAATACTATATTTGGCCAACATTTAAATTTATTCTAAAGTTATTTCAATCCTAAGTTATCATGACTAGCCAAAGGTACTTGGATTCGTACATAAAATTCTATCCATGCATTTGTGGATCCTATATAACCATGCATACAGTATTTTTAAGAAGCAGATGCAAAACAGTACAGTGCAAAGAATCTTAAATGCAATGCAACTTTCAAGTGAAATTCAGTAATTCAATAACATTAAGACTTACTCAAAGACAAATTCTTCTGACCATACAGGGTTCTGACCTTCCCTGATATGTGTTTTTGCTACCTGGACACTGTTCAGGTAGATGTTACAATATGGATTAGTAAAATGTTTTACTGGGAGTGTATGAGCTTCTTCTACATGCAAGATAAGACTGCTGACCTAAAAAAAATAAACAAAGTTTATTTATTAATTTAAGAAAGAATGGAATTCTTCCCCCACCCCGACCATGTGGAGGCTTAATGTTAAGGAATAAATATTAAATACAAAATATAACTTCCTAATAGAAAGAGAAGGGAAGAGGAATAATGAAAGAAGATTTTAAGGGGCACCAGGGACAAGGTAAGGGCAACAACTTGAAAATAAACCTCCAGCACCAGAGCTTTACCTAATTTTTTATTTTAAAAACATCAGTATAAGATTTGCAATTGCTAACTTTTCTATGCATAGAAAATTCTGCTGAAGCTAAAGACTTGCATCTTAAGTAAGAACCATGGACAAATCCAAACACAATGCTGCATTTCATGCTTTCCTAATAGATTAGGCTCAATTTGAGTCAGCAGTGAGCCCTGGCAGCCAAGAGGGCAAACCACATCCTGGGTTGCATCAAGCACAGCATAACCAGTCAGTCAAAAGGGATGATTATCCTGCTGTATTTAGCACTGGAGCAGCCTCACCTTAAGTATTGTGTGCAATTCTGGGCCCCACCATTTAAGAAGGATGTGATGGTCCTTGAATGGGTCTAGAGAAGGGCAACAAAGCTGGTGAAAGGGCTGGAATGAATGTCCTATGAGGAGCAGCTGAGGACACTGGGTTTGTTTAGTTTGGAAAAAAGGAGGCTGAGGAGTGACCTCATTGCTCTCTACAATTTCCTAAGGAGGGGAAGTGGAGAGGGAGGTGCTGAGCTCTTCTCCCTGGTATCCACTGACAGGATGTGTGGGAATGGTTCAAAGTTGCACCAGGGGAGGTTTAGATGACATTAGGAAGCATTTCTTTACCCAGAGTGTGGTCAAACAGTGGAACAGGCTTTTCCCAGAGGTGGTTGATGTCCCAAACCCATCAGTGTTTAAGAGGTACTTGGATGATGCCCTTACTTAATACTATGCTTTAACTTTTAGTCAGCCCTGAATTGATCAGGGTGTTGGACTAGGTGATTGTTGTAGGTCCCTTTCAACTGAAATCTATTCTATTCCATTCTATTCTAAACCAGTAGATTACCTAAAACTCTTTTGTTTAACACACTACACTGTTTTCTCCCTGTTATAAGGAAGATATTAGTCTGTACCACAAATTCTCAAAATAAGAGCACTTGGAAACTCAATTTCCAAAAAATGAGAAGTGAACACTCTGAACTCATTTACATTAAATACATTTTAAATAGTCTACTATTTTACAAACTTCTGAATTGCATGAAACACAGCTTAATCAAATATCTACAGATATCAACTGAAGTCAATTTAGTCAAATACGGGAAATATTATATTTAATCAGGTCAAAGTTTCATTTAAATGCAAATATTCAGTACCTGAAATTTCAAAGGACAGTTTGAGAAACACTGAAACTGATATAACTTCTGTAAGGCAGTCATGGAAGTATGATTTTTGATCTTTATACACTTCATCTACCTTGATCATTAATGACTTTTATAGTTTTCACCTCTCTAAATAGTTCAATACTTCCCATACTTATATACCTGGAAATTCTTTTACTCATTCCAGCCTATAGTTTTATCATTTTCTTTATACATTTGATATAGGATGATCAAAACTAGCTGTATCCTAAATGAGAATACCATAAATATGAAATAGTATCTATCTGCAATACTATTTCTTCATGCAGCCTAATATTTGGTTTGCGTTTGCAAATACAGGATTATTTCAGATGATCACTCTGTAGGTGCTTTGCTTTTTTGGCTCCAAATTTCTTCTGCCATTCATATATCAATTGACCTAATTTAGTTTACTTTTTCAGAAGTATTCAATCATCTTTAATGTTGACCACAGAATATTTTTGCATTTCCTAAAAAACCCCTCCCATAAAATGTATTCCTTTTCCTATAGACTGGTAAAGCAGCTGCTTCCAACATTCATAGCATTCAAAGATACTAGGGATTCTTGATTCCCATTATTCTTCAATCATCACTTATGTAGTCATTTATTATCTGTCCTCTACCTCTGAAAGAAATTCTGGACACAACAGTACTCTCAAGAAACCAAAAGAATATACACAACCATCACAGTTAAGCATGTATTTGTCACTGAAAAATTAATATATTCGTTATACAATTATTTTGGGTACATGTGACATGTCTGTCAAATCTGGTGAACTGTAAGAGTTAAGACAATACAAATGCTGAATTCTTGACACTTTTCCTTAATGTGATCAGAAATTATTACCTAGCAAAACATCTGCCAATTGCCTAAACACCATTTTGATCTTTGTGCATATAGATATCATAATAGAGTGGAAGTCATTCCCATTGGTTTTAACAAAGGTACTGTATAACTCCAAGAAAAAGAAAGCACATGTAGGATTTACTATTGTTGAAAGGAAAGTTCTGACATATATCATCATTTTACAACAAGGAGGCAACCCCTCCCCCTCTCCCCCCTCCCCATATGTATATAGCTCTACCTGACGTAGACGTTTATTTGTTGTCCCTGGACTGTTTTTCCTTAAACTGCAAAACATCTGCAGAGCCTTCATCCAGTCCTAAAAGATAAAGGCACAAAACAGGGTAACAAAAAGTCAGATACGGTTTTTTGCAATAGAACCGACATATCAAAAAGTATCTGAAGTTGTTTCTTTAGCTTAAAAAGAACCAACTTGTATACAACCTAGAGTATGAAACTTTAAATAGTAAAGCAAAATTCATATATTTCTCAGTAAATCTAAAAAGACATTTGCAAATTCGAGTTTCTCCTTTTAGAAATATCAAGCATTACTAATGGATATACAGAGACCTTTATCAATTTTCCAGATTAGTCATACCTAATTAAATAAAAAATGGTATATAAAATGAAGCAAGACTTGATTGCTTCTGAGAAAATAACAGATAAGTCAAACTGTTCTGATCATTGTCTCCTCTATTTTTATATGCAGTTGTATTTACTCTGTGTGCTTCAAACAAAAAACAAAGCAGCATTAACATAAAAACACTGAAAAGTATAACCTTCACCCCCATTCTCTCTGCTCACAAATGCATAAAGCAGAGTAGATACTTGGGAAGGTGGAAGATATGCTATAGCCTCATTTCTCATGTTTTCACATCCCACACTGTCAAATTTTGTAAATTCTCATGAAGCACAAAATTTAGGCTTTGACTAACATTTATAAAGGTGTAGGACAAAGATCTGCTAGCTACTCTCAAAGTGCAATTTAATAATTTTTAAAATACAGCTACATTCAATATTGCAGCTATTCTCAAGTAAACTAGAACTTACTAAACATTCTAAATTAATCTAAATGTTTCCTAGATAGTCATCTTTATTCTCCCTTTTAAGAGAAAAATCTATCCCCTTAAACGTCACAGTTTACAGCAGCAAGTATGAACAGTGCACCATAGTAAGCACAATGACACTAGTTATGTCATGAGGCTAACATATATCATGTATATGAGGCTAACACTACATTACATTACATTGACATAATGGTTTGTACAAACCTCAGACAACATGCAATCCACTGGACAGTTGCTTTGATATTTACCACATTATATGAAAACCATACAATTTTCCTTAATATGACAACAAAACTATTCTTCTGTGAAATGTTACAAAGTACAGACAGCTGTAACTTCTGAGAACATAAGCATCAGTAAAACATCTGACTTACCTGAACCAGAATCATTTTATAAAAGAAATCCCAGTATTCTGTATAAATGCAGTGAACATCTTAAGTGTTAAGCAAATCTAAACCAAAAGCAGATTATACCAAATGTTCAGAAAACAGGACAGGACATTCTGCATGTCCTGACAGGATATTCTGCCTACTACACATTCTTAAATAAAATCAAATGCATAGCTTGACTTCTGACACAAAATGTCTGTTTCAGAGCTCTCGAGTACCAAAACAACTTGATGAATAAGAACGTTATCACATCTTCCATATGCTCTCCTATTAGTGAGTGACTTTTAGAGAATTAAACTCAATTCCTACACTTCTTAATCAGCAAACATTAACTGTTAAGAGAGCTAATAACTAAATGATACCAATATAAAACACAAAAAATCCTTTATTTTATGAAAGATCAGGGCCTAAGACAGGACAAATAACTTTTAATGGTTCGACAGATTTTGATTGGTGGGCATACCTCCTTTGCATTTTAGTTCTTATCGGGAATGTGCTCTTGAAGCAAAACTCCCACTTAGCATGCTCTGGTTCATTATTTGGAAGAGTGCTGGAAAGCAAACTTTTTTTTTTTTCATTGAACTACTCCAAAATATATTCTCCAGAAATATCTAATTGAAACTAATGGAAGTTCAGTCCATGGGACCAGACTAGAACTTCTCCAAAGTAGAATCCCTAAAGCATAGGTAATGTAAGTGCTGGATTATCAACACCAGCTATATCCCTTACAGATCTGCTATTATTGCATGGAAATATTTGCTAATGTAGACATAGTCACAATACATTGTACACTTGCTTTCTATTAGAGAAGGATAATATTATTAAACACTACAAAACAAAAAATTGCTTTTAAAATTATATTTATCAACAAAAGCTCTCACCTGCACTTGTTCTTGAGTTTCTCCTGCAAAGTAAAAGATGTAATGGTCTTCACTGAAGTGCTGAACTACTATCTGAAAACAGTTTGGCCTTAAAATCAAACAAAACAAAAATGTCAGAAAAAAACCCAACAAGAAATATCTCTACATGCTTCAAAAGTGCATTTTGGTTGGAATTAACAATGCAATTTCAACAAAACTGCATTATAGTTCAACTAGTTTGTTTTAGAATATTTAAGAAACTTGGAACAATTTGTATTGAATATACGTATACACTGATTACACTTGAGGCCAAAATGCATCTGATAGCATTATCAAGTATTTTATGAGGACTATTCACCACAAACATTTTAAATGATGCACAGGTTCAGCATTACACCCCAAGCACTTAATCATGGCCTTATGGATTTGTTGTTTTAGGAGTTCAGGAAACTATATTAACATAAGGAGTTCTTTATCTGAATGTGTTCCACAGCTCTCACAACCAATTAAATGTGTACTGGATCATGTGTCATAGAAACTTTTAAAGCTTTAAAATGTGAGTATAACATCTTCTCCATTTTATGTATGTACACTCATTTGTCAAGAAATTTAAAAAATATTTTGTACTGTTACATTAGAAGTTGCACACTACAAGTACACTGAGTCTTCCACATTAGCTTCAAGGTGATTTGGCTCTCCCAAACACAGTTACATGAAGGATCTTACTTCATTTGCATATGATATTTCAGTCTTCCCTTCCCCCCATCCATTGTTTAGGTAAATACTGGCATGGCATTTTCTGGCCATGCACACAGGAGGATTGAGGAGGGGGGGCAAAAAGTAGCTGGGTCAGAGGCTACTCATGACATGCAAAGCTACAGCTCTCTCTGTACTACTGAGAAAAAGGGAAACCTATTTTAAGTAGGTGGTAAAAATAAGAGGAATTTTGTCTCAACTACAGTTTTCCCAAGCAGGTGCAAACATACATCTTTTACCCACAGTTTCAGTGTTACTTATCATCCAAATATATTTTAACTCACAGTACAGCATTTCTTAGAAGCTGCTCAACAGTCACCATAAACCAAAACACTCCTTGTTTACAGTCTCCACCAAAGTTTCGTGTATAATTGCCAACTTTCATGAGGAATATTTCAGTATTTTTTTAAATGGTACTCTCATACCTATGGCTCCTCATTGCAATAGTTGCGCAGATCTTTCAAAATGATTGCAACATATATAATCATATGCTACAAGAACACCAGATCTTTGCAGCTTAAGAAATACCACTCATTTTAAACATCTATCTTCACATTATCTATGTGAAAAGACTTTAGGTTGATGAAATGCTCTTAATAAATATTAAGATGCATGGAATAACCAGAGCTGCTGTTTAATGTGTTTTTCCATCTGTTATGAAAAAATAACGTTTGCAGGAGTAAATGCATCTTTTTCTTCTATATCACACAGGCCTACATATTTTTTTATAATTAACAATGAAAAAAGTGTGATCTCTTTCATCTTAGTTACCAATGATATCAGGAAGTAGTTTGATTCTCAACGTCTTTGCCAACAATCAAATCACTCGCAGTTGACATATTTAGTACAGTAAATGAAACTGTGAAAACGCTCTCTTCCAAAAATAATTTCAAAAATGTTTGCTTATATGAACTAACTTGCTCCTCTAACATTGGTTGGTTTAATTTAATTCTTATTGATTCCTAAACAGAAAACCATTGACACATTATCTACTTAATTTAGCTTTCTAATACCTATCAACAAATGAATGTAGATCTTTCGGAACGGACAAAATTCTTGATCTTATCAATTCTTGGTTCAATCGGATTAAAACACTCAATACAGTTGCTTCACAATCTTTTTAATACATGTAGAACAATTAATACACAATATTGAAAAATGACAGTGCAAAAGGCCAAATCATTATCACATCATATTACAAGCGAAAAATCTTAAATTCCAAAATTTCTTACTAGAAGCTGTTTATGAACAGTTACTAGCAATCAAGCTGCCATGGCTTAAGTTTCCATTAATCAATTAAATCTGTTTACATATGTTCTTGCAATCTACACCAACTATGGAATAAAATGCAGTATGAAACAAGAGTCACAATACTTGCATTTCACAATCAGCAAAAGCTAAAAAAACCCCTAAAACAATAACCAACCAAAAAAACCCCACACATGAAAAGTAACCAGGGCTCAGGTGTCAAAACCCAAGTTTATTGTGCCAGGCCAACTTGTTCATTAGTGATGAATTGTTTGTATCTTGTACATGCCTCAAGCTAGTAGTTAGCTGTCCTGCTGTATGTACAAGAATTAAAAGCCAGTGCCCTACCTGCCAAATAAACTGTCATGTACTCCATAGACCGAACACACACTAAGGTCTATTAATCCTTTAGGTTTTGTGGCTCGTTTTTCACTTTCAAAATAAATAAGCTGGGCATCATTTCCCTCCAATATAAAGTACAAGTTTTTCCATCTCTTCCCTTTACCTGTAAGGAAAGTACAATATTGTTTTAAAGAAAATGTAAATTCGATAAATGAAGAAAAAAGAGAGCAGTAAAGTTTTTGCCAAAATACAAACAGAAGAACAACATACAGTTAATTATGCTTAAGTAATAATATCAGTATACGTAATAATTTTTTTCAGCATGCAGCTAAAACTAGACCCTCTTCACAGATTAAAGTACAATTTTAGATGGTTCACTGTGCCAGTTTTGCATTGAAGCCAACCACGGAAGTGATTTTGTCTGAGAGAAGCTGTTAAGAGCTTCCTCTGTGCCTAGCAAAACCAGTAGCTGACTAGCCCGGAGAATTGACAACCTATTAAACCATTAAGAAAGCTACATCTGCCTCTGTGAGATTCACATTTTAAAACTAACAAGCCCGGGAAAAGCTCTCTTGCTTCCGGCCTTTGAAGGGAGAAATTCTTCCCTCCCCCTCCCGGCCCGGTGGCTGGGCGGGGGAGGGGAGGCCGCGGGGCCTGGGCCGAAGCCAGGCACGGCCCCAGTGGCTGCCGGGAAGGGAAGAGGAGACCATCTGCCCCAGCGTACTGCAGCTAAGCCCTAGCCTAGTTGCTGAGATCCCAACCACGCCCCCCTCCTTCAGCGCGGCCTGAAATAAATCACCATAAGTGCTTCAGCCACAGCATAGCAGAGACCACATGACCACTCGAAGGCCTGGGTGAGATATTAACTCTTTCACTGCACGGATGAAACTTGCAAGACATCGATCCTCTCTCAAGTGGAAGAAAAGAGTGAAGACACATAGAGGACAACATGAGGCACTGAGGTCAGTAAAGAAATCAAATTCCAGATGGGAGGAGAATGAGGAGATACCTTAGTTTTGGGCTGAAATCCTCTTGTAAGGCTATGGAGAAGAATATAATTGATACATCAGACTCTTTTACCCTGTAACTCATTAAATGCATTGGGGGGATGTAGCATTCTAACTACAGCCATGAACAGAGGCACTAGTGTTGAAATAAGTAGATGTTGCAGTAGCTATGATCAAATGAGAAGTTTGAACAGAGAGAAATGAGAGGGATGAGAAACCTTGCCTCAGGAATAGAAGAAGAGATAGATGAAAAGAACTTTTGCTTTTATGCGAGAACAGCTCATCCTTAAAAATGGCACCCCAGTAAGTTGACATGGCCCAGGAACGCAGCTGGGGGACGGCTGCAAGAGATGGGAGGGACTTCACAAATGCAGATTCCCAGGTGGCTGCTATTCGTGGAAATTAAAAACCATGAGAGAACTCTTTCTTGTGGAGGTCTCCATGGCATAGCAAGAGAGACTCCTCTCCCTGAGTGAACTGAATAACTACTATTTCAGAGGTGGTAAACTGACTGAAAATACCAGGTTTTGTTTCTTTACGTTAGCAGGGGAAAGAGGAGTTAAGGGGGAGAAAAAGTGTTTTAAAGGTTTATTCTGATTTCTCATTGGTTTTTTATTTTAGTTCTGTTAATAAAGTTTTCTTTATACCTTTTAAAGTTTGAGCCTGCTCTGCTCCTCCTCCTAAATCCTTATTTCATAGCAGAAAATGAGTAAATAATTTTATTGGCTGCATTGGCATTGAGCCAGCACTAAACTCATAACATTATTTGGTGCATTGGCCAGAAAATCCAAATTGGTGAACTAAAATCATTACACGAAATTGGTGTTTCTGCCTGGTTTTGAACTGAAACCGCTACATTTACTAAACATTTTCATTAATCTCAACAGGATTAAACAAGTGTGTGTGAACTCTGTTCATATCAGTGAGAAGACTTCATCTGTATTTTGCAAATAATGTATGATGCTGTAAACAATCTCAATTATTATGGCTATTTTAAGTAAGAAACAGAGTTCTCTTTACATGATAAATTTATTTCTAAACTCTTACCAACTGTGATATGTAATAGAGTTAATTCATGCTATATAAGTGGATATGTGTAGGTATAAAATATTGTAGAAATTATGTTTCAACCTCCCCAGCCAGGAGCAGTGTTCTATTCAAATTGTAACTAATTCCTGGCAGCATCGAGATAATATCAGTCCTGTTTAACGTCTGAATGGAACCTTCCTGGACCATCAGCGATGATTTCCTTGTCCCCTGCACCTGGGAGATAACATCGGGGCCTTCCTGGCCCATGATTAATTGCAGAGTCCCAAGAATTTCACGAGACTTGGACTCACCCTGATTGCATCTGGAGTACTCAGGAACTGATACCAACTTATTACATATGAAAACAAACTTCTCCTGTGTGCTCAGACTTCTGTCTGCAAACTGGAACTCGTCTTTGTCTATCTCTTTGTCTATCTCAACATGTGTATAGAACTAGATTTGCATTCGAAGAAGTGAATAGAGAGATGTGGTCATCTATGCCTCAGGCAGAATAAACTGTATATAAGCTGGACCAGGAGACACTCGGGGTGAACCTTTGAGGGGAAGCTGTTACTCTGTCGGTCGAACCTCTGGTTTCACCCAGCGCCGGTTCCCGGGACTGACGCTGTCTTGATCGTGGTGGATGCTCGAAATTCATTTTTTTTTTTTCTAATTGACCCAATAAATCTTTGTCGAATTTTTTATAAATTTTCCTACAGATTTGATCATTTATAACACACCTGATCAGCATAACAAATTGCATCACAATATCTTAAAATGACTAAAAACCAGAAATGGGAATACAGTATATGCAAATCTGGATCAGAACCATGCCCCAAAAATACATATTAAAAAAAATTTAATCATTAAAAAATAAGTTAAAAAACAAATTTAATACCCAGAGATTTATATATTGAGGTTTGTTGGAAGACAAATTAGATGTGCCAGTAAAATGTGGATTTAGCCATTGTCATTGTTTAATGTTCACCGAATAAAACTGATAAGGTTCTGAACTAATTCATACATAAAGCACAGTACATTTTGAAAAAACATTCAGCCTTAATTTTCAACTTGATCATCACAGATCCACCACAGCCTGTCATAAACAACCTTTTGCTCGCTTCAATTCTGCCTCTGCTAGTACCACTACTACACAAAATTTGCATACATACCTGCATGTTTTAGAAAAAAAATACATTTTATAAAATAAAACAGAACTCACTTTTTTTTAGAAGATATCCTTTTTTGACAATATTTTTATAAAAAGCATCCTTTGTTTTGCGACGAATTGTATTGTAGATTTCTTTTCCATCGACTGTATCATTAAACACTTGTTCTTGATGCTGGTAAACAAGGAAGAAATCAACATTTTTTTAAGCTCAGAAATCACTGTGAAACAATTGCATACTATGCAGCTGCAACCAAACTTTTATTGAATCCTACTAATTCCTTATTCTCTCATGTATCTTAACAAACCAATATAATTTAATACAATACATTTGGCAGAAATGTAATATAACTATTTCTTGTGGAATGATTAGGCCATAATTATAATATGAGAAGAAAAACAAGGTTTAAATGCAGACTAATTTTCAAAAAGTAACATCTGTATTTATGTTTTTTAATACTAAATAGCTTTCAGCAATTTATGCAAAATTTACACAAATCTTTAAAGGTTCTTTAACTTCTGTCTTCTACCACAGATTTTGAGACTGAGTTATTAAGGATAAACTGTGAACCAACAAGAATGGTATAGATCACAATAAAAACTGAATTATTAACACACAGCTAATGTACAGTTCCTCACTAATCTTATTAGCCTATCATTCTAACAAAAAGCAATAGGAGAAAGTAGAAACAGGACATTGAAAAAGGATAAATTCACATATAAAACAAAGATCTGGAAATAATGTTACCCAGCTAGAATGGCCAAAAGCCCAGCCAAGTTTGACCTTACCAAGTCAGCTGATCAGCAAAAGTTCTTTAGCCATAAGAAAACATGAAAAGCAAGACTATCAGGCAGAGAACAGTATCAAGATGAAGTGATATGCACTAGCTCCATACTAAATACTTTACTTTTCTCTATTCCATAAGAATCATGGTTTTAAACAACATGACAAAGGCAAGATGAAAAACATTTCAGTAATAGGAATTACAGGGCTGACAATAGAAGCAATATCCAAGTTTATACTAACTCGATATAATCTCCATAACATATCTATGAAAAAAAATAACATAAAAAACAACACATCTAGTGAAAAATGTTTTAAAGTAAATTTCGAAATTAGAAACAGGAAGTCTACTAGATTGAAGCAACAGCATGCAAGACTTGTGGGGTTTTTTTCTTCACAGAGCATGACAGTATGTGGTGATTACACCACCAATATATATATATTTTTTTTTACAAAGGAAAGTCACAAATATATCTTAATAACTTAAAATAATTTGATGCAGTCTCACATGGAAAATTAGTCAACACAGAGATAGTTGTTAATACAGGAACCATAATTGGACAGACAAAGTGCCAAAAGGAAGATGATCGTCATAATCCAAAAAGAATGATAGAGGGCAAGGAAAGTTATTGGGTGAAGCTTTTCAAGGATCAGTCTCTGAATTCAAGTTTCCTCACATTTGTCTCAAACGCATTGAAGAGCATGAGCTAATAGAAGCAGAAAACTGGGAAGCATTGATGACAAGTCAGCAGAAAAAAACCCAAGCAGTCAGAATAATAAGGTATAAGTCTACTAATACAAGATAAAATTTGCTCTTGTTGATACTTACCAATAGCAAACAATATAATACAATGTGGGTGCGGTAATGACACAGATATTCTAGGATATGACACAGATAACCTTCTGCAATCTGGTAAACACTCTCACAGAAAAAAGGAATTACTAATGACATTGAGCTGTTCTGGTTCATTACATTCAAGAAACACAAACTCATACTGGAATATGGTGCTAGTAGGGCAGCTACAAGAATCTTACAAAGAGAGAAAACCAGATTTTGGTATGCTCATTTTAGTGAGCTGACTAAAGAATAATACAAAGGAATGCCCTTGAATTAATATAATAGCTCTAACAAAGGGGTAACTATTTAGGTTGGAAATTAAAAACAAATTTCTAACCATCAAAACAGGAAAGTTGAAGAATAGATAGGGAGAAAGGATAAAAATATACTTTTGAACTAGTTATAACTTTAGGAAAAACTAGACAATATAGTTTGTTTATTATCAGTGGTCTGTTAGGATGAATTTATGCTACAGGGCAACAATGTTCTTGAACACACCCTGTAATCCTGGCCCCTTGATCATCTCTGAAGATTTTCTGTTCATATAGATTTTTTGAGGGAAGAAAGATATTAGACACAGAAGAATAGAGAGCAGCTTAGTTCAGGGACCAGAGTTAGGGGCACAAGATGGAGCATTTACACCCCAGAGCACAGACAAAGCTAATAACTTCTGTTTATTACAAGCCAATAGATAAACTAATGCATATGAAAATAAAATAAAAGAAACACAAACTTAAAACAAAAATTCAGGAGGGAATTATGTTGTTTAACTACAATGGATACCTCTGCAGTAATTCAGTTCCTATATTATAAATATTTGAGGACTAAGTCAATACCTTCAATAACAAGCGCTCAGAGATGAAGTTTTACCTGCATTGGAACAGGATCTTTAAGGTAATATCCTTCAACAATCTGTTCTTTTCTATAATGTTCAATGATCTCTGCAATACTGTTAAAATAAGAAAAATAATATTTAAAATGTTAAATCAATTAGTTTTTCCTCTCTATGAGACATGCAATCACACTACATTTCCTCACAGATTTATATAAAAAATCAAGTGTTAAACATCATAATCTCATTTGCAGCAATGACAATCTACTAATAAATACATTGAAGTCAAGAAAAATCACAGAACTGTATTTATTTATTCTAAACGTCACAGAATATTTTCAATCAGTTGTTGAAAATGCATGTATTGAGTATGTCTGGGATGGAGTTAACTTTTCCCCACAGCAGTCCTCACAGTGCTGTGCTCTGTATTTTTAGCTAGAAAGATGTTGATAAACAACCAGTTTTGGCTACTGCTGAGCAGTGCTCCCACAGCATCAAGGTTTGTCTCTCCAACCCCATTCCTCAAAAGCCAGTAGGCTGGGGGTGGGCAAGAGCTCGGGAGGGGACATAGCCAGGAGAGCTGACCCAACCTGACCAAAGGGATATCCCATACTGTATGACATGCTCAGTAATAAAAGCCAAGAGAAGGGGAGAGGGGGCAGGGCATTCATTATTAAGGCATTTGTCTTCCAAAGCAACCACTATGCATACTGAGGCCCTACTTCCCAGCAAGTATCTGAACATCACTTGCTCATGGGAAGAAGAGAAAAAAAATTCTTGTTTTTCCTTTGCTTCCCTGTGCAGCCTTTACTTTTCTTTGTTAAACTGGCTTTTTCTTGACCCACAAGTTTTTTACCCAATTTTTCTCCCAGTCCCACTGAGGGGGCTGGGGGCCGAGAAGGGGTCTTGGTGGGCACATGGCAACCAGACAAGGTCAACCCACCTCAATGCCAAATGAGTACACTACCTTCTCCACATTCAAGTAACACGTGCATTTCTCAGCTCTCCAAACAGGCTGAAAGTTGCTATTTTATTTGTAATAATTTTCAAAGTCCTAGAGTAACTAAGAAAGGGGAATGGAAGATGTTTCAAACTGTTGAAATCAAGTTTTTTTTTAGGAAGATGAGAATGGGAAATCAAAAAAAGTTTTGTAACATGAACTATACAGATAGTACGTCAAATCACTGAACCATTGTGTTAAATTAAACACCCAGTCAGCAACATGTTTCTATGGGTAAGCTTACATTTTAATTACCAAAGTCAGGTTTAAATTCTAGTTTGAAGGATCAGGAAAGAAGTAGTGACAGATACAATCTAAAATTCAATATATCTTTGAATTGCTCTTATTTTTGCAGTTATTGAAAGTTACATTGTAATAAAGAGAAGTTAACATCAACACAGATGAAGCAGTCATATATGAAATATAAACCTGAAGATAAGAAGGTAATTCAGAAGAGAACAAAAACAGACTTTATGTGTTTTCTCATTTCATATAGACTGTTAGCTGTGTGTGCAAATGTAATCAAAGAGGCACGCATGATAGATCTTTGGCCTATTACAATTGGATAAAATTTTATTGAAAGGAAAAATATAGGATACTATAAAAATTATCATAAAAACAATCATAAATATATGTAACTAAATCAATATAAAGAAATCTATTTGCTTTGTCTCAATTTCATCCTTCTAAAGCTATGAACTAGTGTATACACATTAAGCTAAAAATGTTCACAGGAAGATTAGTTATTTTTTCAAGTTTGTAATGACTTGAATTTTTCAATATTACTAAACCCCAAATAAATTTAATTTTTTATTGATATGCAACATGCATATGCCATTTTCACCATGAAAATTTAAGCTTTACTACACTGTATAAAATATTCACTCACTGTATTTTGCATGTTGAACAGCTATTGTCAATATGAGGGCAATCAATAATAAAGCAGCTTTATACAATTTCTTTAGCCCTCTTCTCCCCCACACACTCAACTCAGATGGTCATTATCTATTGTCACCACTGAAGCAGTCCAAATGACTGAACAAACCAAACATTACAAACAGAAAGATACTACATATAATCAAATACACTTGAGAATGAATTATCAAGTCATCCAAGTTATATAACGTAAAATACAAAGCATGAGATGGAACAGACCACAAAAAGAATCAAGGTGACAGGAAAATAGGATTTATAAAAATTTTCAGCATCTGACATCAACAAAATCCTACTTACACAAAATACACCAAGAAAGGTAGAAATAAGTATGAATTTATAAAAAGGAATGGTTAAACTTGCTTTGATATGGAGAAATAAATGAGTCTCAATACTACACTACAGTTACATTAGTAATTGTAAAATGTTTAGCATAGTTTATTAGGCTGCCCAGATCCTAGCTACTTGGATAATTTTAAAAGTATCTCATCATATTAAGTAGTATCAGTCTTTTAATATTTAATGAGTGAATTAAGGGTTATTCCAACAGCTGATGATAAGGATGTTAGAACAGAACAGCATTTTACTCTGATAAGGACAATAGAACAGAACAGAACAGCCTTGGAGAAATAGATAATGTAACTTAGGCAAACAAAAGTCATGCAAAATGCAAGCAGGATGCCAGCTCAGCTCTGCAAGGTTGACAAAGCAGTAGTTATGCAAAACAATGATATTGCGCTTACTCTAAAGCAGGGCTCAAGGAACAGCCACCTAAAAAAGGACACCAGATGTTGACAACTACTGAAGAACCATATAAGGACTTCTGATAAGGGGTGTGACTATGTAAAATAAAGCCAAGGAAGTGGGGATAGCTAATTCATATGTAATACATATACATCAAGTAAGCAGGGATAGCTAATGAATATATAATCAGTGTGCATGATGAAAACTCTGTTGACGTGATGCTCAGGGCACTTGATTAGAGGAAGGATCCTCTGAGTGACCAGCATACTGCAATAAAGAATACTTTCTAATACTCAAAACTGTGTTAGAAAGTTTTTATCTGGCCAATTTTGGAATCACTGACATTTCAAATAGTGAAGAATACAGAAAACAGAACACTACATCATTAAATTATAAGGAAAAAGACATGAACATGTTAATACATGTTAAGCCCATATTGTTCAGCCTTTCAAAACATGGATTAATATATCAGTTAAAATAAAAGTCTTCCAAAAACTCCAGTAATCATCTAGTCTGAAAATTGTCTCATCTTTCAAATTAAAGATAATTTGAAAGCTTGTTCAATCTATAACTGTTAGGTCAATATTTCTTATGTTCTACTTTGACATGGAATCAACAGATACACCACTGTGTGCTGCTGCCCCCCTTCTAAATTTTTCAAGTTTTTGGAAAACTCTCTTAGGAAGGTGAGATTTCAGAAAGAAAACAGAATGAGAGGACAAAGTGGCATGAGATATGCCTATCCTACTAAGATCAGATGTGAAACTTTAAAATTGTCACCTTACATTCAAATATCATTTTACTTCCCAGGTAGTTTGCATATCCAGACATGGGACTGGAAGTTTTACAACCTGTATAAGCAATACTACATTTCTGCCTATACTCCAAAAGCAAGCACAGGTAGCATTTTCCTCAGGCTTCACAGTAAGAGGGAGAGGCTTTAGAATAAACAGGTGAACTCAAGACATCTGGATCCAGGACTGGTGCCTCTACCAGAATATTGCTTTTTATAACCATGGAAAGTCTGAGACACAAGGTATGCTGGGACCTGACATGATCCATCTGTCCTGACAGGGGAAATGCTTCCTTGTTCATAAACTCACAGGACTGATTGAGAGGGCTTTAAACTACAATCAGTGTAGGAAGGGGACACCAACAGGAGCACTGAAGGTAAGCCAAGGGTTGTCATGGTATCACCTGAGGTTGGCAATGCTAATGGAGTGCTGGAATGATGGGTTACAGGCTATTCAGGAAGGATAGGCAGAGCAGGCAAGGTGGATGAGTTGCACTGTATGTAAAGGAGAGATGTGACTGTACAGTACTTACAGTTAACATTAATGTGGCTGAGAGACTCTGAGTGAGGATTTGGGGGATGGAAAACCGCAGCTGTCAGAGTAGGTGTCTGCTATCCATCTCCCAGCCAGGATGATAGCACTGATGAGTTATTCTACAGGCAATTAGGAGAAATCTCTGGATCAGTAGCCCTTATCCTTATGGGAGTTTTCTACTTCTTTGACATCAACTGGGGATATCATATTGCTGTGACAATTAACTCTAGGAAATTCCTAAAGTTTGTAGGAGATAACTTCTTGTGACAGGTACTCAGTGAGCCAACTAGGAAAGAAGTCATCCTAGACTTATTGATTGCAAACAGAGAAGGACTCGTGAGATACAATGGTAGGTGGCTGTCATGGCCACAGTGATCATGAAATGGTTGAGTTTAAATATTTCAGTGTAATGAGAAAAAAGGACAGCAGAGTTGCTACCCTGGACTTCAAGAGATTAAACTTTAGGCTATTCAGATTGCTACTTAGCAGTGTCCCCTGGGAATCTGCTTTTGAGGGCTTAGGGGTCCATGAGTACGGGTTGGTCTTTAAGAACCACCTTTTAAAAGCACAAGAATAGGCAATTCCAGTGTGTGACAAGTCAAGCAAATGGAACAGAAGACCAGCTTGTCTGAACAGGGAAGTCCTTGTCAAGCTCAGAGGGAAAAAATTTTTAGGATCTCTGGAACTGAGGTCAGGCTTCACAGAAAAATTACAGAGCCCTTGTTTCCGTATGAAGGGAGAAGACATCGAAGGCCAAAGCTCAACTAGTGTGTAAACTCTGTCTGGAGAGTAGCCCTGCAGAAAGGGATCTGGGGGTGCTCGTTGACAACAGGCTCAATGGAAGGCAGCAGTGAGCCCTGGCAGCCAAGAGGGTAAACTACACCCTGGGGCATCAAGCACAGCACAACCAGTCAGTTAAAAGAGGTGACTATCCCTCCGTATTTAGCATTGGAGCAGCCTCACCTTGAGTATTGTGTGCAGTTCTGGGCCCCATCATTTAAGAAGGATGTGAAGGTCCTTGAATGCGTCTAGAGAAGAACAACAAAGCTGGTGAAAGGGCTGGAATGAACGTCCTATGAGGAGCGGTTCAGGACACTGGGTTTGTTTAGTTTGGAGAAAAGGAGGCTGAAGGGTGACCTCATTGCTCTCTACAATTTCCTGAGGAGAGGAAGTGAAGAGGGAGGTGCTGAGCTCTTCTCCCTGTGATCCAGTGACAGGACATGTGGGAATGGTTCAAAGTTGTGCCAGGGCAGGTTGTGACTTGACATTAGGAAGCATTTCTTTATCCAGAATGTGGTCAAACAGTGGAACAGGCTTTCCCCAGAGAGGTAGTTGATGTCCCATGCCTGTCTGAGGACAATGCCCTTAGTAATATGCTTTAACTTTTGGTCAGTCCAGGACTAGATAATCGTTGTAGGTCCCTTCCAACTAGAACAAATAAAAAAATCCAACCAACCCCACTCACCCAAAAAAACCCCCCAATTCCAAAACCTACCCCAAAGCAAAAAAATAAACCAAAAAAACCCACACCCTCCTGTAACAAAACCACATCATAAACAAAAACAAACAAAAGAAACCCAACTGTAAAACATGGAAGCTATTCACAGAACAGCTGAGGTTGCAAGGGACATCCAAGATAACCTAGTTCAAGTCCCCATTTCAAAGAAGGTATAACAGATTGCTTAGAATCTTGTTCAGCAATGTTCTGAATATCTTTAAAGATGGAGACTCTACAAGCTCTTTGGGTATTCTCTTCCAGTGTTTGATCACTATCACACTGACCACCACTACAAAGAGTTTCTCTCTCTCTTCTTTCCTCCCTCCCTATCAGGAATTTATACAGAATAATAAGATTCCCCACCACCACCTTCTCTTCTCAAAGCTGAACAGTCACAGCTCTCTCCACTTGTCCTCATACAACAGATACTCTAATCCATCATCTTCATGGCCCTTTTCTAGAAGCCTACAACACCTGGACTCAGTATTCTCAAGCAGTCTCCCATCCAGTATTAACTGGGCCCAAAGCTGCTTAGCTTCTAAGATGAAATGAAACAGAGTATGTTCAGGATGGTGTGGCCACAGGCTAGTAAGCATATATTTTTTGTTTGAGATTTCATGATATGCAGTTAGTAAAATCACATCTCCTGTCTCACCATCATGCCCCTTGCCCCCCCAACTGACTTTGACAATTTTTACATGAAAAAGTAGATATTCATAGAATCATTTAGGTTGGAAAAGACTTCTAAGATAATCAAGTCCAACCATTAACCTAGAACTGACAAGTTCACCACTAAACCATGTCCCTAAGTACCACATCTACACAGCCTTTAAATCCCTCCAGGGATGGTGACTCCACCACTGCCCTGGAAAGCCCTTTCTAATGCATGAGAACTCTTTTTGTGAAGAAATTTTTCCTGATATTCAATCCAAACCTCCCCTGGCACAACTTGAGGCAATTTCCTCTTGACCTATTGCTTGTTACTTGGGAGAAGAGACCAATACCCATCTTGCTAAAATCTTCTTTTAGGGAGTTGTAGAGAGCAATAGGGTCTCCCCTGATCCTCTTTTTCTCCAGGCTAAACCTCCATTTCCTCAGCCACTCCTCATAAGACTTGTGCTCCAGAGCCCTCCACAGTTTCGTTGCCCTTCTCTGGACATGCTCCAACACATCAATATCTGTATTGTAGTGAGGGGCCCGGAACTGAACTCAGTATCCAAGGTGTGGCCTCATTAGTGATAAGTACCCCAGTAGTCACCTATCTTGTCCATAGAATAAACATAAAGATCACAAAACTTACATGCTTTACTGAAGTCCATGGAAAAATACTATTTCAATATCTAGTCAAAATAATTCACTCAATATGTATTTCACATTTACTATATATTAAGACCTTCAAATAGACAACTAAAAGACTACAGACTGTCTGTTTTGTAGAGATTATATAAGAAATAAGGAAAGCAAATCTCCATATGAGTGTAAATATGGTCTGTTAGTTATACTCATTGATAGAAGTTTTGAGCAATTTATATGCAGAATAGTGGGTGAACATGCAAATGGAGAAGGTTAGTAGAAAAAGTAGTCGTCCTATGCCTGACCAAACACTAGATTCCCAAGATGTACCCAGGAATTTTTTGCCATGATCACCCATGTTGTAATGTTTGCAACCTCCGGTTTTAGACTTCCCTGTTTCCCCAGGTGTACTGACTGACCTTTCTTCCCCCTTGTTTCCTGCTAGTGCTGTCAGTCATTCTTAACATTCCAGCAAGGCTGTCGTGTGGTTGGCAGAAGTTCAAAAGATGCCCCTCACCCTGGGCGTCATTGGTTTAGCCCAGTGTCATTGTCCCCCGAGATCCCACCTCCTCCCACCGGTTGGTGGCTCACCTGTCCTTCCCGCCCCCTCTTCCGGAACTTAAAAGGAACCTCAGAACATGTGCTTGGGCATTCTGTTGGAGCTGTTACCATAATTCAGATGTCTGCGCCTTTGGAATAAAGCTCTGGATTTTAACCCTCCATCAGAAACCGTCTCCTTTCTCTTCACCTCGCCTAAGGACCTTCACCAAAGGTAAAGCCTGAGTTCCTACAAGCCTGGACTTGTTCAGTTGCCCGGCTGCAACATCCAGCCAGCCAGAGGTATCTCTGTGGTGAAATACCACAGCTGCTGCCTCCGGCTAAGAAGCTAAGACCCAGAACAGCCTAGGCATGTTCTACCTAGATATATTGGGATCATATTCTAATACACCCAAAATAACATTGTCTGGCTTTTGGAATATAGTCTGATACATAGCATTGCTTATATTGGTTCCAGTCCCATGTCTGGATATTTACATTACCTGGAAAATAAAACAACAGTCAGCTTTTGAGTTGGTTTCTTAACTATTCTTCAGGCTGTTACTTTTGTATGGAAAACTTTGTTCTACAATTTTTGTGGCTATAATTTTACTCAATACTCTGCAAAAGAAGATTGGCTTTATTTTATCTATTTTTTAATCCCACTTAAAATCACTAAAGCAGCAAGAGAAGAATATTCAAGAGAAACAACACTACTACCATGAGGAATTCACATTCTCTGAACCTAAGAGAAGCAGTGAGAGAAGCAGAGAAAAGAATCATCAAAACAATTCTTATCTCATTCGCTGCTCCTGTGTTGTGCCAAAGTAGAATGCAATATGGAGATTGTTTACCCAGAGTGATGGTGTTTTGTTTCCTTGGCCTATCAGGACCAAGCGTGTGTGTCAGGACTGTCGGCTGACAGTCACGAGATTCTGTGCAGTTGAGTTGGGTGCTTGTGCAGATTCAGTTTAGATGTAATGTAATATAGTGTAATATAGTATAGAATAATATAGCATAATAAAGTAATTAATTAGCCTTTTGATAAGATAGAGTCCTCCTCATCATTCCTCCCGGACAGTGGGCAAAATATCACCAATACTACCAAGGATGATTTTTTTCAAGTTCCAGTCTAATACTAGTATCAGATTTAAAGCAGATACCTTCAGAGCATTTAAAGAAATAGCTCATAAAAAAGATCAATGAAAACTGTTTAACATATGCATTTAAAGAAGCAGCACATCTTCAACTTCTAGTTTTTCACCTTGAAGACAAACTCTACATTTTTGATGAAGAATAAACACAGATGTTCTCTCTGTCCCAATAAATGCTCATAAATAATTTCATTATCTTGCAGAAACTCATACTTCCTATATTTCTGTTCTGAATTTAATGCCATTTGATGCTTTTCAGCAACTTCTGACTGTTTCATACAACAATCCACCTTAGTCTTCACATATTTAAAGACTTCCTTCTTCCAGGGTCCATAACAAATAAACCAGTACAAGAATTAAGAAGTCCACAGAAAGCTATTCCTTTTTTTTCTGCTTCTCATTTATTGCCATCTGCAGTATATCTTATGGTAAATAATTTGGGGCAGTTACCACCTTCATTTTGCATCATTATCCTTCATGTTTGAACTTTCAAGAAGTCTATCAACTGTCAGTAAATATGAATTGGACAGAATTTGAGCCTAAGAGTATATTAGTAATTCTCCAAAACATTCAATTAAAACTAGAAGTCTTTTAAAGCCAAGTAGTTTTCTCACACTGAGGAAGATCTTTGCAACCTAAGTACCAAAATATTCAAAAAGCCCTCTAAAAGCATATTATCATAACTTAGTGGTGCTTAATCTTTTAATCTTCTTTTCCATCCAATGTCAAGGAAAGAATCTTCTCTAGTGAATCCAGCAGTGGGAAGTAATAACTTACTGCAGTAAGTTTCTGGAGCTATACTCTAATACTGCGAAGCCTTTTGAGACTAATAAGACTTCCACTAATTTGCTAATTAGCTTGACATCACCTACAGTGTTTGAAATCTATCATTCTCCCGATACACTATGTAACTAGAGAATGGGCAAAAGAGGATTTACCTTCAAAGGCTGACACTGAAGCTAGCTTGATTTTCAATGAGGATGTCTGGAGGCCAGACTGATTAATGTAGAAGATACTCAAGCAGTCTGTGTGTGGGATATATATAGGTTAATAAGGTTCCAATTGCTTAGTCTCAAACCATTGTCCATTTGAAATCATATGAAGAAGTCCACTGAATTTCTTAGTTAGGAGACTTCAACATTTTCTCAGACACACCAGTTGCTGGATCTCTACCCACTCAGAAACCAAGCTGGAATTGAGAGAAATTCTCTATTGGGATGAAGAATGTCCTGGTTCTAGGTGAACACATCCAGAAAATTTCTGATCATGTGACAGGCAATGGCCTCAGTTAAGAGAGAAAGGTGAGCTTTCACTATCTGCACTTCTGACCAAAATATTCAGATATATTAAAGTGATTAATTTAATGACTTTTTTCAACAATAAAGGTAATTTTTCCCTTTGTTGTCAATACCCATTTCTATTGTTTATACTTTAAAATCCCTACTGAATGTCTCCAGTAAAACTAATATTTTAATTTTCCCCTTTCATATACACAAAACTCCTAATTACAAATAGTAGTTTCCAAGACAACACAGCATTCTCCTAATTACATGTCATAATCCAATGTATAAGGTAAAGAAAATAATTTACAGGAGAAAAATACTTCAAAAGAAACAAGTTACACCTAAGCTTTTGAAGGTTTTCAGAATGTACTTAGTTACAACTAACTACTAAGCAAGTTAGTTAAAACTCCTAGTATATCCTTAAGAAACACTGAAACTTTATGATCATATCACTAAGTTATCAGCAATATGTTATACAAGTTCCTTACAGAACTGTAAAATACACACAACTATTAAAACTTACCTATTATAATATCTGCCTCCCATCATAAACTGATTGCTTGATGTTGGACATATTTTAAAACGTTGAATATTTTCACTGGTCCGAAAATAAAGTGAATAATCACCAGGTGTATTATCTGAAGGCCTCACAAGAAAACTGCACACCTGACCAACTGAAAAGATATAATAATACAGCATTATTAACTGTTACTTGTGTCACTTATGAGCTCTTATCAAAGCTCTTTCTGTACAAATTAGCAAGAATTGCACACATAAAGGATAAAGTCTGATCTAAGTTCCAACAGCGATCCCCATTCTTCCCCCAAAAAGGATGAAGTAGTACTAAACTGCCAAAGTTAATGCCAAATCATTTGGCTGTAGGTGACAACCTGTCCCAAACTTTTGTCGCCTCTTTACAAGAGCATATGGTGTGCATATGAGTTTTGACAATATTTTCGAAAAACTAAATATTTTTGTTCTCATATTTAAGGCATGTTATTTGGTAGTATGAGTATGAAATCTTGATGTTTTCATAAAAAAAAATATTTCCTCTATAAGGAGACTAAAGTTTAATACATTCTCCCATAAGTATATAACAGCATCAAGCCTTCCAGAGTTCAAGAAGTGTTTGGACAAAATGCTCAGGCACATGGTGATTCTTGGTGGATGGTTCTGTGCAAGGCCAGGAGTTGGACTCAATGATCCTTGTGGGTCCCTTCCAACTCAGAATATTCTGTAATTCTGTGAACAGTATTTTCTCCTCAGTATTTTAAGGAAGCCCGAGATATATTTATGTATATTACAAAAATTTTGTGAAAATTAGCTATTTCAATCAGAATCCTGAAACTAACTTTACTTGAGAACATTAAAAAAAAAACCCTCAACACTCAGCCATGAGGTTTTTTCCAATGTAGTAGCAACCACAGATCTGATGCTCCTATGTTCATACAGAAGAAAAAACAGGTTTTCCTGCAGTCTCAAAGGATGAGTTTGTCTCATTCCCCTACCACTGTATTTCCATCTGAAATAAAAGTACCTGTCATCAGTAAATTGTAAGCGTCTTGTTTGGAGATCTTCCCATGGAACCATCTTAAAGATAAAGAGAAAAATTAGAAAGCAAAATTATCAGCTCTCTTTTTTAGTAGGTGTGACATCTAAGATTTTGACATCTATGAATTAATGTCTGGTACATATGAATGAATTTTTGTTTAAAAAAATCCAGAAAATAGAGATTATATAAGCAACTGTTATGTTATTTAGCAATTCTGTTTTTCTACCAACAGAATGAAAAATAAATATCTACATCTATATAAACTTGAGTACAGATGTCCAACACAAAGCAGATGTTCAAATCCAAATGTGCTTAGAGATTAAAGGGATTGTTTGAATGCTAGATAATGACAGGCATATTTGAAGCCAGTCTCAGATAGCAATTTATTTGAAGCATGAAATACAAAGCCCAAGGACATTAATGAAAGTTAAATACTATACAGAATAACTAAAATGGAATTTCACTAGAAGCTGAGGAAATCAACTCCAGTTTTATTAACTACTGAATAAGAATCGCTTTAGTTTCCTTCATCAGATCATCATCCAAAAAAAATACAGCAATCTATCCAGTCTTAAACCTGATACCAACGATTATAGGAAACAGCTTGATGTTGCACAGGTATTCAGTTTACATGTGACATACCACATGCTACATCTTGAGAGCTCATCCTGTCTTTTAAAGAAAAGCTAGAAATAGGGCCTTTCATTGCAGAGTGGATATGTACATGCATGCATGTTTAAGTGTGTTCTTAGTAACAAAGGGGTCCAGGAAGGCTGGACATACTTTAAGATAGAAATGCTAAAGGTGCAAGAGCAGGCTGTCCTTGTGTACCTAAAGACAAGCTATCAGGGAAGAAAACTGGCCTGGTTGAACAGGGAGCTTTCACAGGAACTCAGGTTAAAAAAAAAAAGTGAGTTTATGATCTTTGAAAGAAGGGGCAGGCAACTCAGGAAGAGTACAAGGATGTTGTTAGGTCATGCAGAGGGGATTAGAAAGGCAAAAGCCCAGCTGGAATTCAATCTGGCTACTGTCATAAAAGACAATAAAAAGTATTTTTACAAATGCATTAACAACAAAATGAGGGCCAAGGAAAATCTCCATCTTTTATTGGATGTGGGGGGAAGGATGGGATGGACACATTGTTCCCAAGGATGAGGAAAAGGCTGAGGTACTTAATACCTTCTTTGCCTCAGTCCTTAACAAAGACTGGTTATCCTCAGGGTACCCAGCCCCCTGAGCTGGTAAACAGGGGCGGGAAGCAGAATAGATCCCCTGCAATCCAAAAGGAAGCAGTTAGTGACCTGCCAAGCCACTAAAACACTCACAAGTCTATGGGGCCTGATGGGATTCACCTGAGGGTACTGAGAAAGCTGGTCGAAGAGCTTCCCAAGATGCCCTCCATTATTTATCATCAGTCCTGGTGAACCATGGAGGTCCCAGATGACTGGAGGTTGGCCAATGTGATGCCAATCTACAAGAGGATCCAGGGAACTACAGGACTGTCAGTCTGACTAACATCATCTGGAGTGCCATCACACAGCATGTCCAGAAAAAACAGGTGATCAGGCCTAGCCAACATGAGTTTAGGAAAGGCAGGTCCTGCTTGACCAATGTGATCTACTTCTCTGACCAGGTGACCTGCCTGGTGGATGAGGGGAAGGCTGTGGATATTGTCTACCTGGACTTTAGCAAAGCCTTTGATACTGTCTCCAGCTGCATTCTTCTGGAGAGGCTGAAGCACATGGCTTGGACAGGTACCCTCTGATGGGAAAAAAAACTGGCTGGATGGCCGGGCCCAGAGAGTGGTGGTGAATGGTGCTACAGCCAGTTTATATCTGGTCACTAATGGTGTTCCCCAAGGCTCAGTGCTGGGACCAGTCCTGTTTAATATCTTTATAATCTGGATGGGAGGATCAAGTGCACCCTCAGTAAGTTTGCAGACTACACTGAGTTGGGTAGGAGTGTTGATCTGCTGGAGGGTAGGAAGGCTCTGCAGAGGGATCTAGACATGCTGGATCAATGAGCCAAGACCAACACTGTGAGGTTCAACAATGCCAAGTGCCAGGTCCTGCACTTGGGTCAAAACAACCTCATGCGGCGCTACAGCCTAGGTTGACATCTGGCTGAACATAAGCCAGCGTGTGCCCAGGTGGCCAAGAAGGCCAATGACATCCTGGCCTATATCAAAAATAGTGTAGCCAGCAGGACCAGGGTAGTGATTTGCCTCCCTGTATTCAGCACTGGTGAGGCCACACCTCAAATACCGTGTTCATTTCTGGGCCCCTCACTGCAAGAAAGACATTGAGGTGCTGCAGCGTGTCCAGAAAAGGGCAACAAAGCTGGTGAAGGGTCTAGAGAGTGAGTCCTCTGAGGAGTGGCTGAAGGTACTGGGGTTGTTTAGCCTGGAGAAGGGGAGGCTCAGGGGAGACCTTACTGCTCTCTACAACTACCTGAAAGAAGGTTGCAGCCAGGTGGGGGTTGGCCTTTTCTACCAGGTAACAAGTGACAGGACAAGAAGACATAGCCTCAAGCTATGCCAAAGGAGGTTCAGGTTGGACATCAGGGGAAATTTCTTCACAGAAAGAGTACTTACACATTGGAATGGGCTGCCCAGGGAGGTGGGAGTCATCCTCCCTGGAGGTTTTCAAGAAAGACTGAATGTGGCACTTAGTGCTCTGGTCCAGTTCACAATATGGTGATCAGTCAAAGACTGGACTCGATCTCAGGTCTTTACCAACTCAAATGATTCTGTGAAATAGCCCAAAATGGAACCAAACTAGGGCCTTTAAGGGCAAGTTGCACCAGGAGAGGTTTAGATTAGATATTAGGAAAAATTTCTTTGTGGAAAGGGCGGTCAGGCATTGGAACAGGCTGCCCAAGGAAGTGGAGGAGTCACCATCCCTGGAAGTGTTCAAAAAATGCATGGATATGGCACTTGAGGACATGATTTAGTGGTGAATATGGTGGTGGTGCTGCTGCTGGGTTGATGGTTGGACTTGATCTTAGAGGTCTTTTCTAACCTTAACGATTCTATGATTTTCTGTAAAACAAAGCCTCTTACACATAAAAAAGAGCCCTAGTTCTAACAGTTCTAACTTGCTTTCTATATTACCTTTACAGGAAAATTGCTGGCTATTGGAATATTTACAGAAATCCCTGCCTCCCCTGGAATCTTCTGAGCAGCATGAGTGACTGAATTGAGTATCCAAGCTTCAAGATTTGCTACAAACTACTTTGTTTAAAAAAAAAAATTCCTGTATTTGAAGGCATCCCTACTACTGTAAGGCTGCTATACCAAACTGACTAGCACAACTTTGAAAACCTGTAAACTGAAGCTACACACCAACAATTTTCTTTCCCCTATTAGGAACAAAAACAAACAATCAAGAAAACGCCACCAGAAGAAATGCCTTCTTCTAACATCAGTCCTTTGGAGACTGCAAACTGGGTAAAAAATACAGAAAGCAGAAGCTGCAATTATTGCAAGCAAATAGAGGACAGATTAAGTTATCCAGCTACTAGAAATTTTCTGTAACTTTCATTCCCTGCTCATCTTTACAACAGAAAATCATATAACAATCAAGTTTTCTGTATCAATTCATTGTTCATTGTAAATTGTATTAGTTTTTTTAATTATTTAACAAGTTGGAATTCACTGCAAACAAATTATTTTAGTGTCTCCTGGTTTTCATTTAAAGTGCTAGCAGATGAGGCTAATATCAAGTGTTACTATTATACTATCATTCCTCTAAATGATACTTGATCCCTCTCCTGCAGTTAGAGTTAAGCAGGCCTGAAAAAAGGTTACCTCTAAGCTAAACTGTATGTGTACAAAAAATCCCAACAAATCAGAAAACACCACATCCTCCAGTGAATATATTCTAGGTAAAGTGATCACAGAGACTCATTCAAGATTTTCACTGTAAAACCCATTAACATTAGGCATAACTAATACAAGACTTCATGTCAATGACCTATGCAACTTCAACAGCTAAAATAGAAGAAAAGTCTTAAGATTAAAAAACAAGTACATTCAACTTTGGTTCACCTTCCCAATCTCATAGCTAAAGTTTACAAACAGTTGTTTATGATTTGCTTTAAAAAAAAACCAAAAAAATCCTTACATTTTGCCTTCATGTGGATCTTCTTCTCTTCCCTAATAGGAAAATTAACATATTAAGTACATGACGACAGTATGCTTGAGTTTAGAAAAGTAAACTTCATAGGTTAAGACCTTCTGTAGAAATAACACTAAGCAGTCCAAGACATTTTTGAACTAGATGGCTTATTGCACAGTTCATGGAAAGAGGTTTTCAACTTCATTCACTGGAATTCAGTGGAAATTCAGCCATAAGACGTTATTTCAAAGGACTGTTTCTGTCACTCTTCAAGTCCTTCTTTACATATGGCAACTTAAATCTAAACTTTTGTGAACTTCAACCACTAATGTAGAAATTTATAGTTAGATTCTCTAACACTACCTTTTCAACTTAGCCATTCACATCCTGATACAGATATGAGAACAGGTGAAGCAAACTTTATTAATAGCAATATACATATGTTGCAAAGCAAACATCATCAAGACTCCAAAGCACTGGTGAACTACTTTGGAAAAAAAGCATGTGGGAGGGTGGGGTGGGTGTTTTTGTCCATTAAATAATCTCTTATCTTGCAGTAAATCAATTTCAATTATCTTTGTCACCCAATTAGCTTCCTGACTTAGCATAAGCCCTTCTACGTATAATTAACTCATCAGAATTTTGATATTCACACTTGGCCCTTAAAAAAAATGAAAACAAAGACATTCAGCAAAATTTAAGTCTATACATGTATGAATATTTCAAATCAAACAAACAAACAAAAAGAATATAACTGAATTACTAGCAAGTTATTATCAGGAATGGTAAGTTTAGGAAACTGCTTTAAAAGTTCACAGTATCATTCATTTGCACATGAGCTTTTTTGGATAACAAGGAGGGGTACTTTGGATATTAAATTAGACTTAATGGTTTGTTTAACTACTTAAAAGCTGGCATATTCAAATACAGCAAGAAGGTTTAGAAAAGTAGAAAGAGTCAGACAGCTAAATGACACTACTTTGGTTTAATTTCAATGTTAACTTCTACACACAACTAACAAAAAATAAAAATCAAATCTCAGTTCTGTAGCAGCCACAGGGCCTGTAAGGCCTCCCTGGCAGTCAGTTGCCTAAGATAAGAAATGCCTAGTTACAATGACTGGACCAAAAGAAGCCCCTCTTCCGCCTTTGGATCCTTGTTATCTCTCTGTAAGATGACAGGTCATATTTGCCTCAACCCTTACAATTGGATTGTTTCCCAAAACCCCTATACCTTATATAAACACCCACTTCTGCCCAGTTCTGCAGAAGAGCTGTCACTGTGACCCTTCGCAGAAGCTGCCAATAAAGACATCTCTGTGGAACCTCATACAGCCTTCTCCTCTCTCTCCCTGCGTCTGCCAAGGCACTTAGCAAGCAAAGAGCTAAAATCACTAAAGAGCTGAATTCACCAAAGAGTTGATCTCATTTAAGAGCTGAGCTGCTTGCTAAGATTGCCTGCAGCTGGGAGCCTGCCTGAGGGACCCGGACAGGTTGTGCTTAGCTGAACTTCGCTATCTGGACGTCTACGGCAGCCGGGGTTGGAGAGATGCCGAAAACCCCTGCCGTAATAAAAACAGTTCTGCAACAGATTTAAATATAAAATTACTTACCACTTCTTCTACCAGGTCTTCTACTATAAGACCTTGTTCATCTGTACGTAGGTTTGTAACCCACATCCAGCCATCTTCCAATTCATTATGCACAATAAGCATATCTCCTTTAAGGAAACTGAAGAGAGGTACAGCAACACATGTTAGAAGTACAAGCATATTACAAAGTTTAATGAACACAGTGAATTCTTGAGAATAGTTTCAGAAATAGTTTGAGAATAGTTTGAGAAAATCTGACCATGAAAGATATATTTATTGGTATCCCAAGTACACCACATGCATTTTTCACACAGTTTAAGTAGGTACGAATATCACATGAATGTTAATCTTTCTTTATTTTACATTTAGAATCTAATAGATACTCTAAAGTATGCTAAGGATGCATAAAACAAAAAACACAATACATTAGAAGATAGTAACATTCTTTTATCAAGAGGGACCAAATACTAAGCACAGGTAAAAACAATCAAAGATTTCCTTAACAGTCTAAAAAAAAAATATTTCTATCAAAACCAAGATTTGTATAATAAAGCCTATGGAATATCTACTATGTAAGTATTTGGTTATGAAGATAAGTGCTAAAAAGTAGATACAGAACAGTTCCTTGAGAAGACATGCAAACAACTACAAATAAGAATATAAATACAAAGCATTAAAAAATTCAAAGGAGTTTCATTACTGGGAGGTTAGTATAAATTATTCCTTAAGTGTAATCCCAAACTCAGGTATACTGGCTATCACTAGAATAAATTTCTTCATAGTAGCTCCTATGGGGGGACAGACAGTGTTCTTAGGGACTGGCTGGCATCAATCTGTTGGTAGTATGCAACTGTTTTCATTTGCATAACTTGTTTTTCTTGGGTTTTATTTCCCTTTCTCTTTGACAGATGGTGGGTAGATTTTTTTCCCCTTACAAAATGTTTTAAAAAAAATTTTTAATGATTAAAACTGTCTTGATCTCAACTCACGGATGTCTCATTTTTACCCGTCCAATTCTTCCCCCATCCTACCAGGAGGGAGGGAGCAAAAAGCTGTGGGATGCTTAACTGCTATCTGGAGTTAAACCAAAACAGTCCTTTCTGGTACCCAACAGGGACCTCAAAATGTTTGAGATAATAACAGATTTTACCAGAAGGTATTAGAAGGAACTTATATCTCTTAACAGTTGCTGGTCCAAATATTGATTTATCGGTTTTAAACATTAGTTTATCTGATCTGTGCCATGCTCTTTTTTTTACTGTACATGATAAAGACTGGTTTTGGCTTTTGCCGTTTTCTGTGCTCTGTAGCATTTAGTGGTTGCTCTGGTTTGAAAGCAAAACCAGTGAGAGACTCCAAGTCAGAAATACAGTTTATTAGGAAAAGGGAAAAGAAAACCAAAATACATGCAACAATACAAAAGAAAAACCACTGACAAAGTCAGAATACAACCTGACACCCTGTTGGTCGGAGGGTTGGTAGCAGTCCAGTTGGATTGGTGGCTGCAGTCCTCCTAGAGTGGCAAATGTGGTTCTCTTGGAGCAGTGATCCTGTAGAAAGGGTGTAGTCTTCCTCTGAAGATCCAGTGGAAAATATGGCCATTCCTCTGGGAATCCAGTGGAAAGACTGACCGTTCTGTCCCGAATCCCACACTATATCCAGGTGGGGATGCTTAGCTCCTCCCCCCTGGGCAGAGCATCTCACAATGGGCTGTTATCATTCTATGACTCACATGGCATGTCCATTAAACAGAAATGGCTCCTGGAGGGAATTACCTCTGAGTCATGTGGAAAAGCATTGATGGGCCCATTAACAGGAGATAAGAAAAAAACCAATGCCCCTCCTGGTTTCAACAGCTCTTGAGGATGAGAATAGAATATATCTTAATATTGTAACCTAGGACAGTGGTACTGGGATATTTATTACTAAAACACTAGCCTTGAGTTTAATCTGCTATTTGGGCTCTGTACTGATTCCATTATTGTACTTCAGGAACTGTCTCATGGAGACAAATAACAATTACACTTCCTCCAAGAGGATTGTCGTGGCAGAAACAGAGAATGGCACTTTCACCACCTCCTTATGTGATGTTTTCTCCCCTTGTTATAACAACTCTTCAGTATCTTAAACATTCCTGGGTAATGAAAATACTCCTTTTGGTATTTCTTAGAAAATTGTTTTGGCTTTTTCCAAGGTTAACAAGCAGTTTAGGAATATCACCCGATGCCATGGCAATGTGGTTATGGGTGGCAAGGTGTCTTGGCTTACGACAATTTAAGAGGTGGACATTCTAAAATGAGTTACCTCCTGTCCTGGTTTATGGCAAATTTGGGAGAACACCTGCAAAGGGGTTCCTCTAGAAAGCAGATTCCTCTTACATATATACATATACATATATATACAGAATGAAACTTTACACACAGTTCTCGCTTAAAATTAGGTCTCCTTGTGGTACACAAGTTTCCCTGTACTTCTGCATTACCCACCAAGTGTAACCATGTCCTTGAGAAAAAACACTCCCACGGATGGGTTTGTCCCTGCCTGCGGTGGGATTAATCCAAACTGTCTTCCTAAAACAGCTTTCACGTGTATCACAGGATCTTTGTCTCCATCCACTGTGTACAGGGGCTCAGACTGGGCAGGACCAGATTGATTGATGGACCCTCAGGTGTCGACCATCCAGGTGGCTTTTGCTAAGTTCAATTCCCAATTTCTGAAGGTTCCCCTGCCAAGTGCCTTCAGGATAGTCTTAAGTAGTCCGTTGCACCATTCAACTTTCCCGGCAGCTGGTGCATGATAAGGGATATGATATATCCATTCAATACCACATTCTCTGGTCCAGGTGTTTTATAAGGTTGTTCTTGAAATGGGTTCCGTTGTCCAACTCAGTTCTCTCAGGGGTGCCATGTCTCCACAGGACTTGCTTTTCTAGGCCAAAGATGGTGTTCTGGGCAGTAGCATGAGGCACAGGGTAGGTTTCCAACTATCCTGTGTTTGCTTCCACCATGGTCAGCACATAGCATTTGCCTTGGCAGGTTTGGGGAAGTGTGATGTAGTCAGTTTACCAGGCTTCCCTATACCTGTACTTCAACCATCGCCCACCGTGCCACAGAGGCTTCACCCGCTTGGCCTGTTTGATTGCAGCGCAGGTCTCGCAGTTGTGGATGACCGGTGAGATGTTGTCCATAGTAAGGTCCACCGCTTGGTCACAGGCCCATCGGTATGTTGCATCTTTACCCTGATGTCCAGAGGCATCATGGGCCCAACAACCTAGGAATGATTCTCCCTTTCGCTGCCAGTCTAGATCCACCTGTGATACTTTCACCTTGGCAGCTCTGCCCACCTGCTCGTTGTTGTGATGCTCTTCATTAGCCCAACTCTTGGGTACGTGCGCATCCACATGTCAAATCTTCATGGTTAGCCTCTCTACTCAGGTGGTAATGTCCTGCCAAATCTCAGTGGCCCAGATGGGTAATCCTCTACGCTGCCAGTTGGCCTTTTTCCAGCGATCCAGCCATCCCCACAGAGCATTAGCTACCATCTATGAGTCGGTATAGAGATAGAGCCTCTGCCACTTCTCTCCTTCGGTAATATCCAAAGCCAGCTGGACGGCATTAAGCTCTGCAACCTGACTCGATCCACCTTGTCCCTTGGTAGCTTGTGCAACTCATCATGTGGGGCTCAATACTGCAGCTTCCATTTCCAGTTAGTGCCGGCGGGCAGGTATTATTTTGTAGTGCCTACAATTCAGCAGGAACCATCAGTGAAAAGGGCATATCATCATTCAGTCTCTGGTAGCTCATTATATGGTCGGACTTCCTCGGCACATGCCACCTGCTCCTCTTCTTCTTCAGAAGATAATCCAAAAGTCTCTCCTTCAGGTCAGTTTTGTTATAATTTCCAGAATCCCAGGGCAATTCGGATTTTCAATACAGGCGCGTTGGGTGATGAAGGCAATCCATTTGCTCCATGTGGTGTCGGGTGGCGTGATGCATGGAAGGAACCTTTCCTTTAAACATCCACCCCAGCACTGGTAGCTGGGGTGCCAGAAGCAGCTGCGTTTCGGTGCAAAATTACTTCTGAGGCAGCTTGAACTCCTTCATAGGCAGCCACGATTTCCTTCTCTGTGGGAGTGTAGTTTGCTTCAGAGTCTTTGTAGCTCCAGCCCCAGAATCCCAGCGGTTGACCCCAAGTCTAACCAGGTACCTTCTGCCAAAGGCTCCAGGGTAGACCATGGCTCCCGGCTGCAGAGTAAAGCACGTTCTTCACCTCTGGTCCCGTCCTGACTGGGACAAGGGCTACCGCATAAGCGATCTCCTGTTTGATCTGGGTGAAGGCTTGTTGCTGTTCAGGGCCCCAGTGGAAATCATTCTTTTTGCAGGTGACCAGGTAGAGAGGGCTCACAATCTGGCTGTAGTCAGGAATATGCATCCTCCAAAAACCTATGGCACCTAGGAAAGCTTGTGTTTCCTTCTTCTTGGTAGGTGGAGACATAGCAATGATCTTGTTGATTACCTCTGTCGGGATCTGACGATGTCCATCTTGCCACTTGACTCCTAGAAACTGAATTTCTTGAGCTGGTCCCTTAACCTTGCTTCGCTTAGTGGCAAAACCAGCTTTCAGCAGAATCTGGATAACCTTCTCTCCTTTTTCGAAGACTTCCCCTGCTGTGCTTCCCCATACAATGATGTCATCAATATACTGTAGATGTTCAGGATCCTCACCTTTTTCCACAGTGGTCTGGATCAGTCCATGGCAGATGGTGGGACTGTGCTTCCACCCCTGGGGCAGTCGGTTCCAGGTGTACTGCACACCCCTCCAGGTGAAAGCAAACTGAGGCCTGCATTCTGCTGCCAAAGGAATGGAGAAGTAGGTGTTGGCAATATCGATGGTCACAAACCACTTTTCTGCCTTGGACTCCAGCTCGTACTGAAGCTCCAACATGTCTGGCATGGCAGCGCTCCGTGGTGGTGTGACCTCATTCAGGCCATGGTAATCTACTGTCAGTCTCCATTCTCCACTGAACTTGCGCACTGGTCAAATGAGGCTGTTGAAGGGTGAGTGGGTCTTGCTGACTACCCCTTGGTTCTCCAGTTTACAAATAATCCCATGGATGGGAATCACAGAGTCTGTGTTGGTACAATATTGCTGATGGTATACTGTTGCTGTGGCAATTGGTACCTGTTATTCTTCAACTGTCAGCAAGTCCCACAGCAGAGGGGTCGTCTGAGTGACCAGGGAGACCAGGCAAGGTATTCAGTTTTCTGATGTCTTCTGTCTCTACAGCAGCTATCCTCAAAAGTCCAACGATGTCCTTTGGATCTTGAAACATCCATTTCTGGGACAGTCTATGGCAAGGATGCATGGGGCCTCTGGGCCAGTCACAATGGGGTGTTTCTGCCACCCGTTTCCCAGTTTAACTCACGTCGGCCTCCAATACAGTCAGCTGCTGGGATCCTCCTGTTACCCAGAAATAGAAATGCATTCTGCTCCTACGTACCTTGATGACATCAGGGTACTTGGGACCGGTGTCAACCAAAGCTGTATATTTTTGTGGATCAGATGTGCCAGGCCATTGGATCCACACAGTCCAATAGATTTCGATTGTCCCTGTCCTCTACCTGGCTAGAGGAAGGGCCCCTCTATTCCTGGTAATGGCACACATTGCTCTCTTCCTGTAAATAGGTTCCTGAGGTTCTTTCAAGAGGATCAGTCATATCATCATCCCTATATTGTCTGGAATTCTGGGTGCAAGACACTGGATCAGCATTAAGTCTAGATGAGCTTCTTGTGTTCCTCTTTTCAGTTCATGTACCCAGGCTGCTAAGGAGGAGGTGGGTGTTCCATCCCACTTCCTCATGTCTTCTCCATGCTCCTAAAGGAAAAACCAGAGGTTACCTCGTGGAGTGTATCCTCTCTCCTTGGCTGGGGGACGCCGGCTCCTAATGGCAAAGACTATTGTTGGTTCTGGTAAGATGTGGTAGACTTCTTCCCTAAGTTCCTTTTTCAGTTTCCGATGGCCCTCTTCAATCAAGCTCCGTACTTGCTCAGACAGCCTTGTTTCCACGGATGAGGTATGGGTACGAAATGGGGCGGTGACAGTGTCCTCGTAAATTCTTAGTTTATTGGCCAAGACGTCCACCCTGTCCTCGCCTTCCCTTCATTGTAGTGATGCCAGGAAACGGGAGTACATCTCTGGTCCAAGCCGTGCAAATCTCAACAACATTTGCTATGTGCACTGGACACAATCTGGGCTCTTAGGAAATCTCTCATCTTCTGAGAAAATTATCTCCAGCACAGACAATTCCCTCAGGTATCGGATACCTTGTTCTATTGCGCTCCATTTTCCTTGGTGCACTTGGAGGTCTTCTTTACAAAGGTATCTTGTCCCTCACACTCGTCAGCAGTCGCCACCAGAGGCTGAGAGTTTCTTGGGTTCTCCCGATCCCCTGGTCAATGACCAAATCCTGGGACAGTGATCCCAGTTGCCTGGCCTCACTTCCATCCAGAGTGGTGCCATTGGCTGCAGAGTCCCAGATTTGGAGCAGCCAGGTCAGGATGGACCTGCTCGTTTGGCGAGTGAATTGCCTCCGCAGGTCATGCAGTTCACCAAGGGATAGAGAGCAAGTGATGATTTCTGGCTCTGTCTCTTCCGCTGGGTGTCGCAGCCATTCTTCTTAAGAAATCCTTTCTTAGGATTTCTCCTTGCTGGAGCTCACAGGCTTACCAGCAAATGTAAACAATTATTATCTGCTGCTGTGGAATGTAACAGATTCACCTGTGGTTGGATGGTCAGCAGATGTTTGGATCTGCTGACCATTCACAGCAGGACTGCTATCGCTCTGTGCTGGGACACAGACATTGTTATTAATTCCTTTCTATCTCTCTCCTAGCTTAGTAGCTTTAGAAGAAGCCTCTGCCTTTCTATCTTTATGTAGTATAGTTATAATGCTGTATATATATCATAATATAATAAATCTAGCCTTCTGATCATGGAATCAAGAGCCTGTCTCATCCATCCATCTACAAACCCCTGCCTCAACGGCAACAACTGGTGACCTCGACTGAAGAGGACACTTCACAGAATCACAGAAGTGGATCTAGCCAGGAGCTGGAGAGCTGAAGATCCAGATTTTGGACTGAGTTCACAGCCAAGGCTGACCACAAAGAGAACCTGACAAGCCCTGAGGAAGATGTATGAAAATCCTAGCAGCATCCTTCAGCTGGCCAGGAGTTGCTGGACACTGTGTCAAGGTACTGTTGGTTTTTCCCCTCCTGAGGATCAGGCCATTCTAAATTCGTGGCTATTGCTCTGGAGATTTCCTCCCTCAGAGGCTGAGGTTTCATTCTCTCCTTCAGAGGAGAAATTTATTGCCCTCTGGCAAAAATGGGGTGAAGAGGATGGAATTCTTGGAGTTCTTCTATTAGAAAGGCATTTTTATGATTTTTTTCGATGGGCAAAGCTTTTTGGGTTTTTACAAATGTGTTATATGCCCTTGATATTTTGTGTGGGAGTGCATGGGCTCCATTTTTCAATTTTTTTGGACCGAGGTTTGGAATATCCTCGGATTTATCTAACATTTTAAAATTCTTTTTCCGGTTTTGGAACGGAGAGCAGCTGTTTTTCCCTGGGTTGCTAATTGCTACGGTCTAGCTCCGTTTCCTCCGACTTGCGCGGGAGGAGATCCTTTGGAGGGAGATGAACTGCTACTCCTGAGCCCCCCTGAACCCAAGCAGGAGGGCCAAATTCCGGATGAACACCAGAAAGTTCTTTTCTCTGCGTTGTCTGAGCATGCGCAGGAAGGCTCGTCTCTTCCCCCCCCTTCCTTCTCTCCAGGGGGATGAAGAGAGGACGGCGCTGCTCCAGCCAGCCCCGTGGACCCCCGCCCAGCCAGAGCTGCGGGCGGCACCGGTGCACGGGGCCCCGCAGCCCGCCCCGCGGGTGCCGCCCCGGCCTCCGCCGAGAGCACACCGGCGGGCCCTGCCTGCGAGCCTGGAAACTCCTCCCCAGCCTGCACCGAGAGCACGGCAGCGAACCCCGCCTCCCGAGCCGGAGGGGCCGC
Organism: Geothlypis trichas; assembly: GCA_009764595.1. NCBI lineage: Eukaryota > Metazoa > Chordata > Aves > Passeriformes > Parulidae > Geothlypis > Geothlypis trichas. The sequence goes on from CM019934.1 coordinate 1,555,775, forward strand.
CCCGACCCGCGCCGCGGGTGCTTCCCCGTCGGGTCCCTCCCACGGCCGCCCCCCAGCCAGCGCCGAGAAAGCGGCGGGCGGCCCCGCCCGCGGCCGCGCGGGGGTTGCTCGGTGACGGAGTTGCAGCTGACCAGAGTGATCCTGTCCCGCCGCCGCCGCCGCCGTCTCCCGCCGAGCCGCTCCCGGAGCCGAGCGACCCAACAGCGGCGTGCTCCCGCCCACCCCTGCTGCCCCCACCAGCCTCGCCGGCCGCCCCAGCTGCCCTGGAATTGGCAGTTGTTCGAATTCAGACCGTCCCGGGCCGTCTGCCGACGGCAGTTGCGGCGGCGGCTCCTGCACCCAGCGTGTTTTCCTTGCCGAGTTCTTCGGACTGTCCCGGGGCTGCCCCTGCGGGGTAGCCGGGACAGGGGAACAGGGCTCCGCCCTCTCCTTCCGAGGAGGAGGCATGGCCCGGCAACTGGGGGCAGGGGCAACCCGGCTGCCTGTTTTCAAAATCAGCATTTTTGCCGGGTTTGGGGTGGTTTTTCAGGGGTCGCCCTTTGCAGATTCCTGTCTCTGCCGCCCTTCGTGAGTTCCTCCAGCGGCGAGGAAGCTGTGGGTTCCGAGAAGCCTGCCTCTGCTCCCCAGCCCGGAGGGGGTGCGGGTGATGCTTGGAGGCAGATGGGAGCAGCACCTTCTGCATTTACATGCAGAGGCAGAGGGCACAGCCAGGAGCGAGCATCGCTCGTTGCTGTGGGGAGCAAACATTCCTACACCTGAGATAACCATTCTTGGGAGAGCTTCTGTTCCCCCATTGCCGGCATGGCTCGATTTTGGGGGAAGAAAGCCTGTGGCCACCCACTTTGCCACTGTACTGGCAGCAGGATGCCAGGCTGTGGGAATGCTGACCTTGCCTTGGGGCCTGGGCCTGGGCTTCCTGGACTTGGCTTCTTGGCCCAGGTCCACCTCCCGGCCTCCTGTTGGTTTTGGGGGTGTTGCTCCCCCTTCTGGGCCAGGGCCCCCCAGGGCTTTTTTCTGGCCACCGCTGCTGCTGCTGCTCTTTCTGATTTGATTTACAAAAAAAAAAAAAAAAAAAAAAAAAAAAAATTAAATTAATATAAAGGGTTGAAACAGCTGGCAGCAGCTCAAAAGGATTGAAGGGCCAAGAATCACATTCAGCCCAAGTTAAGGGCTGTAGCAGGACACTCTAGTAGTTGCCTGAATTGTTTGATAACTATTGATAGACTTTTCTACAAGAAGCTTGTTTCAGGACAAAAAAGGACTTCCAGATATGCCAAAGAGGAACATCTTCACTTGGACTTTTCCTGAAAACTCAGCTGCTTGGACTTGAATGTCTTTGCATTGGTTTTGGCATTTTCTTATATTGTAAAATAGTTTTAGTAGTATGATAGAATTGTATATTCTACAGGTGAAGAAATTCCTGTGCATTCAACAGCAGCATTTTTTCTTTTTAACTAAATAAAGAAGGGTGAGATGTCGCAGCCATTCTTCTTAAGAAATCCTTTCTTAGGATTTCTCCTTGCTGGAGCTCACAGGCTTACCAGCAAATGTAAACAATTATTATCTGCTGCTGTGGAATGTAACAGATTCACCTGTGGTTGGATGGTCAGCAGATGTTTGGATCTGCTGACCATTCACAGCAGGACTGCTATCACTCTGTGCTGGGACACAGACATTGTTATTAATTCCTTTCTATCTCTCTCCTAGCTTAGTAGCTTTAGAAGAAGCCTCTGCCTTTCTATCTTTATGTAGTATAGTTATAATGCTGTATATATATCATAATATAATAAATCTAGCCTTCTGATCATGGAATCAAGAGCCTGTCTCATCCATCCATCTACAAACCCCTGCCTCAACGGCAACAGCTGGGTGTGAAGGTCCTGCTGCATCCTTGTCAGTCACTATGAGGACTGATTTGTTCTTTGATTTCTTCTTCTAAACAGGGGCAACTGCTACTGGTTCAGGCTGTTCTGGTTCGGTGATGGTCTGTGTGGAGATGCAGATGGGGCTTTTGGTTTCTTCCTCCTCTGTGACAGTCTGTGTAGACAAGAGACACTCTTGCTTTGCTTTTGGTTCCTTCCTCCTCTATGACAGTCTGCATAGACATGGATGTTGTTGTTTGGTGTTTGATTCTTTCCTCCTCTGTGGCATTCTGTGTGGACATGGACACTGTTGCTTTGCTTCTCCTTTCATCTTCCTAAAGAAAACCCTGCACCACACCATGTAGTGCTTTGTTTTTAAACATGTTGTAGGCTGTGCGGAGAAGACAAAGCAGAACTAACAACAACATTATGCTGTCCTTGGAATCCACAGAGAACTCAACATTTTCAAAAACTGCTGCGTCAAGCCTGAAAGGCTGGAAAAAGTAATTCTTTACCCCTCCACGCAGGGGCTGGGTGCAGTTGTTGAGGCCCCAGACGTAACAGTTTACATTAGGACAAGCAAACAAAATTAAGTACATATTCCAAATTACGTTAATTGTCTCAGAGGTTATCATGCAATAGACATAATAGATGACAAAAGCAATTTTTATACCGTACACTGGTTTACACAGGAGCATTATAATCGGCAGATAATGCTCTGTCTGCAGAAAAATGTAGAGAGCTAGGTATAAAACCCACATAAGCTTGTTGAGCATCATAACAAATACATGGCTTCTACAATACAAAATTGTAATTCTGACTTTTCTCAGTACTGCATGCCTTAGTTGGGCGCCAAAATTATGTTCTGGTTTGAAAGCAAAACCAGTGAGAGACTCCAAGTCAGAAATACAGTTTATTAGGAAAAGGGAAAAGAAAACCAAAATACATGCAACAATACAAAAGAAAAACCACTGACAAAGTCAGAATACAACCTGACACCCTGTTGGTCGGAGGGTTGGTAGCAGTCCAGTTGGATTGGTGGCTGCAGTCCTCCTTAGAGTGGCAAATGTGGTTCTCTTGGAGCAGTGATCCTGTAGAAAGGGTGTAGTCTTCCTCTGAAGATCCAGTGGAAAATATGGCCATTCCTCTGGGAATCCAGTGGAAAGACTGACCGTTCTGTCCCAAATCCACACTATATCCAGGTGGGGATGCTTAGCTCCTCCCCCTGGGCAGAGCATCTCACAATGGGCTGTTATCATTCTATGACTCACATGGCATGTCCATTAAACAGAAATGGCTCCTGGAGGGAATTACCTCTGAGTCATGTGGAAAAGCATTGATGGGCCCATTAACAGGAGATAAGAAAAAAAAACCAATGCCCCTCCTGGTTTCAACAGCTCTTGAGGATGGGATAGAATATATCTTAATATTGTAACCTAGGACAGTGGGTACTGGGATATTTATTACTAAAACACTAGCCTTGAGTTTAATCTGCTATTTGGGCTCTGTACTGATTCCATTATTGTACTTCAGGAACTGTCTCATGGAGACAAATAACAATTACACTTCCTCCAAGAGGATTGTCGTGGCAGAAACAGAGAATGGCACTTTCACCACCTCCTTATGTGATGTTTTCTCCCCTTGTTATAACAACTCTTCAGTATCTTAAACATTCCTGGGTAATGAAAATACTCCTTTTGGTATTTCTTAGAAAATTGTTTTGGCTTTTTCCAAGGTTAACAAGCAGTTTAGGAATATCACCCGATGCCATGGCAATGTGGTTATGGGTGGCAAGGTGTCTTGGCTTACGACAATTTAAGAGGTGGACATTCTAAAATGAGTTACCTCCTGTCCTGGTTTATGGCAAATTTGGGAGAACACCTGCAAAGGGGTTCCTCTAGAGAGCAGATTCAAATGGCCTCTCCCCCAACTGGTTGAGGAAAATATTTCCTTGGAGAAAAGTGGAAAAAAACCCTGTTTATTAACAGGCAAAGCATTCACCAGCACCAAAATATGAACAATATTAAACAATAAAACCTCATGCCGCTCTGAAGAGATGGCAAACTCAGAAAGCCCCCTTCATGGGCTGTAGCTGAGCTCACTCAGTCTGTTATCAGTCCCTCCAGTGCTGGTAATGCCATGGCCCAGGTCAGGCCCCGATGGGCCACAGGTGTAACGTTCAGGTGCTCTTCTAGGTTTTCAGTCCAGAGCAGGTTCAAACAGTTTCAAGAAAAAGAAAAACCACAGTCCAGAGAAGTTCTCTGCCTCAACTAGCTAAAACTATCCAAAACCAAAGGAAAGGTCTCTTCTGCCGTTTGTCCATTCTGCAGACAACATAGTCCAGAAGAATGATTCGGAGGACTTAGTGCAGTTCCCAAAAATAAGCTGCACATTCCTTCTCTCCACTCCCCCCTTCCCCCAGAACCAGTCTTAAAGGCGGTAAAACTTATTTCTGGGCTAAACAGATGAATGGGGATGCAATTCAGTATCATAAAGTCACCCTAGGACACCTTCCCTTATAGTTTTAACCAATCCCTTTCCACGAAAAAGGAGAAATGAATACAAGTAGATATAAGTGAAAAAATAGCAGTTTACTAAAAAAACCAAAATAGCAACAGGTAAAAAAATAACAGTAGTAGGTACTAGTTACCAAGTTGCTGAAATCTTGCAGATACCTCAGGAACAAAGAGAAACTCAAAATGGCAGAGTAACTCCTTCCCTAAGATGGTGCCCTCCGCAAGTAACCATGTGTTGGGAGGCAAAGGGAAAAGATGATGGACAAACCCTGTTTGGCTCAACCTTCCCCCTGGAACAAAAAATGGGAAGGTAGGAGCTTACAAAGCAGCTCTAGTGGTAGATGGGAATAGCTGGCGTGTGTGAGGTCAGTGCTGCTACTTGCTGCCACCTCCTGCTACCCACTGGACTGTGCCGGTGTTGGTGCTGCTGTCTTGGGTCCTGTTCTGATGGGGAGGGGGAGGAGGAGAAGAAAATGGACTCTCAAGCACGGATGCGTGGTGGCCCAACTTCAGCTGAGCTCCAGCTTCGCGCTGCCAATAGGTGTTGCAAATTTCACTCTGAAACAGTTTTTGATTGTGAAATGCAGCTTTTCAGGTTGCTACTGTTGTGAGTAGAGCCAAAAGGCAAGAGGGAGCTCTGCTTGAGCAATTCTGACTTTTTTAAATGGCCCTGGCAACCCCCTGGCCTCACGATTCCGTTTCTGGCTGTGCTGTCAGGCTTTAAGGAGACAGTAACATTTTTGGGGCACCGATAGATATAGAAAACAATAACATTTTGGGTTACCCAGGACACAAGGCATGTAGGAAAATATGGGCAGGTATCTAGAAAGGTTGTCACCTCCAGTGGTCTAAGACTTCACTCCCAGATCCTGATGAAGTAATAGAATGTTTGAAAAAAGATATTCCAAAGAGGCACAACTTATCACACTCTACTGGGGCCTGGCCTGCACCAACCAACACTGTTTAGAACTGTTCAGCACCCTCAAGGAAAGAGTCTTCTGGATCTGAAAACATACCAAATGACACTGCTATAGATGAGTAATATAATAACTGGCTCTCACAATTAAGGGATAGATATTATGTGTATGTTAAGATATATAGTGATGTTATTGTAATATGTCCTCCTGTAGTCCTATTTCCCCTCCCCCTAGTAATAGCCTCAGTAGTCAAGGCATTTAGAGGGCCAGATTGTTACCAGAAGGTGTGGCATAACAACACCTGACCTCCAATCAAGATGTAAGAAAGTAATCTCCACTAATGGATGGCAGAAAAAGAGTTGACTGACAAAACTTTAGGAGGAGCTAAGGGTATAAATAGCAGAACATCCATTTTATAGATGAGCACATGGCTGATAATCACGGGGGCTCCCAGCCCTGTAACTTTTCCTTATTCCGTCTTTTGTTGTATTTTTTGTAAAGGTTTAATAAACCTTTTAAAATTTTATAAGTGAGGGTCATTTCTCACAACACTGTGACTTAATCAGAGACCCAGCCTTCAACTATATCAGTCACCTCTATAATTAAAAAGAAACAATGAAAGTGGAAGTCAACTCATTCAGAAAGGGATGAAGAAGCTTCTCCTAAGAGGCAGCAGCAGAGCAGTCACAAGAACAGAGAGGAAGAAATGAAATCATAAGTGAGACAGAAACCATACAATCCCTATCCTTAAGCAAGTAGTGAGAGATGTGAAGCCATCGATCAGGTGAACAAATTGTCAGCTAGTTATTCTGATGCTGGGATATTGGAGCCAAACATCAGGAATTAGAGGGTAAGGATGTTGGAAGAATAGTTAACTAAGAATTGGAAAAGTACAAGACCGTGGCTAATCTAAGTCCGTACACCTGCAAGGACATTGTGGCCTTGAAGCATAAGCTGTATTACAATAACAAAGTGCTGTAGCTGAGAAAAAGACATGAGAAAAAAGAGATCTAACTCCTCAAGTATGAAGAAGAACTGATATCTATAGTTAACCAATAGACTGCTTAGTTTCCAGAATATGTATGAGCTTATTACTTGTTGTGCATAAAAGTTTGATGCTCTATTCAATAAACGAGGCTTGGAGATCTCATATTGAGCGTCTCAAGTTTTCCCTCACCATGACATAAGGAAACCTAGCAGCTGGGATCCTGTTGGAATGTTGGAGGACGCAAGACAGATGATGGACTTTGGACCTGGTTAACATAAGAGATTTGATAACAGGATGCCTTGGCAAAGCAAACGGAACTTTGAAAATTAGACCTAGATTGCAAGAAGATTAAATCAAATGGGTTTACTGGAAAAAGAAAATCCCATTAAACTCTGCAAGCAAGAGATGTTGTTATATGCATAAGTTTGTGTATGTGATTTTAACCTAATCATTGTAGTACACATTACTAGTCTCCCTGAAATAGTATATAAGCATTTGTATCCCACAATAAATCGGATTCTGATCACCGAGTCAGTCTCCCCGTCTCTCTCCATCACCAACAGGATCCCTTGTTAGGAATAAGGTAACTGACAAAAGGATTGTAAAAGGGGCAGGAATCTTTGGAGGCAGCTTTCATCGAGTGTGGACAGATATTTCATCAAGGAAGGACCTACAAATTCCCAAAGCAAGGTGACTACCACTGGGAGAGGTATCCAGTATCTGAGGCAATTAACTGTGGTGGAGGTATATGACAACCAGGTATCTAATGAGCCTTGTAAAATCCCATGCACGTGGCCCATGTGGTGAAAGTTTGCATGAAGTGCACCAACACTGTACACCAACAACCTGGCAGCAATGAGCTGGAGAGACACAAAAGCACCAACTCTGGTTGGATTGGCCAGCCAACTTGAGAATTCAAAGAGAATCTCACTTCCTCCCTAGATCTCGGCTGTGGAGAAATTGTTCCAACAATTTTCCCATCAATTAAAGAAGGATAAGTTTTCCTCACCCATAGTGACCAACATCTTGGCTATTAAGAGTCAACCTTTTTGTATTCAGGGAGAGGTTTATCAGTGACACACACCACATGCCACCTTGTGGTTCTATCTGCCATGACCAGGGGGAGGACATAAGGAAGTGGGATGGTGAACCTGCATGGAGACTAGAAGCTCAAGTCCAAGAAGTGCAAGAAAAAACAGCAGTGAAAAGGCATCCATCCAGGAAAATTATTGCCCTAGTGTCTGTTGGTGCTTAGTTGCTGGCCAGGGTTAAACCATAACATCGCGTCATATGAAAACCTTTCACTGGAGCACAGGGGGACTTCTCAATCAAGTCAAATGATGTATCAGGGATACAGGCAATAGCTACACAGTACTGAAGTTCACCAACTACCAAAATTAGATAGCAATTTTCTACTGAACACCTCTTTAAAGGGTGTGATAGATGCACCCACTCTGAGTGAAGAGTATTAATTACCATTTAATAATTGTTTAATCATTAATAAAGCCCTTTTAGTTAACCCCACAACGGCGACTTCTTTTAATAATTCATCTGTGACAGAGTAACAAAAAATGCATTAACTTGAACACAAAGTAAAAAGCAAGAATAAAAAAAGGCTAATGAAAATACTTAGAATGACTTCAGCTACTAACGAACCTAAATCTTAACAATGTACAATAGACAGCAAAGCCATCCTATATCAGTTGTTATTGTTTGAAATGCTTCAAGCTTTCTAAATATTAATTATTACATTAAAATTAAGTCAAGATTCCCTGAAATACATAACATCTTCAAGAGTACATTACAAGAGTATAATATATTAATTTGACCTAAAACAGCGTACTTTGTACCAGTTTGCTATGAACAGACTATTTTACCATGCAGATCTCAGAAACCCAGCCAGACACATAGAACTTTACAATTTGCTGTAATTCCTGTTACCATAGCAGAGTAAAGAAATACTTTTTCCTCTTAAGTTGGTGGGTGCAATTAGGCATTTACTGGACTTGATGGACCCTATTATGCATAAGAATAGAAAGAAGCCCTACTTTCAATATACAATTAGGGAGTTCCCTCCTGTCTTACTACCTTATTGTATGCTTAGAAGAAGGTCTTCTCAAAGATGAATATCCTCAAAGTGTTTTTTTATAGAGATCAGAATGGACTGGATAAATTTTCACCCTGATGAGGATATAAAGCTGTCATATACTTTTTCTCTATAATCTTAGGTTAATAGTCCTATCAAGAACCTTATTCCAAATTACACCCGCATGTTCTATCAACTTGTGAAACCATGACAGTCTCATCAGAAATTACTACTAACATCTTTCAAATCTGGCTTTTTGTTTTTCATCTGGAAGAAAACTGGTATCTCAGGAAAGCAGTATTAATTCCAAGCAACTAGTATATGTTCTTCCATTAGATACAGGACTGTTGGTTTTGCATATTTTCCACATAATATATGTAGTGGAAGAAAAAAAAAAAGGCAGGCATAATACCTTTAACTTCTCAGAGCATTAAGTCTAAGATGCAATTGGAAAGTATTTGCATAGTGAACATATACCGAAATCATTAGGTTTTATAAATACTCCAAGAATTTCACATGTGCTTCTACCTATTATCAAAACATACCTTATTTCATCAGTTTCTGGCACTTTGGTGTAAGGTAGAATTGCTCGAACTCTCCTTCTATCTTCCACAGGCTAAAGTTTTAGAGAAGAGTTCAAAGATATTAAGTTTCCCTTTCATTCCAGTGTAGCTTCCTCTCCCCAACATTATGCTATTCTGAGGAAAAAGACTGGTAATAATAATTTGTATCCCTTTGCTAGTTTTAAGTTTTTAAAGGGTCAAATTTGTAAGAGCTGGAAATGCTCAATTCCTAAAGTTATCTACAAAAGCTTTCATTTTGGTTCTAGCCTGTAACATTATCATTCATATTATCTCCAAAAATCAAATTACCAACAATGTAATACCCATGAAAGAGCACTTTACAACTCACTTCCTCTTAGTGAAAATTTGTGAAAATTTAACATTCAGAAACGTCTTTATTCGTGGGGGATGGGGGCATTACTCATACTGATAATTACTGATATTGTCTCAAGGATAGTCATTTGAAAGAAACAGCTTTCAGGAGCTTTGGTCATTTCAAGGATGTGTACTTCAAAATCTTTGCTAGAAAATAGTAATATTATTTTGATATAATTTATACAGTCTGTGTAAAACCCTACATTATAATGGTGCTCTTTATTAGCCAAAACCCACACATTTTCTTATTTCAGTTTATGTAAAATGTTATTACTATATTTGGAGATAATTGCAATACTGGACATCTAACCTTCTCATTACAGATTTTTATTAAAAAACAATTTTTTTATCATTAGTTTCTATCAGTAAAACCTTGTTTATATATTCATTATACTTCACCATATGCTGAGATAGGTCTAGAACTAGGGGAAGCCATCTACAAGGCTTTTTTATAGAAAACTATGAATATCAAATGCAAGAATAATGATATTAATATTTAAGTAAATTACATTTTAAAATTTTACTACTTGCCTCTGGAGGTGCTACTGGAAAGAATAGTTTTTCCCCCTTCAGCAAACAAGACACATGACTGTAATACCCAATAAGGTCTGAGAGTGAAGCAAAGCGACGTCCACCAATGTAATAATCTCCACACATGGCAATAATCCTGTTAATAAAGAAAAGGAAGTTTGACAGAAGAACTTTTGCTACAAACTGTTGGGATGGTTTGGGTTTGGGACTTTTTTAAAAGGAAATGAGGATAATGCGGAGTTGTTAAAGCAGGCTATGTTCAAAATACAATATTACAAACTCACTCTCTAAAAATGTTAAGAGCTACCTGGAAAAGCAACTTTGAGAAGGGAGAAAATACTGTCAGAGGGATTGAACTATTCCTTTAGTTACACAAAAGAAAAAAAATGAACAAGACATTTGATCTACTTAAAAAATATCATTTTTTGGTAAAAAATGTGAAATTATCAGTTTTATGAAGCTTGCAGAATGCTAAAAACAGTTTCCAATAAATTATGTAGTAAATGGGAAAAATGTCATACTTTCCACCAGAACTCTGTGTTGCAGTGTCAAAACAATAATTTTTAGGATCATAGAATCAGGCTGGAAAAAAACCTTTAATACCATGGGGGTTTCTAAGATAATGGGACTTAAACATTAGCCCAGCACTGCCAAATCCACCACTAAACCATGCCCCTAAAGCACAACATCTACACATCTTTTAAATAACTCCAGGGATGGTGACTCCACCACTTCCTTAGGCAGCCTTTTCCAATGCTTCCCTTTCAGTGAAGAAATATTTCCTTATATCCAATCTAAACATCCCCTAGTATATCTTGAGGCCTCTTCCCCTCATCCTATTACTTGCTACTTGGGAAAAACAGACCAACACCCACCTGGTTACAACCTCCTTTCAGGTAATTCTAGAGAGCAATTGTCTTCCGTGAGCCTCCTTTGCTCCAGGCTAAACAACCCCAGCTCCTTCAGCTGCTCCCCATAAGACTTGTGTTCCAGACCCTTCCCCAGCTTCATTGCCCTTCTTTGGACACACTCCAGCACATCAATATCTTTCTTGCAGTGAGAGACCCTGAACTGGACACAGTATTCGAGGTGCAACCTCACCAGTTTTTAGTAAAAAGGGACAATCACTTCCCTAGTCCTGCTTGCCACACTATTCCTGATACAGGCCAGGATGTCATTGGCCTTCTTGGCCACCTGAGCACACACTGGCTCATGTTCAGCTGGCTGTTGACCAGCACCTCCAGGTCCTTTTCCACTGGGCAGCTTTCCGGCCCCTCTTCCCCCAGCCTGTAGTGTTGCATGGGATTGTCATAACCCAAGTGCAGGACCCAGCACTTGGCCTTGTTGAACTTCCTACAACTGGCCTCAGTCCATCAATCCAGCCTGTCCAGATCCCTCTGCAGAGCTTTCCAGCCCATCAACACTCCCACCCAACTTGGTATCACCTGTGAACTTACTGAGGGTGCACTCGATCTGCTCCTCCAGGTCATCAATAAAGATATTCAACAGGCTTGCTCCAGTACTGAGCCCTGGGGAACACCACTGGTGACTGGCCATCCACTGGATTTAACTTCATTCACCACCCCTCTGCTCCCAGCCATCCAGCCAGTTTTTTACCCAGCAAACAGTGCACCCATCCAAGTCATGAGCAGCCAGTTTCTCCAGGAGAATGCTGTGAAAAACTCTGCCAAAGACTTTACTGGACTTGAAGTCTAGGTAGACCATACACACAGCCTTTCCCTCATCCACTAAGTAGGTCACCCCTTGTCATACAAGGAGATCAGTTTATCCAAGCAGGACCTGCCTTTTATAAACCCATCCTGGCTGGACCTGATCACCTCTTTTTTCTGCATGTGCCATGTGATGGCACTCAAGATTATCTGCTCCATAATCTTCCTGGCACCAAGGTCAGGCTGACAGGCCTGTAATTCTTCAAATCCTCTTTCTGGCCATTCTTGTAGATAGACATCACACGCTCTAACCTCCATTCAATTACAGAAAATTCTGAAGGGTAAGATGAAAATATAAATATTTTCCTTCCCAATATTTTATATCACTTAGAAACTCACAAAAAAATATACTACTACAGCCAAAAAGAATGTAGTTTTGATGGACGCATACACTATCTGTCAATCATGTGCTGCATGAACATATGCCCATATACAACTTGGAGGGAGGGGGATTTGGAGAACTTTCAACTACAATACTGGTATTTTAGTCAAACAGAAATATATAAGGAAAGTCTAATCTGAGAAATACCATTTTTAGGAAACAAATAACAGGGAGATTGTCAAGCAATGAAAATTTCACCCATTTTTGGCAGAAACCAAGCTTTGGTGGAAGTGGCACTTCCAGCCTATGGGACCCAGGAGGCACATCCCTATATTTGGCTGAATTAACTTCAAGACTGTCAATCTTGAGGCTGGACAAATGTTTGAGTGTGGCATCTGCCCTTCTAATAACAAAAAACATATACACTCTGCAGTCAACAAGTGAAATCAAAAGCAGGTCTGCTCTATGAATACCAGTATCAGCAGACAAATTAGTTTCCTTCAGATAGTTCACATATTTAATGGATCCAAGAAGAAAAGATTCTTTAAGATTTGAAAATATTATAAGGATTCCTTTCTTAGAAAGTAGCATTTAATGGTTTCCCATTTTCTGAGATGCCAGAAACAATTTTATGGTGGACAGAAACCAACATTCAACACCTGATATTGGCTACAATAAGCAGAAGTTATTAAAAATGAGACTCCTGAAAACTTAAACTTAAAAAACAAGTATTAACATAACTTCATTTTCTACTACTGCTACACAGTAATCAGTTTCCTAACAAGAATCAGTATAGCTGAGAAGCATGAATTGTTAGCTCAGACATGATGCAAAAAAGTGCATGCTATTTGTTTGCTTTGAAAGAAAACTTGCTTTCTGTTTATTTCTTGTTATCTAGATAGTTGACAATGATTTTTTCTAGTGCTGAAGATGCACTTGATATCATATTTTGTGAATATGAACATTACACTGCAGCACACTACATGCTGAATAACATTCAAGCGCTTCCCAGAACATCTGATTTACACTAAATGAGACTAAATTAATGTCTATAACTTGCTAATGGTAAAATAACCACAGTTACAATTTCAGATAAATGGATACTTGTATTTAGAACAACTAATTCTAACAAAGACTGAAAGCTGATTTTAGCAAATCCTCATGTTTTTAAACACATTACCTCTTTGTTTCTCGTTATAGCTATCTTATAAACAGATTTGCTATGACTTTGACATTCAAATATGTTTTTTAAGCTGCAATATCTGAGGAACAGACTTCAAACAATCTGATTACTACTAAGGAGCCTGCATGTTACTGTAAATTTAGTCATAACAGCTTTAGACAAGCTTTTCTATCCTGATAATGCTGGTTTCCTCATATTTTCATTCTTCAGCCTGTAAAGGAATTTTTGTAGCATGGTTTAAAACAATTAAACCCTAGCAAAGAGCTATACCATACATGGATAAAAAGAAAAGTAAAAAATATTCAATTTATAATACAATTGTTTTCTATCCCGTACTACATTCTAAATCCACAAATAAATAAGTTATAGTGTTTTAAAAGAAAACATTTACTTCTCACCTAAAATGATTGACACTTGTTTTACTAAGGAATGAAAGCACAAATGAACCCGGTCTCCGATCACTCTCTCGAATAAGGTAACTTCCAGGTTTTTCCGCTTGCCAAAGACGTTCTTCTGCAATTGTTCTGTCGAGTTTTCCATGATACCACCTAAAAAAAACATGTAACAATGGGTGTCCTTAAAAGTTAAGGCCTCTGTTTATTCTCACAGAATTGAGCTATGAAACTAATGAAAGATCTCAGTTGAAACTGATAAAATTCCAAACCTTTATTTCAAATAAAGTTATCAGATGTTTACATGTGCAACCTCTCTCAAATTACTTATTCCCAACTGTCCTAGATTGCAAGGCAATGTGTATTCTATTTACCATCTGTTAGAGGTGTGGCAGTTATCTTCTGTTAAGTGGGCAGTTTTCTTTATCTCTTCCACAAACCAATCCTCCCTCCGGGGAAACATCTGCTGTTAATAGGCCATTGAATGTCACTGCATGACTGATAAAATTACATCATCCCATTGAGAGATGCTCTGTCCAGAGGGAGGAGCCAAGCATTCCCAACTGGATATAATCTGAGATTTTTGGGACACCAGCACAGTCTTTCCACTGGATTCCCAGAGGAACAGCTGCCTCTTCCACTGGATCTTCAGAGGAAGACTACACCCTTCTACAGGATCACTGCTCCAACAGAACCACACCTGCTACTCCAGGAGGACTGCAGTCACAATTTCAGTTGGACTGCTACCAACACTGACCCACAGGGTATCAGGTTGTATTCTGACTCTGTTGGTGTTGTTTTGTTTTACTGCATTGTTTATTTTATTTTTTCTTCCCTAATAAAGAACTGTTATTCCTGCTCCCATATCTTTGCCTGAGAGCCCCCCGTAATTTCAAATTTATACCAATTTAGAGGGAGGGGGTTTACATTTTCCATTTTAGGGGAAGCTCCTGCCTTTCTTAGCACACACCTGTCTTTTCAAACCAAGACAATAACACATAGAATTTGGAAAGCTTCACAGGTTCAGATAACCCGTTTCCCCAAATAACTCACACTGGAGAAAATCACACTGAACCATCCAAAGGAGACAAAGGGTCTCTATAACCATCTTTTTTTATTCCCCAATTTGTTCATTTTCAGCAAATAAGTAGTACCAGAGGTAACTGATCTGCTGTATTTTATTTTTACTCAGGCTTCTATTCAGGCTACAATACAACCTGTTTCTCAAACAACAAACACAGATCATAATATCAAAATCTGCACCTAAAAAAATGACAGCATTCACACCAGAGTATATTTCAGCCAAAATGTATTCCTCAAGCACAACATGCAGCCTATTAAGAGCAAATACAAATGCATGGCAACTCACAGACTTCTAAATATGACAAAAGAACATTTCAGTTTAAGTCGAAAGCTAAACTCATTAAAACACTCCTTATCCTTTCCTCAATTTTGACCTCTTTCTACCCCAAGCAATCAAATGGGGGGAAGCAGCAGTGGAGGGAGCAATCGAAGCAAAGACAAGTGTTGCTTTCAAAACCTTTTAAAAATGAAAACTTTTATACAGGTAATGTTTTATACCATTTAAATTATCAGCTATTTCAGACCATTCACCTAGTGATTCTACCAACTTGCACATCTTGAAGGAGTTGCAAGAAAAGTACTTTAGAAGTGATATGAAAGTAATCTTCCAGCTTAAAATACACAAGAAAAAAAAAATTAAAATTGCAGTTTAGAGTAAAAATACCCAACAAAACAGCTTAGCTGGTAATAAAAATCTTGCATAAAAACATTTTTTTATATAAAATAGAAATTCTCAAAGCCAACTTTCACTTCCATCAGAATGAAAGTCAAATAGATAAAACCAGTGAAAGAATTGTTTTGTCTGTATGCTGTATTGCACTTGAGGCAAGGTCAGGAAAGATCATGTCCGTGGTGGGTTGACCCCAGCCAGCATCTAATCACACATACAGCTGCTTGCTCACTCTCCCAACAGAACAGGGTAGAGAATAGGAAGAACAAAAGCAAGAAAATTCATGTGTTGAAAAAAAGTTTAATAAGTGAAGGAAAAATAAGAAGGGGCTGGTGGAAACAGAAAAAAAAAATCCAAAGCAATGCACAGTTAATCACTCACTACCTCCCACAAGCAGACCAACGTCCAGCCAAACTGAGCGACGGCTACCTTGGAAGACAAACACACCTTCTTTTTTTTTTATTGTTGAGATGATACCTGGCATGGTATGTGTCTTGAATTGCCAAGCAAACTGTATTCTATTTGCCATCTGTATGGCAGTTGTTTTCTGTTAAGTGGGCAGTTTTCTTTATCTCTTTCACAACCACTCCCCCTTCCAAAAAAAATCAGCTAAAAATAAGCTATTAAATGTCACTGCATAACTAATAAGAACTATAGCATTTCATTGTGAAATGCTCTGCCTAGAGGAGAGAGCCAAGCATTTTTACTGAAAATATAATCTGAAGATTTTAAAACACTAGCACTGCTTCTCTACTGGATTTTCCCAGAAAAACAGCTGCTTTTTCTTTCACTAGATCTTGAAAAAAAGACTACACCCTTTTCTACAAGATTCTTATTCTAACAGAACTACACTTGACACTCCAGGAGGACTGCAGCCACATTTTTAATTAGACTGCTACCAACACTCTGACCAAGAGGGTGACAGGTTGCGTTCTAACTCTGTCAATGTTGTTTTAGTTTGCTGCATTGTTTATTTTATTTTTTTATTTTCTTCCCTATTAAAAAACTATTATTTCCTGCTCTTATATTTTTTGCCTAAAAGTCCCTTAATTTAAAATTTATAGCAATTCACAAGAAAGAGGTTTACATTTTTCATTTTAAGAGAGGCTTCTGCTTTCTTTAGTAAGCACTTGTCTTTCCAAACAAAAACAAATCTTGGCGCTAGACGTGGGGCTCGAGGGCATAAAAACAAAAAGAGAATAACAGTTCTTGAGTAATCTAATTTTTGTGTGCTGCTACAGAAACCTCATTAAGCGACACCATGTAGTCCAGCTTACCCTAGTTTAAGTAACATGTAGTCGTAGCTATATTTCTCCCATTTGTAGGCCCTTATCTAAACATTAGTCCTGTAACCAAAACTACTGTGGCTGTTATCCAGTTTGTTTTATAAGTAAATAGGGTGAAAAATTCATCGATTTTTAACTTCCTCTGGAAAGCAAGCACATAAATTCACAGCTATCACACACTAACTGTATGTTTTTGGGGTTACTTTAATAATAGCACCTGCTGTAAAAAAAAATGACACCGGGGGAAATCTTCTCCCAATCCTTTAACCATCTCTTTGGGTCTGCCCCACCAGTTTTTGAAGGGTTCAGATCCACTCTAAATACTAATGATATCATACAGTGGCTGGTGTTGCTGATAGGCCTGCTCTATTTAGCATTTAGAGAGAAGGAAAGATTAACCTGGATTATCACCCTGACACCTACGCCAGAACCTGACACAGCACCAGAGCCTAGGGATGCTTCTGCCCCAGAGCCTGACCCTATCCCACAGCCCACCACAGATATGAACTACCCAGATTGGGTAGGGGGTCTAGTGAAGGAGATGCATGAGATGAGCCAAATGCTAAAAAAATACACTTCCCCAGCTGGTGAGAAGCCCTCCCCCAGCCTCAAAGAAAGAGAGTCTAATAGTGCAGCAGCAGAACCCACAGATGTTACAACTGTCCAAGTTCCAGCTGAACTGCAAAGGCAGTCACAGCCAGCAGCAGTTGGCCCTGTAGAAACAAGGAGATCTAAGATGAAACCAAAACACCCAGATAGGGGAGGGCCCTCACAACTCACAAGGGAGCCAGAGGTTGCAATCATCACCAAGTCCCTGACAGACAAAAGTCTCCGTAACCTGCACAAAGACATTGTACGACGGGGACGTGAGACTTCTACAACCTGGCTACTTCGGGTCTGGGATCTTATGGATACAGGTGTCCAGCTGGATGGTAGTGAGGCAAGGAATTTGGGACCCTTGACCCAGGACTCAGGTATCAATCAGATTTTTGTAAGGAAGCCAGGGTCCCTTTCCCTCTGGGAGCGGCTTTTAATAAGTTTTAGAGAGAGGTTTGTCCACAGGGAGAGAATGCAAGAGCACCACCATAGAACGCGCTAGAAGACTCTTGAAGAAGAGATCCAACAGTTAAAGGAAGTGGCAGTACTGGAAGTACTCTATAGGAAAAATAGCATGATAATGACCCGGACAAAGTCAGGTGCACAAGGCAAATGTTGTAAAGTCTGGCAAATCTGGGGCCATCTCAATACACCACCTTCATTGCAACGATTAATGCTGATACCAACTGAAAGACAGTGAGTTCTGTTACCAATAAGCTTAGAAATTATGAAAGCATGATCAATGGCCCGATGCAGGCTCATGTCTCTGCCGTGGTCCAAGAACTCAAAGAAGAGATGAGAGAGATGAGAGAAGAAGTGAAAAAGAACAATTCCCACATCACACCAGTACAAGTCACAGGCCCCAAAGTAAGAGCCCAACATCCCCCAGCTAAAGAGAGAAAGTACAGCCCACGGGCTGACGTATGGTTCTTTCTACGTAACCACGGAAAAAACATAGGAAGGTAGGATGAGAAACCCACTTCTGTCCTGGCAGTGTGAGTGCATCAACTTAAAAAAAGAAACACTACCCGAGAAAACTCCAATAAAGTGAAAGTGGCCTCAAACTTGTGACGGTGGTCACAGGGGTTTTTTAGAGGATGGAAGAGTCAGGATCTTGATTCCATGATCAGAAGGCTTGATTTATTATATTATGATATATATATAACATTATAACTATACTACATAGGAATAGGAAAGGAAAGGAGCTTCTTCAGAAGCTGGCTATGCTAATAGAAAGGAAAGAATAATAACAAAAGTCTGTCTCTCCGCAGAGAGCGATAGCAGCTCCACCATGAGTGGTCAGCAAATCCAAACACCTACAGAAGACCAATCACAGGTGGACCTTTTGCATTCCACAGCAGCAGATAATAATTGTTTACATTTGTTACTGAGCTTCTCAACTCTAGCAGGAAAAATCCTAAGAAAGGATTTTTCACAAAAGGTGTCTGCGACATCTCACCTTTCTTTATTTAGTTAAATTAAAAAGAAAAAATGCTGGTGTGGAATGCACACCGAATTTCTTCACCTGTAGAATATACAATTTTATCATACCACTAAAACAAATCTTACAATATAAGACAATGCAAAAAACAATGCAAAGACAATTCAAATCCAAGCAGCTGTGTTTCAGGAAAAGTCCATCAATAGTTATCAAACAATTTCAAACAATTTAAAATACTTCTCGAGTGTCCTGCCACAGGCCTTAACTTGGGCTGAATGTTATTTTTGGCCCTTCAATCCTTTTGAGCTGCTGCCAGCTGTTTCAACCCTTTATATTTAATAAATTTTTTTTTTTAATCGTAAAGAGCAGCAGCAGCAGCAGCGGCCAGAGAAAGGCCCTGGGGGGCCCTGGCCCATGTGGAAGAATCAGGAACCCCAGACCTGGCCCACAGAAAGGTGGCCCAGGACCAGAAGGGGAAAGCAACACCCCCAAAACCAACAGGAGGCCGGGAGGTGGCCCTGGCCCAAAAAGCCAAGTCAAACAGCCCAGGCCCAGCCCCCGAGGCAGGTTCTGCATTCCCACAGCCTGGCACCACACTGCCAATGGAATGGCAGAACGGGTGACCAAACACTTCCTCCCCCCAAAATCACCGAGCCATGCCGGCAGTGGAGAGACAGAAGCTGTCCCAAGAATGCTCATCTCGGGTCTAGGAATGTTTGTTCCCCACAGTAAATGAGCGATGGTCACTTCCAGCTGTGCCCTGTGCCTCCAAGCATCACCCCCACCCCCTCCGGGCTGGGGAGCAAAGGCAGGCTTTTTGGAACACACCTGCCCCTCGCCGCTGGAGCTCAGGAGGGGTGGCAGAGATAGCAATCTGCAAGAGGCAACCCCAGAAAAAACACCCCCCACCCCGCTGAGAATGCTGACTTTGAACACAGGCAGCCGGACAGCACGCACAGCGAGCTGTCGAGCCACGCCTCCTCCACGAAGGAAAGGCCAGCCGCTGGCGCCGCCGCCGCAGACAGCCCGGGACGGTCCGAATTTGAACAAACCGCCAGTTCCAGGGCAGCTGGGGCGGCCGGTGGGGGTCAGCGGGAACGCAGCGCTGTTGGGTCGCTCGGAAGCGGCAGCCGAGGCACGCACTCTGCCTCCGAGGGAGGTGCTGGAAGCACAGCTGCAGTTTCCAAAAATGGCGGATCATTGTCGCCTAGCAACACAGGCGCAGGCGGGGAAGCTGGTGGAGCTGCAGGCTGGGCCGCCCAGGGAGGCGGCCGCGGGGCAGGTCCGGGAGGCGGGACCTCAAAGGCCAGTGCCGCCCGCATCTCTGAGCGGGGTGATGCCCAAGAGGCCGGCCGGGGCGGGGCTCGCGGCGGTGCTCTCGGCGCCGGCCGCAGCGGCGGTATTTACAGGCTCGCAGGCAGGGAAGCCGCGCCCACAGGCTCTGCCCGAGGGACGGCTACGGGAGGGGCCGGGCGGGGAAGCACCTGCGGGGCGGGTTGGTGCGGCCCCGCAATGTCGGGAAGCGGGACTCCGTGCCCTGGTGCCGCCCGCAGTTCTGGCCAGGGCAGGGTCCACGGGGCTGGCCGGAGCAGAGCCGCCCACTCTTCATTACCCGGAGAGAGGGAAGGGGGGGGGAAAGACGGCTCTGTCTGAGCATGCTCTGAAAACGCAGAGAAAAAAACTTCCTCGGTGCAGGGCGAAATTTGGCCCTCCCGCTTGTGTTCAGGGGGGCTGAGAAGTAGCAGTTCGTCCCCCTCCAAAGGGTCTCCTCTCGCTAGAGTCGGGGGAAACGGAGCGAGGCCGTTGCACTCAGCAGTCCAGGGAAAAACAGCTGCTCTCCGTTCCACAACCAGGAAAAGAGCTTGAAATGTTAAATAAATCCGAGGATATTCCAAACCTCGATCCAAAGTGAATTGGAAAATGGAGTCCATGCACTCCCACACGAAGACATCCAGGGCATACAACACATTTGTAAAAAAACCAAAAAGCTTTGCCCATCGAAAGAAGTCATAGAAATGTCTCTGGGACAGGAAAATTCCAAGAATTCCATCCTCTTCACCCCATTTTTGCCAGAGGGCAATAAGTTTCTCCTCTGAAGGGGAGAATGGAACCTCAGCCTCTGGGGGAGTAAATCTCCAGAGCAGTAGCCACCAACTACGAATGGCCACATCTTCAGGAGGGGAAAAGCTAACAGTACCTTGAGACAGTGTCCAACACTCTCTGGCCAGCTGCATGGTGTTGCTAGGCTTTCCGAACATCTTCCTCCAGGCTTTTCAGGAGGTTCTGTGGTCAGCCTTGGCTGTGAACTCTGTCCAAAATCAGGATCTTCAGTTCTTCAGCTGCTGGCTAGAATCCACTTCTGTGATGAGTGTCCTCTTTAGTTGAGGGTCACCAGCTGTGACGGTGGTCACAGAGGTTTTTAGAGGATGGAAGAGTCAGGATCTTGATTCCATTATCAGAAGGCTTGATTTATTATATTATGATATATATATAACATTATAACTATACTACATAGAAATAGGAAAGGAAAGGAGCTTCTTCAGAAGCTGGCTAAGCTAAGAATAGAATAGAAAGAATGAATAACAAAGGTCTGTCTCTCCGCAGAGAGCGATAGCAGCTCCACCGTGAGTGGTCAGCAAATCCAAACACCTACAGAAGACCAATCACAGGTGGACCTGTTGCATTCCACAGCAGCAAATAATAACTGTTTACATTTGTTACTGAGTTTCTCAGCTCTAGCAGGAAAAATCCTAAGAAAAGGATTTTTCACAAAAGATATCTGTGACACAAACTCCCATAACTGAGCTGCTGAATATAATCTGTCAGATCCCCTTGAAAGTACCTCTACCATGTATGCCCAAGAAAGAAATAATAACCAAGGTTAGAGAAGCCCTGCCTCTAGCCAGGGAGAGGCATGGGAAAACCGTATCTTCTGGACAGTGGGGATCTGATGGCCTGGCAAATCAGAACCACAAAAATACGATGTCTTAGTTGATAGTGGTGCACAGTGTACCCTGATACCATTGGGACACGTTGGGGCGGAACATGTTTCCATTGCCGGAGTAACAGGAGGATCACAGCAATTGACCCTGTTAGAGGTTGAAGTAAGCCTGACTGAGAAAGAGTAGAAAAAACATCTTACTGTGACCGGCCCAGAGGCACCGTGTATTCTAGGCATAGACTTCCTCCGGAAAGGCTACTACACAGACCTGAAAAGACTCAGATGGGCTTTTAACATAGCTGCTGTAGAAGCAAAAGGCATTAAGCAGTTAAACACTTTGCCTAGACTATCAGAAAACCAATCTGCAGTAGAACTTCTGAAGGTGGCAGAGCAACGAGTGCCAACTGCCACCTCAACAGTGCACCACCTACAGTACCGAATGAATCAAGATGCCATGATCCCCATCCACAAAATGATCCGTGAGCTGGAGAGTCAAGGGGTGGTCAGCAAAACCCACTCACCCTTCAACAGTCCCATCTGGCCTGTGTGCAAGTCTGACAGAGAATAGAGATTAACTGTAAACTATCATGCCTTAAATACAGTGACTCCACCGCTGAGCGCTGCTGTGCCAGACATGCTGGAACTCCAGTATGAGCTGGAGTCAAAGGCAGCAAAGTGGTATGCTACTGTTGACATTGCTAACGCGTTTTTCTCCATTCCTCTGGCAGCAGAATGCAGGCCTCAGTTTGCTTTCACCTGGAGGGGTGTGCAGTACACCTGGAACCGACTGCCCCAGGGGTGGAAGCACAGCCCCACCATCTGCCATGAACTGATCCAAGCTGCACTAAAAAGGAGTAAAACTCCAGAACACCTGCAGTACATCGATAACATCATTGAGTAAGAAAACACAGCAATAAAAGTATTAAAAAAAAAAAAAAGAAGATCAAAAAAGATCATCCAGATTCTGCTGGAAGCTGGCTTCACCATCAAGAAGAGCAAAGTCAAGAGACCTGCCCGAAAAATCCAGTTCCTGAGAGTAATGTAGCAAGACAGACAGTGTCAAATTCCAACTAAAACATCAACAAGATCACCACGACGTCTCCACCAACTAGCAAAAAAGAAACACAAGCTTTCCTAAGCAACATAAGTTTTTAGAGAATGCACATTCCCCAGTACAGTCAAATCGTAAGCCTTCTTTACCTGGTCACCCGCAAGAAGAACGAGTTCCACTAGGGCCCTGAGCAGCAACAAGTTTTTGCCCAAATTAAGCAAAAATTCACTCATATAGTAGCCCTTAGCCCAGTCAGGATGGGACCAGAAATGAAAATGTGCTCTACTCTGCAGCCAGGAACAATGGCTTGTCCTGGAGCCTTTGGCAGAAGGTGCCTAAGGAGACTCGAAGCCGACCACTAGAATTTTAGAGTCAAAGTTACAGAGAGTCTGAAGCCAACTACACTCCCACAAAAAAAAAAAATCTTGGCCGCCTATGAAAGAGTTCAAGCCGCCTCAGAAGTAATTAGCACAGAAGCACAACTCCTCCTGGCACCTCGATTACCAGTGCTAGAGTAGATGTTTAAAGCAAGGTTCCCTCTACCCACCACGCCACTAATGCTACATAGAGCAAGTAGATTGATTGCTCTCATCACGCAGCGCACCCGTATTAGAAACCTAAATCACACTGAAATTTTAGAGATAATTACAAAATAACCAAAAAGTAAAAACTTTAGTCTCACTGATAAAGAAAAACAAGAGCAAGTAACACGTGTTGAAAAAGCTCCACCATACAACCAATTGCCAGCAAAAGAAACACGATACGCTCTTTTCACTGACGGTTCCTGTCGCATTGTAGGGATGAAGCAAAAGTAGAAAGCAGCCATATAGAGCCCCACACGACAAGTTGCACAAGCTAACGAAAGAGAAAGTAGATCAAGTCAACTTGCTGAACTCAAAACTGTTCAGCTAGCCCTAGACATTGCTGAGAGAGAGAAGTAGCCAAAGCTCTATCTTTATACTAATTCGTAAATAGTAGCCAATGCTCTGTGGGGCTGGATGGAAAAATAGAAAAAAGCCAACTGGCAGCATAGAAAAAAGCCAGTCTGGGTTATTAATAAATAAAAAGACATTGCCACTCGGGTAGAAAAACTACCTGTAAAAGTCCATCATGTAAATGCCCATGTCCCCAAAAGTCGGGCTTATGAGGAACACCAAAAGAACGAGCAAGTAAAGCAAGCAGCAAAAACAAAAGTGTCAAAAAAAACACTTAAATTAGCAACATAAGGGGGAATTGTTAATAGCTCAATGAGCCCATGATGCCTCAAGTCATCAGGGCAGAAATGCCACCTACAAGTGAACACAAAACCGAAGAGTAGATTTAACCATAGACTGTTATAAATAAAAAATCTGCCAATTTTTTGGAGGGAAAAAAAGAGTTGCAAAACCAGTTAAACCAGTTGCTGCTAAAGTAAAGTTCTACCTGTTATTGTAATCACCGGCCATTCTCGTAAATTGCTCCTTTTGTATTGGTACGGCCCTGCCTGAGGCTAAGTTGTCCTTCTCCCCAGATGGTGGGTGGAGGGGACATGGGGGGGGGCATCAGAGAGGATGCAAAACAGCCTCGAGACCAGCATGCCATGGGAAGGAACTCCACCAAACTTACCGAAAAGACCCCAAAAACAACGAGCCAACACAGAATTAAGAGTTCAGAGTGATATCTGGACGTGAGGAACAAAGTACCAAGCCTGCAGAGATTCTGAAAACCTTTCTTGCCCCTCGCCCTAAGCAGAAGACTTCAGCTGAGGCCAAGACCCTGGATGACAAACCCGAAAGTTGCGAAATATGGGGTATAGCCCTACTGCTCTCGTGAGGATGGGACCCCAGCTCTGCCCCTAGTGGACAAAGCTGCACATTCCTCCTCCTCTGACTCAGCCTGGGAGCAGCGATGGCAGACCCCGGACCCCGTCGAGCTTCCCAACCTTGAGCCTGATCACTTTTAATAAAGGCCTTAAAAGGAGAAAAAGTCTCCTGCCCTGATTATTTCAACACTATTTCTCAAGTTATCCATGACTGTAAGATGTGTGCTGCCATCAAGTAAGCCAAGCAAGTGAAACTCCTATACTATAGTAGGCGATGGTCCAAGTACAAGTATAAAAAAACCTAGCAAATTAACTACATCCCACTACCCCAAAATTGCCAAGGCAAGCGCTATGTGCTAACCATAGTAAAAGCCACTACTAGATGGTTGGAGACCTACCATGAGCCTCACGCTACTGCCCAAAACACCATCCTAAGCCTTAAAAAGCAAATCCTGTAAAGACATAGTACCCCTGAGAGAATTGAGTCAGACAATGAGACCCATTTCAAAAATAACCTTATCAACACCTGAGCCAAGAAACATGGTATTGAATAAATACATCATATCCCTTATCATGCACCAACTGCCAGAAAAGTTGACCAGTGCAACAAACTACTTAAAACTACCCCGAAGGCACTTGGGGGAAGAATTTTTTAAAATTAAAAAATAAACGTAGCAAAAGCCACCTAAATGGTCAACACCCAAAAGTCCATCAATCAAGCTAGTCCTACCCAGTCTGAACCCTTGCACACAATAAAGAGAAATAAAATCCCTATTATACATATTAAAAACATTTTAAAAAAGACTGTTTAGATTAATCCCACCTCAGGCAAAGGCAAACCCATCTGCAAAATTGTTTTTGCTCAAAGACCTGGTTACACTTAGTAAGTAATGCAAAAAGATAGAAAAAGCTGTTGTGTACCACAAAAAAACCTAGTCTTAAGTGAGAACTGTGTGTAAAGTTTTATTGTGATGCAAATAGAAATAGAATAAGGGTAGGTAACGTCCTCAATTGTCAAGCAAATTGTATTCTATTTACCATCTGTATGGCAGTTATCTTCTGTTAGTGGGCAGTTTTCCTTATCTCTTCCATAACCACTCCTCCTTCCAAAAAAAATCTGCTAATAATAAGCTATTAAATGTCACTGCATAACTAATAAGAACTATAGAATCTCATTGTGAGACGCTCCACCCAGAGGGGAGAGCCAAGCATTCCTACAGAAAATATAATCTGAAGATTCTAAAATACCAGCACTGCTTCTCTGCTGGATTTTCCCAGAAAAACAGCTGCCTCTTCTTCCACTAGATCTTGAAAAAAAGACTACACCCTTTTCTACAAGATCCTTACTCAAACAGAACCACACCTGACACTCCAGGAGGACTGCAGCCACATTTCCAATCGGACTGCTACCAATACCCTGACCAACAGGGTGACAGGTTGTGTTCTAACTCTGTCAATGTTGTTTTAGTTTACTGCATTGTTTATTTTATTTTTTTATTTTCTTCCCTATTAAAAAACTATTATTTCCTGCTCCCATATTTTTTGCCTAAAAGCCCCTTAATTAAAAATTTATAGCAATTCAGAAGAAAGGGTTTTACATTTTCCATTTCAAGAGAGACTCCTGCCTTCCTTAGCAAGCACTTGTCTTTCCAAACCAAACCAGCATGGAATCCCTTTGGCCAATTTCAGTCAGTTGTCCTGGCTCTCTCCTCCTCAATTTCTTGCCCACCTCGAACCTACTTGCTGGAGGACAGAAGAAACGGTGAGAAATTGAGAAAATTTTAACACTGTGAACACACTGTTCAGCAACAGTCAAGATAGTGCTATAGATGGATAATGAGATGATTAGCTCTCACAATTAAGGGATAACTATTGTGTGATATTAAGAAAAATTTTAGTGATGTATAGTTATGTTATTGCAGTTTAGATGTCCTCTGTTCTCCCCATAGTTCCCTTTTCCACCCTCTTCTGTATTGTTGCCATCAGACAGCCTGGATTGTCTAGTACAGGTAGAAAGAAGGCGTGCACATGTGTCCCTTGCATGGCGCAGTTGGGAATGGAAAAGCTTGTTGCTAAGGGGGCGCAGCATGGCAACACCTGACCTCCAAACAAGTTACAAGAAAGCAGTTTCCACCAATAAATGGCAAAGAAGAGCTGACTGACAGACTTTGGGAGGGGCCAGGGCTGGCTGATGCAACCCCC
This sequence comes from Geothlypis trichas, assembly GCA_009764595.1. Lineage (NCBI taxonomy): Eukaryota > Metazoa > Chordata > Aves > Passeriformes > Parulidae > Geothlypis > Geothlypis trichas. The sequence continues at coordinate 1,582,312 of CM019934.1, forward strand.
AGAGGTATAAAAGACTGAGCATCTATCTTGAAGATGAACTGGTAACATGGTAGGCAGCCATGAAGGCAGTTCTCAGTGCTGCAACTTTTTCCTTATTTAGTCCTTTTGTTGTATTTTTGTTAAGGTTTAATAAGCCTTTGAAAAATTTTAAAGTGAACAGTTGTCTCTCACAATAGCAGTGTGTTATCAACACTGTTTTAGCCACAAATCCAAAGCAAAATGCCACAGGGGCTACTATGAAGAAAGATAATTCAAGCCCAATCGGAACCAGAACACCCTTAGATGGCTCTATACCATTTAGAATTTTATAGTTCAAGATCAATAACTTAAATTTGATGCTCTTCCAACTGCCAATTGCTTAATGCATTCAGTTAGAAGTAATCCTTAACATCTCTCAACTTCACACCAAATATGGTTTTTCCCCAAAGAGATGCAAAATGGTGGCTTACCTCGCTATTCATAAAAAGAAGCTGTCCCTCTGGCCATGACTATTACCAAATGTATTCATTTCAAAGAGTAACTCGCTATTACTAAGATTTTAAACTTTCATCATTGCCAAGGACAAGATCCCTATAATTTCCAGTCACCTCTTATTTTCTTGCCTAGTCCTAACTAGGAAGACTTCTGTATTTTCAACTTTAGGTTCTGTGAAAAATGCATATTGTATGATTGGCTTTTCACTAATATTAAAATGAATATTATATGTGTTATGTTAGAAAGTTATGCTGTATTAATTTTCTTAAGTAGTGTGTTAAATATAGTTTTAGGTTATAACATAATGTTAAAATAGAAACTATGCTATGTAAGATACTTTTTTAAAGAGAGGAATGAGGTACTGGCACCAAGATAGCAGCCACAGGACACCTAAATCTTTCAGAGAAAAAGAATTTATTGCTCCCTTATCAGAAGAAACTAACTTCTTCCTGCCTCGCTCATTTCTGAAGACGCCATCAGGAATAAGAGGAAGAAGTTGACACTGACCAGACAGAATCCTTTGTTTGAATGGAAGTTATGCATCATATATGAGATGTATGAATATGCAACAGGTTATTGTTTTTAAGGGTTAATCCTCTGTTAACGTGTGTCCTTTCTTCCCCTCCCCCCCGGCTAATTTTGCCCAGAAAGAGGTACCCGGACTGTTCATAACTCTTTGTTCTTATTGTCTCGTATTGTCCTAATCCTAATTGTCCAAATTTTTGTTACTCTAATAATATTACTATTTTTATAACCAATTTATTACTATTAAACTTTTAAAATTTTAAAAACAAGTGGTTGGCGTTTTTCACAAGTTCTAAAGTTTTAAGTGATATTGGACGTTAGGATTTGTTCCTTTTTTTCTTTCTGTCTCAGGGAATTTTTCTCGAATTTGTTGCCTGAGACCAGAACGATGAATACTTAAGAGAGACAAAGGAGGTGGCCAAGATGGGGGGAGGGGTGCAGCTGGCTGCAGGCTCTTAGCTAGGGAGGTTTCTCTTGGGAAGTGCAAAGATACCGCGAGATTTTGGCTGGGGGGTGAGGGGCCGGGCTCATCCCTAGCTCTCTTTCTCTCGGGACCGGAGGGGAACTGTCGGGCTGGTGCTACTGTGGGGCAGAATTCGCTGCCACCGTGGAGTTCAGCCCTTTACTGCTTCTCCTACCGTGGGTGAGCCTTTGCTCGTAAGAGCAGCCGTTGAACTGGGACCTTTTCAATACCCAACCTCACTGGGAAGGACCCTCACCATCTACTCGGGTGGCTCAGGAAAAAACCCGGGACCCTGAACCACTCCGGAGGGAATGTCTCCTGGCTGCTTACGGCAGCTGCCTGCAGCAGCCTATCTGGCGCCACCCACCCCCAATGTTTTCTGCCACTGCTTCAGGGCTTTTTACTACACTTTAACCTGACACCCCGTGCCCGCCCGGACAGTCCGCGGCTTCCAGCACGGCTCCGGAGTCTTTGCTACACTTTGTTTGCAACCCTAGGTGTGCTTGCCTCTGCTGTTCCAGCCTGCTGCTCCGAGGTTTTCCTGCTGCAGTCTATTCAGCTTCCCGAGTGGCCCTGACACCGACTGACCCCCGTGAGTTTGCCCCTTCTTTCTCTCGCCGGCTGAGTAGCCATTACCTACGTGGAGAGGCAGATGAACTCGCGCCACAGCGCCCCCTCCATCTATGGGCGAATCATTACAGCGGCCGTGCCGACTGTGATCATTACACCAAAGTGGAATGTGCTTGACAGCTGAGAGAAGGCTGTTATTGGTTTTCTGGTTTTATTTGTTGTTGCTACCACTGTTCTTGTTTGTTTGTCTTGTTTTATATAGATATATATATAAGTATTGTTATTCCTTTTCCCATATCTTTACCTAAAAGCCCCGTAATTTCAAAGTTATAATAATGAGAGGGAAGGGGGTCACATTTCCCATTCCAAGGGAGGTTCCCACCTTCCTTGGCAGACACCTGTCCCTTAAACTAAGACAAGTGGCAACAATTCATAGAATCATAGACTATGCTGAGTTGGAAGGGATGCATAAGGATCACTGAGTCCAACTCCTAGCCCTGTACAGGACTGCCTCAAGAATCACACCATATGCCCAAGAATATTGTCCAAAGGCTCCTTGAATTCTGTCAGGCTTGGTGCTGTGATCACTTCCCTGGGGAGGCTGCTCCAGTGCCCAACCACCCTCTGGGTGAAAAACCTTTTCCTAATATCCAACCTAACCTCCACTAACACAGCTCCAGCCATTCCCTCGGATCCTGTCACTGGTCATGAGAGTGAAGAGATCAGCACCTGCCCCTTCACTTCCCTCATGAGGATGTTGAGGACTGCAATGAGGTCTTGTCTCAGTCTCCTCTCCTCCAGGCTGAACAAACCAAGTGACCTCAGCTGCTCCTCATATGGCTTCCCCTCTAGGCCTTTCACTATGTTTGTAGCCCTCCTTTGGATGTTCTCCAAGAGCTTTATATCTTTCTTATATTGTGGCATCCAAAACTGCACAAAGGACTCAAGGTGAGGGCCACACCAGTGCAGAGCAGAGCAGGACAATCACCTCTCTCACTACATGGTGATGCCGTCCCTGATGCACCCAGGACATGGTTGGCCCTCCTGGCAGCCAGGGCACTGCTGACTCATGTTCAACTTGCCATCGACCAGGACCTGCAGGTCCTTTTCTGTGGTGCTGCTCTCCAGCCTCTTGTTTCCCAGTCTATACACACAACCAGGGTTGCCCTGTCCCAGGTGCAGAATCTGGCACTTGTCCTTGTTAAATTTCATACAGTTGGTGATTGCCCAGCCCTTTAACTTATCAAAGTCTCTCTGCAAGGCTTCTCTGCCCTCAGGAGTGTCAACAGCACCTTTCAATTTAGTGTCATCAGCAAACTTACTTAGTATTTCTTTGAGTCCTGCATTCAGGTAATTAATAAAGATGTTGAAAAGAATTGGGCTGAGGATGGAGCCCTGAGTAATCTCACTAGTGACCAGATGCCAGTCTGATGTAACCCCATTCACTATAACCCTTTGTGCCCAATCTGTGAGACTGTTGCTCACCCATAATGTAACATGGTGATCCAGCTGTGGACTGGACATATTGTCCAGAAGGATACTGTGAGAGACAATATCAAAAGCTTTGCTGAAGTCCAAAATGATGACATCAACTGGCTTCCCTTGATCAACAAGGTTGGTTATCCTGGCATAGAAGCAAATCAAGTTTGACAAGCAGGACTTTCCACACAAAGCTGTGCTGGCTATGACTGATGACTGCATTGTCTTCCATGTGTTTTTCAATACCTTCCAGAATATTTTTTTAATGATTTTACGAGGCACTGAAGTGAGACTAGGGAAACAAGAGGCTGGAGAGCAGCACCACAGAAAAGGACCTGCAGGTCCTGGTCGATGGCAAGTTGAACATGAGTCAGCAGTGCCCTGGCTGCCAGGAGGGCCAACCATGTCCTGGGTGCATCAGGGACGGCATCACCATGTAGTGAGAGAGGTGATTGTCCTGCTCTGCTCTGCACTGGTGTGGCCCTCACCTTGAGTCCTTTGTGCAGTTTTGGATGCCACAATATAAGAAAGATATAAAGCTCTTGGAGAACATCCAAAGGAGGGCTACAAACATAGTGAAAGGCCTAGAGGGGAAGCCATATGAGGAGCAGCTGAGGTCACTTGGTTTGTTCAGCCTGGAGGAGAGGAGACTGAGACAAGACCTCATTGCAGTCCTCAACATCCTCATGAGGGAAGTGAAGGGGCAGGTGCTGATCTCTTCACTCACATGACCAGTGACAGGATCCGAGGGAATGGCTGGAGCTGTGTTAGTGGAGGTTAGGTTGGATATTAGGAAAAGGTTTTTCACCCAGAGGGTGGTTGGGCACTGGAGCAGCCTCCCCAGGGAAGTGATCACAGCACCAAGCCTGACAGAATTCAAGAAGCCTTTGGACAATGTTCTTGGGCACATGGTGATTCTTGGGGCAGTCCTGTACAGGGCTGGGAGTTGGACTTCAATGATCCTTGTGGGTCCCTTCCAACTTTATGATTATATGACTAATTTTTAAACTATTTTACAGAAACTGATTATACTAACTACACAGAATCACCATAGCCTCACAATCTGATTATCTAATGTTAGCTAATCTAAGCATACCATTATTTTCAGTTTCTGGAAATTATCCCAGAAAAATAGAGCAATGGTCTCTGCATGGGAAAGTTCATTTAAAAAAACCCTTTTCCAAATATCTGTAAGTAGGTATTAACAAGAGAAAAAAACATAGCCACCTCTGCTGAACCAATGACAGGATTCCTTAACAGCAAATGAGATTTTAAATATTTTCATATAGTTACATGTTCAACGTCTTTAAATACAATTACATATAGCTAAAATACCTGACATGAATATACTTATTCCAACCGAAGGAAACTTTATACTTATTTAAACTCAAATCCCACTTAAGGATGGGCAAGTATTACAATTTCAGTGTTAACAAAATGAAACAACCAATCCTTAATTTGAAAAAAAAAATCTATGTGAAATTGGTCCCAATTAGCTGTTAAAATAGAGATGAGGATGACTTTAGAACTCAATCATTGCAACCATCAGACTTCTAACTAACTTATCAAAACACTGAATGGGTACACTGAGTGCCCTAGCAAGCTGGCTACACCTTTCCTCAAATGTTAACACAGCTTACAACTTTATTTAGCGACATTGGTTTCTATACAATAATAATTAATAGGAAGATAAATATTAATCATTTTGCAATGTGTACCTTTTTAAAGTTAAGCAACACTGCTAGCTACCTGTCCTAGGGTGATATTATGATGCTTGTATCCCCATTTGTGTGTCCTGTTTATGCTGGATATTATGTTCTGTGCCTACAAGACTGGCTCTGAAGAGCGAAGTTCTGTTTTGCTTTTGTTATCAGCCTGCTCCCCTACAGCTGGCAGGACACACAGACGGGGCAGTACATAGTGCTGCTTTTGCTTTTTGCTTTGCTTTTGCTTTGCTCTTGCTTCTACTTTGCTCTTGCTTTTTGCTTCTGCTCATTAGTTAGTTTAGCTAAGCAGTCCGAATTTTTCCCTGGACTGCTTTTCCTTTCCTTTTTTAGAACCACTCAAACCTGCTCTGGACTGGGACCTGGGAACACGAAGAGTTTGCACCCTGTGGCCTGCAGCAGCTGCCCCAGTGCCAGAGGGATTGATAACAGAGTGACCATTCCCAGGAGAGACTTTCTGAATTTGTCATCTTATTCAGAGCAATGAAAGAGTTTTGTCATCCGGTATTGTTCATTTTGTGTGCTGGGGGGTGTTTTGCCTGTTAAATAAACAGGTTTTTTCCACTTCTCTCAGAGGAATCCTTCCCTAAGCGACTGAGGGGAGGGGTCATGTGGGTTTGCTTTCTGGAGGGGCCCCCTTTGGAGGTTTTCTCCCAAATTTGCCCTAAACCAGGACACTACCTTTGAAAGAATTTTTAAAAAGACAAAACAAATTCTTGAGCTTCTACAGAAGAAATTAGAAGGAAAGTTGTCTATATAAAAAACAATACTGTTTATCCAACTCAGCTTTTCTTGTACTTTTTTCAAAGATGTTGCCAATAGCTATTTCCACTGACATAATCCCAGACTATTTCAAATAACAAGTTTCATTAAGGAGGTAACCTAATAACAGTCCTCAACTCCAAACAGTATATTTATAAATATATAAAACATAATTTAAATATAGACCTATGCATAAAAAACCCAAACAAACAAACCCCACACTTCTTTCATTTCCACAGTCATCAAGCAAGTGTTTTACATAAAAATAAAAAATAATTAGGACAGCCGGAGAATATAAAAGATCTTGTCAGGAACCCGTAAAATTTTATTGGTGCCATTCTTGTTTAACTGGAATACTTCTATGCAACACAAACACAGTGTTGACATAAGATGCTTCCTCTATCCTCTTATTATGTCTAAATACCAATGGGGTTTTTTTTCGTTGGTTTTTTAAAGGAAAAAGGAAGATATGGGGTAAAAGGGAAAACTACTGCAGAATTCCTAAGAATTTATGACTGAAACAACAGGCATGATTCTATGACAAAAAGATCTAACAGCAGAAAAAGTGTTCTTCCACCAGAAAAAAGAAAAATAAAAGGAAAACAAAAGGTAAAGAAATATAGCATGATAGTATACTTCTCAATAAGGTATACTAGCAGGTGAAGTGCATAAGCCCCAGTACCCCCAGGTCCCTTTTTGCCTGGCCACTGTCCAGCCACACCATCCCCAGCCTATAGTGTTGCAGGGGGTTATTGTGGCCAAAATGCAGGACTTGGCACTTGGACTTATTAAATGTCATCTTATTGGACTCTGCCCATCTATCCAACCATTCCAAGTCTCTCTGCAGAGCCCTTCTCCCTTCCAACAGATCGACACACGCCCTCATCTTAGTGTCATCTGCAAATTTACTAATGAAAGACTCAATACCCTCATCCATGTCATCAATAAAAACATTGAACAGAACTGGTCCCAGCACAGACCCCTGAGGGACACCACTGGTGACTGGTCGCCAGCTGGATGGAGCACCATTCACCACCACTCTCTGGGCCTGGCCATCCAGCCAGTTCCTAACCCAGCAAAGAGTGCTCCTATCCAAGCCGTGGGCTGCCAGCTTTTCCAGGAGTGTGCTGTTTGAGACAGTGTCAAAGGCCTTGCTGAAGTCCAAATAGACAACATCCACAGCCTTTCCTGCATCTACCAGGCGGGTGACTTGGTCATAAAAGGTGACCAGGTTGGTGAAACATGACCTACCCCTCCTAAACAAATGCTGGCTGGGTCTGATACCCTGGCCATCCTCTAAGTGCTGTGATGACACTCAATATAAACTGTTCCATTACCTAACCAGGTACTGAGGTCAGGCTAACTGGCCTATAATTACCAGGATCCTCCTTCCTACCTTTTTTGTGAATGGGCATCACATTGGCCAGCTTCCAGTCATCTGGAATCTCACCATTGAGCCAGGACTGTTGGTAAATGATGGAGAGCGGTTTTGCAAGCTCATCTGCCAGCTCCCTCATCACCCTGGGATGGATCTCATCTGGTCCCATAGATTTATGAACATCCAAGAGGCTCAGCAGTTCTCTGACTGCCTCCTCCTGGATAACAGGGGGACCATTCTGCTCCCTGACACCATCTACCAACCAGCACTTCCGCCTTCTCCTTATCTGCAGTTACTAAGTTCCCTCCCTCATCCAGTAGAGAACAAAGGTTGGCCTTACCCTTCCTTTTGCCCTTAATATATTTGTAAAAACATTTTTATTATCCTTTACAAAAGTTGCCAACTTAAATTCTAACTGAGCTTTGGCCTCCCTATTTTTTTTTTCCTACATGCCCATACATGTACTTATGTTCAGTTTACTTACTGTTTCGCTTCCAATGTAAGGTTAAAATACAATTTTGTTCTGCTGCTCCTAACCATTGTTTTAAAATAGTATTTGTGATATCATCTATTCAGACCGAAATATAACCAGATTTATATATAATTCTATTCTGCAAGTACTCAAATTATAAAATCTGGATAAATCAGCAAACTACCCAAAATAAGGTGTTTATAGTCCCTCTGCAATTAAAAAACAGGCATTAGTAAGAAACACTCGTTACCTGATGAAAAAAGGTTACCTTCTAACTACCTTAATTGCAAAACAGAAGAGAAATTTCATGCACTAAAATCAAGTTACATCACAGCTGCAGACAGTTAGAATTAGACTCAGATCCACAAAGGGAGTTAAACTACCCCAATATCTGCTAGAAGACCAATACATCAGGACATAAGCAGTCAAGGAGGTTCCTGGAGAGGCTCATTGGGAATGTGAAGGCTAAAGGCAACCTTGGCTACAGTGACCATTAAATGGCAGAATTCAGGGGGGCAAAACGCAAGATCATAATACTGAATTTCAGGAGAGCAGTACTGGCCTCTTCAGAGATCTCCTTGGAAGAGTCCCATGGGATAATGCCCTAGAAAGAAGGGGAGCCCAAGAAAGCTGGCTAATATTCAAGGATCACCTCAACCAAAGGCAACAAGAAGAGATTCTATAAGTACACAAGTGACAAAAGGAAGACTAGGGAAAGCATGAGCCCGCTGCTGAATGGGGCAGGGGCCCTGGTGATAAAGGACATGGAAAAAAACTGAGGTAATGAATGCCTTCTTCACCTCAGTCATTACTGGCAAGACCAGCTGTCAGGGACTGAAATGATTCGTGCCTTAAACATTGTTATAAAATAATTTTGCCTGTTATAGCAAAACTGTATAAAGAAGCCACTGAAGCCTACCCGTCCCTAAAGATGCCTGATTATAACTTTGGACTGAAAGTCAAACTGCTGAGATTAGACAAAGGGAAACCCATTCTTCAGTCATCTCAGGCCTGGGGAGAAGTAAACAAGGAAAAGAATGAGAGCCAAACCCAGCAGCCATGCTAAGAATCATCTCTGGCTTGTTTTGGGGTGGGGGAGGCCGTAGACGACAGATCCATTTGCTGGGAGCAGGTTTGCACAGATTTCCCCCCGCAACCGAGGTGGGAGGAAATTTCAGTGAATCGTAACTTCTGCTCAGGGGCAGTGAACCCATCCATCCTCCCTTACGCAAACTGGCTATTGAACCCCCAACCCTAGGAAGGCTACATCCATGGGACATTCTTATGAGAAACAACTGAGGGGGTAACTTAATCCATCAAAGACCCCCCCCTCTCCCTCAACTGTCCCCCCAGAGTAATTCCTGAGGCCTTGCAGCACAGGACTGCATGCAATACAACAAATCCGGAGTCTGTCAAAAAATGGCAACAGCCCCCCCCCCCCCCACCAGCCAGGTGCCTGGGTTTTCCTACCTATGCTGAACTACTTATATTAACCCATTGGGTTCTATGCTTTTTGGGGGACCTTCACTACCAAGAAGACCAGCTGGAGAGGATCAATGGAACATTGATGGAACAATGGGTCCACAGATGGTGATATTTTCTTTATTCTCTCTCTGTCACTCTCTTTCTGTCCCCCTACTTCTTTTCTATTTATTTCTCTTCTTTTGTTTCTCTTTCTCTCATATTTACTATTAAATAAAACCCATACTATTGACTTTGGCATATGGTCTTGTTTGCACCTTAATTCAGGCAGAGGCATTTCTAATAATTTTAATAACCAGATCATAACACTGGCCTTGAGAAATCCTGAGTCCCAGAGACCAGAAAAAAGGCTGGAGCAAGAAAGATGTACTCTTGCTGGAAGAAGATCAAGTCAGGGAATACTTCAGCAAACTGGACGTACATAAGATCACAGGCCCTGATGAGATACACCCATGAGCACCGAGGGAGCTGGCTGATATCATTGTAGGGCCACTCTACATAATATCTGAATGGTCATGGCAATTGGAAGAGGTGCCCAAATAGTAGAAGAAAGCAAATGTAACCTGAATGTTAAAGAAAGGGGACCCAAGGAACTAAAGGCCAGTCAGCCTCATCATGATCCCTGGGGAAGGTGATGGAGCAACTGATGCTGAAAACCACTTCCACACAGGTGAAGGACAAGAAGTTACAAGGAGTAGTCAGCATGGCTTCACAAAGGGGAAGTCTTGCTTGACCAACCTCATAACCTTCTGTGATTAAATGCCTGGCTTAGCAGATGAGGGGAGAGCAGTGGATATTGTCTAGCTGGACTTCAGGAAAGCTTCTCAAATTATCTTTCTGTTGGAGGGTAGGATTTTTCCTTTCTGTTTTCTTTCTCTTATGGAATTTTCTCCAACTTTTTTGCTAAAAAACAATAACGATCGGTATTTAAGAGAAACAAAATAAGTAACCACAGAGAAGGGAGAGGAGTGCAGCTGGCTTTACTGTGGTAGCTGAGGGGTTTCTCTGAGAAGGGCAGAGATACCATGAGATTTGGGCTGGGGGAAGGGGTTGGGTGCAGCTCCTAGCTCTCTCTTCCTTTCTCGGCTTTCAGAGGGGAAAAAGACTGCTATCGCTGTGAGAAGAATTCGCCACCACTGCGAGGTTCCGTCTCCAGCTGCCTTCTACCGTGAGTGGAGCTCTGCTCGTAAGAGCGGCCGTTGCACTGGGACCTTGTTAACACCCTACCGCACCAAAGGACCCTTCATCATCTGCTCGAGTGCCTCAGGGGAAACCCCGGGATCTCCGAGCCCCTTCCCCCTCCAAGGGAGCCTCTCCCTGCCGGATTCGGGAGCCGGGCTGCCACTGCCCGGCCCCCGCCCTTTCTTTGCCACTGCCCTGGGTTTTTGCTACACTGTAACCCCGCAACCCCTACCTGCTGGGACGTCCCGTGGTTCCAGCTACAGCTGCTGAGTTTCTGATACATCTCGTCTACCACTCCGGGATTTTTTTTGCTTGTCCCTGCTATTCCAGCTTGGTGCTTCCGACATCCCTGCTACAGCTCCTTTTGCTATCCAGAGGGGGCACCGGGATCGGCTGCCCGTGGAGGTTTGTAAAGGAAGCTCCTCCTCTATCCCTTTCCGCCGTCTGCATCCGCCATTGTCCACATGAAAGAGACGGCCGAACTCACGCCACAGCGCCCCCTGCAGCCGCAGGGAAATCATCGCACCTGCCCTGCCCGGCTGGGGAGCCACCATCGCCCCTGCCAGCTGCGACCATAACTACACCAAAGGAGAGAGTGCCTGCCAGCCGAAAGAAGGCTGTTACTGGGTTTGTGGTTTTGTTTGTTGTTGCTGCCATTATTGTTGTTTGTTTGCCTTGTTATACATACTAGTAAAGAACTGTTATTCCTTTTCCCATATCTTGCCTGAAAGCCCCTTAATTTCAAAGTTATAATAATTCGGAGGGAAGAGGGTCATATTCTCCATTCCAAGGGAGGTTTCCGCCTTCCTTGGCAGACATTTCTCTTTCAGACTGAGACACACTTATATGATCCTCACAGAGAAGCTTTTGATATATGGGCAGGATAAGCAAACAGTGAGGTGGACCAAAAACTGGCTGAACATCAAGGCCAAGAGAGTGGTGGTCAGCAGCACATCTAGTTGGAGGCCAGTATGTACCCCAGGGGTCAATACTGGGTCTAGTCCTGTTTAACACCTTCATTAATGATCTGGACAATGAGGAACAGCATATCCATAGCAAGTTTGCAGAACCAGGAGGAGCAGCTGATACACCAAGGGGCCATGCTGCCATCCAGAGGAACCTTAACAGGCTGGAGAAATGGTCTGACAGGAATCTCATGCAGTTCAATGACAGGAAGTGCAAAATCCTGCATCTGAGGAAGAATAAGCCCAGGCACTAATACACATACTGGGGGCTTACCAGTTGGAAAGTAGTTTGGCAGAAAAGGACCTGGGGAGTCCTGGTGGACACCAAGTTGAATATGAGCCAGCAATGTGCCCTTGCTACAAAGAAGGCAAATGGTATCCTGGGCTGCATTAGGAGGAATGTTGCCAGCAGGTTGGGGGAGGTGATTCAGCACTGGTGAGGCCACATTTGGAGTCCTATGTCTAGTTTTGGGCTCCCCAGTACAGGAAAGACACAGACATACTGATGTGAGTCCAGGAAAGGGCCATGAAGGGACTGAAGCATCTCTCCTGTGAGGAAAGGCTGTCTAGCCAAGAGAGCAGAAGAGATCTCATCAACATATACAAATACCTGAAGGGAGAGTGCAAAGATGACAGTGGCTATTGTCAGTCATGCCCAGTGACAGGACAACATGCAATGGGCTATATCTGAAGCACAGGAGGTTCTGTCTTAACATGCGGAAACACTTTTTTTTTACTGTGAAGGTGACTGAGCACTGGACACAGGCTACTTAGACATGATGTAGAGTCCAAACATGGCAATAGTATTTCCCCTCAGTTTTCAATGCAATACAAATTTATTCTTTGGTATGGAGTAGAGCCTTCAATAATTATTGTAAAGCTATGCACTTCCAGAAAAACATTTTATTAGCTACTGAAATAAATGCTGCAGAACTCTGGACTTGCTACCTCTGACAAATTCAGCTGAAGAAATTATAACTTCACACTACATTGAGACAAAACATTTTTTCCTTTTACTCAAACCACATTTGTTAAATACTTCTCTACCCAGCTCTCTCTCTCTCTCTTTTTTTTCTCACTAATGTTGTCTCAACAGATACCAAGAGTGACTGTAACAATACATCTACCATGGAAAGGATTTTTGTTATCAAAGGATTTCAAAGGATTTTCATTTCAACATGATATTCATCACTTAAAGAAACACCATATGAAAATATGAATTGTGTCAGAATATACTGGAACTGCTTTTGCCATCTTAATGCAACACTAAGATATAACTTGTCAACTTTAAGATTTTTATTCAAATACATAAACAACTAAACTATTTCACATATCACCAGTTTACTAGTAAATTAAGTATCATTCATTCTTTAACTTTGTAGGCATTTCTGTAACACCATTTCAGACTGCCATCAACCTCTAGCAGTAAGCTTTGCAGATGGGGTAGATAGTCCAGAGAAAAACACCCAACACACAAAGGGAACTGTCCACTCTATTACCTAGCATTCTGTGCCTCCCACCTACCATTAAGCTACAGCAGAAACATACTACTTCTATACTCAAATGAAAAAGTATACACTGAACAGACAATCATTAAGTCAGTCTCATCCAGGATTGTGGTGCATTGCCTTGCACAGTATTTGCATGCCCTCTGCACCCTAAGGACAGAACTGAAACAGAGGTAGGATGTGTGATGATTGGTTAACATGTCCATATAGTGCTTCCACAATTCAACAATTAAAGAGGTCAGCCCAATCATGGAATTCTGAATTCCCTGAGTGCATCAGCTGGTCTGTGTCATTCATCCAAAGAAGCCATGCCCTGCTTCTTGCCACCCTGCTCAATAACCATGGTTATGTAAGCCTTTGCACTCATGGGTATTAAGTTTAGCCCAGTAATGGTAAATTATTGGATTTGCTGTTGTTTTGACCTGGATAATTGTACTAGTGCATTACTGAATGTGCTGTAAAAACACAGATAATTGTACTACTGATCTCTATTTAGCAGCAGCTTGTTTATCCCTAAAGCTGTTTGGTCTAGCATCTCTTACTGTATCCTGAACCTATATCTTGGCAGTGCCTCCTTAGGCTGTGACAACGACCAAAGGGAAATATCAATCAATCATACTTTGGACTTGGAGTATTTTAATTAGCAGAATTTGTTACATATTGACAAGCTTCTCCCACTGCTACAAAATTAATCATATTAAAATTTATTCCCATTTTCCTGAGGTACTTGGAAAAGAGGAAGTGTATTAGGTGTTTGCTTATAATATTAAAGTGACAGATCTTTGTTCAATTCTATAAAAACAGATGGTATGACTACAAAGTACACTTCCAAAATAAAATATCAGGACTGAAAGAATAAAACTTACTATCAACATGCAGCTAATTTAAATAACTGACAATGGTAAAAAAATTACTTTGTATCAAAATAGATGTATGAAAGAGAAAAGAAATTCTGATTATTTTTAATTAGCCAACAACTTTAAAAAAAAGTCACAAAAATTATAAGTTACAAAGAAAAAACAGGTAAGTAGACGGAGATATAAGTTTCTGAATCAATTTTTCAACATCTATTTTGCTGCCTAAATGTTTTTATATTGAAGGACCCGCAAGAACAAATACTCAACTACACAGTTATGCTGGTCCTGCAAAGGCTTCAATATTGCTTTTGTCTTAACAAGCTAAGTAGCCTCATGGACCAACAGAGAAAATCGGGGCCTTCACAGTCATGCTTTTTGTCAGAAATTTTGTATCCTCTTTTATGAAAGTTAACCTTCACGCTATAATGCAAGTTACAATACTCTGACAGCAAAATTCACTTATAATTGTGAAAGTAGTAATGATTACTTAGTATCAAATACATGATCATTCACCAATAATTACCTCTCTTTCTAAAACATATTTGAAAAAAAGCACAACCTTACTTTCTGAGATACATAATGACCAGTTCTAACAGAAAAAGCAGTCTGATCTTTCAGAGAGAAGAACAGGATACTGTCTCTCTCTGACATAATACACAATATTGAAGAAGTAACTTTCCCTTTATGTGCCTCTATTTCCCTCCTCAGTCTTTATCTTAAACTGTCTGATTATATTGCTAGCTCTTTATGGAAGTATAAAACTTTAGGACTATTCAAACACTGTCTTCACAAAACAAGGTCTTATTCTTAATTATCTTTCACAAAAAGTCAAGAAATCAAAAGAGGAAAGGATTAGTAGAAAGCCTGCCACCATGGTTAGAGATTACTTTTAAAAAACAAACATTTAATATTACAGAAATGAACTCTCCAACACCAGTTATGAAAGATGGTAAAAATGAACTCAAATTCAGATGGGTTTTCAGATGAATTTTGACCTATACCTTGAATATATCTGCCATCCTCTACCTTGAAACCATGTTTTTCTCTATACTTACTACAACTTCAGAAATAACATATTTCTATATGCCAACATAAGCAATTTAAGCCTTTGAAACTGTTTCATTTTGGGGAGAATAAGGTACTTACTTGAGGGCTGTTCCAATACAAGCTGTCATGGTTTAACCTGGCAGGTAGCTAAACACCACACAGCCACTCACTCCTCCTCCCACTAATAGGCTAGAATATACAACACAAGTGATGCACAATGCAGTTGCTCACCACCTGCCGACCAGTTCCTGAGCAGCAACCCCCAGACAATTTTCCCTCTAGCTTATATTCTGAGCGTAATGCCATATGGTATGGAATACCCCTTTGGCCAGTTTGGGTCACCTGCCCTGGCTATGTTCCCTCCCAGCCTACTCGCTGGTGGGGTGATAGGAAAAGCTGAAGAGTCCTTGACTTAGTGTAAACACTGCTTAGAAACAACTAAAAAGATCTATGTGTTATCAACCTTATTGTCCTAAATCCAAAATACAGCGTTATACCAGCTACAGGGAAGAAAATTAACTATCCCAGCAAAAACAGGACACAAGCCTTGCTACCTTTTTATGTAAATCTGCAGACTTCCTGGAATTAGTTCATTGTCAAAACCAAAGGTTGTTCAGTGCACTTGCCAGTTACATTAACTCTATATAACATTATATGATTTTTTTTTTTTATTTCGCAAAATATAACTGGAGAACTACTCCACCTCTAGCGCAAGATTCTTTATATAACTAGCATTGTAGGAATCACGATCAAGCTGATGGAAGGAAAAGCATAATAAAAATATTAACAAAGACCTAATTTTTTCAATTGTTTTTTTCTTTCCAAATATAACCTAATGAAAAATTTCTACGACACTTCCACAGGAGTTTGAGAAAGTGTGTGGGCCTGATGCCGCGCTGCCCACTGCGGCGCCCCTCTTCCCCGCGGGGGAAACGTCCAGGGGTGGCGGACACCCGACGGGGTTCAGAAACGCTGCTACTCACTGGTTTGTGGGGGGAGCGTTGAGCGGGATGGCCACCTCCTCCTCTTCATACTCGGGCCCATCCAACGAGTCGCCTTCATCCACAATCCCCAGCCCCCCCGCCAAGGAAGGTGGCTGTGGCGGCGGCGGCGGCAGCGGGGGAAAGGCGACAGTGCTGGGTTTGGGTGGGAGCAGCACCTCTCCGGACACCTCCGGCCTTTGTCCAGTTGCTGACAGTGCGTCTCTGGACGCCAGAGAGGCAGGCCCGGAGCTTAACGCCAGAAGCCCCAGCGCCGAGCACAACGCCGGACCGCCAGCGCCCAGGCTGTCCCCGCCAGAGCCAGCCAGGAAGGGGCCCTGCGACCCCAGCTCCTTGCCCCGGCATAACGTGGGGTAGTGCTCCGACTCAGCTCCGCCAGCAGCTCCCACCATCGCGGCAGCAGTAACCGAGCCGCCCTCCTCAACCCCGGCCTCAGCCGCCATCATGTTGAGCCTCACTCCCTCCTACCTCCACCTCCCCCGCCGAACGCAGCACTCCGGAGAGGTGGCGACGACTTCCTCCTCCCCGCGCCTCCGCCTGCGGGGAGTGGAGCTAGTATTTAGGAGAAGATTTCCCTAGCAGACAGGCTCTGAATAATAACCGTCTGAGTGCCTAGAGTAATTCCTCAAGACCCCAGCACTGCTGCTTTTACCCCCCTGCAGCCGCGAGGGGAGCAACTGTTGCGGAGATACAACTCTACGCTCTCACCCCACCCCTCCCCCAAAAGCCAGCGAGGGCACGCGACTGCGTGGGCGGGGCAAAGAAGAAAAGGGGGGGGGGGGGGGGAGGAAACTAGTTAGCTAGTGACAGAGAAAACGGCAGATTGGTGAGCGGCATTTGCGCGTTTGGTATCTCATTCTCATGCAGGGACTAGGCAGCAGAGCGCGGAGCGTAAGGTAGCTAACAAAGAAGATGGGGGTTCCCTACTTCCTCTTGAGGAGTGTAAGGGATACAGGGAGGGGAGAAAAGAATAGGGAGCCCCTCACCATTCCTGCCTCGGAGAAAACAAACAAAAAACCAAACCCCACACCAAACGACACCACAACGACCAAACAGGAAAAGGCAGATCTCCACAGATCGTGCCAAAGTTTGTTCTTCTCCCGAGCTACGGCATCGAAATTGAGAACTAATGTGCGAGTCTTTTGCACTACCAAAGCGTGAAGCAATAAATACTCACGTAGGTCTATAGAGAAAGCAGGGCTGTTCGCAGGTCATTCCAGTGCAACAAAACCAAAACCAACCAAACAAACAAAAGCAGGAATTTGCTCAGTGCTATGCTGCTGCCTACAGGGAGAACAGCTTTAGTGAGGCACCCTAGCGAGGATGCTACAGTGTGGGGGAGAGGGGAGCAGATCCGGGCGAAGGGCGATGCCACAGGCTCTAGCCATTAGGGGCAGAGGAAGCGGGGGATTGTGAAGAAATCAGCTTTCGTGTCCAGCCGCCAAATACGCAGTGCTGAAGGTCTCGCTGGGTACTCACGTGCTTATTCAGACGATGCTATGCTTCAAGCCGCAAGTAAGGCCTTACCGGTGGGTTACTTTCTAGGTAAAATTGGGGAGTATTCTGACAGAATGCAGTATGGGGTAGTTTTTCTTGATGCTCTGGTACTTGGATCCAGACTTTTTCAGCACAGTGGAAGTTGCAGTGCTTGTACGGTGTTTTTAAAATATCTCATAAAAGCCTAGATGCAAAAACCCCAGAATGATTCAAAAGATCTAGCATTAATTGACCACTTCTGGGCCTGACTGTCTTCACATAGAATGACAGCACTGCTCAATGAGATGGAATTTTGTATAGTGTAGTGGTTTGACCTTGACTACCAGATGTCCACCAAGATGTTCTATTCACTCCTTATCTACCAACAAGACAGAAAGAAAACACAACAAAAAGCTTGTTGGTTGAGATCATGTCAGGGAGATCACTCAGCCATTACTTTCACAGGCAAAACAGACTTGATGTGGGGAAATTAATTTAACTTATTGCCCATTAAACAGATAGTAATACAATAAGAAATAAGAACAAATCTTCCCCCCCATCCCTCCCTTCATCCCAGGCTCAGGTTCATTCCCAACTCCTCTACCTCCTTCCCCTCCAAATGGTGGTGGGAGATGGGGAATGGAGGTTGTGATCAGTTCATCATGCATTGTCTCTGCTGCTACTTCCTACTCACACTCTTTCCCTGCTCCACCGTGGGGTCCCTCCAATGGGAGACAGTCCTTCACAAACTTCTCCAATGTGGGTCCTTCCCACAGGCTGCAGTCTGTCAGGAACAGACTGCTCCAGAGTGGGTCCTCCACAAGGCCACAGTTCCTGCCAGAAAACATGTTCCCATGTGGGCTCCTCTCCACAAACTGCAGTTCCTGCCAAGAGCTTGCTCCAACATGGACTCTCTATGGGTTGTGACTTCCTTCAGGGCACATCCACCTGCTCCAGCATGGGGTCCTCCATGGGCTGCTACATTGCTACTAAAAATGTATTTAATCTGCACTTTCCTGAAATTATAGGGTTTTTTTTTTTTTGTTACGCAAGCCCATGAGCTTTCACACCCAAGCTTATCTTTCTCATTAATTAATTCTGGTAACTTCAGTGGGTTTACTTGAATACATTAGGTTCACCTAATATGTAGGTACCTCCATGATCAAGACATTGTGTGACACATTACCAGGCAATATAACATGTAGGTATCCTTTTTACATTATTAAAAATGCTAACAAAATAGCACATTAACACTTGCATGTCTTAAAGTGTTTTCAGAAGGCATCTAAGCATTCATGTTTTTAAAGCTTTGTATTACCTAAAAGTATTAAGTGAATTTCTCCTGAGGCCACTAAAAAAAACTAATACTCTCACTTTAACAGCTTTCCAGTCAGCATCTTTTTATCTGGTGAAATAAAGTTTCATATCATTCCTAATAAAGGCAAAAATTATTTCTGGTTACACCACTTATATCAGTGGAATTATGCTGGATTTGTGCCAGTGTCAATGAAAGCAGAATCAAGCTCAAGTCCTCAGTTTACAGGATTCTAACACATTTGTACCCTGCTGTTTTTCTGTTTAAGAAATTGCAGCTTCAATAGCAATCTCTTCTGACTTTGATTTCTGTATTATCATATTTCAGCATTATGTTTGTAATGTCAAATAATCGTGTAGTTTACTGTCTCTATGGGTTTGTATTTAGTGCTGTTTGCTGTTCCTTGGAGATTTTCAAGTAAAATGATTTTAGCACAATCTTGTTGCTTTTGTAGAAGTGATATTCTGAAATCTAGAAATGCAGTGTAAATATTTATTATTCCCTTTATGAGACAGTCTTTTCTAAGTGCCTTCAAGGGCAGCAGCATGTGTACAGGTGTCATGGTTCAACCCTAGATGGCAACTAAATACCACACAGCCATTTGCTAGCAGCACAAGTATGTAAACTAAAAGAAGAAACTACTAACAAAGGAAATTCATCAAGGATGAATGTAGCTCCAATTTCCCATGGGTGAGCTCCTAGGTATAACAAAAGGGAGGATGACATGTCCGTTCCCTTTGAAGGGACCTCCAGGATGCATGCACAGGGAGGAAGCAATAACTACAATGACTAGAACTAGAGGTGCCCTGCCTCTAGCCAGGTAGAGGCCAGGGAAAATCAGGTCTATTGGACTGTGTGGATCCAATGACCTGGCACATGAGGCCCACAAGAATATAAAGCTTTGATTGACACTGGTGTGAAATGTACTCTGATGCCATTGGGACACATGGGGGGCAGAACATGTTTCCATTTCTGGGGTGACAGGGGGGTGTCATCAGTTGATTATACTGGAAGCTGAAGTGAGCCTGACAGGGAAGGAATGGCAAAAACACCCCATTGCGACTGGCCCAGAGGCCTTGTGCATCCTTGGCATAGATTACCTCAGGAGAGGGTATTTCAAAGACCCAAAAGGACATTGGTAGGCTTTTGGGATAGCTGCTCTGGAGACAGAAGGCATTACAGTTGAACACCTTGCCTGGTTCCTCAGAGGACCCTTCTGCAGTAGGACTCCTGAGGGTTGAAAAACAACAGGTACCAATTGCTACTGCAACAGTGCATCATTGGCAATACAGCACAAACTGAGACTCCCTGATTCCCATCCATAAGATGATCTGGAGAACCAGGGAGTGGTCAGCAAGACTTGTTCACCCTTCAATAACCCCATATGGCCTGTGTGTAAGTCTAGTGGAGAGTGGAGGCTATCAGTGGATTATCATGGCCTGAATGAAATCACACCATCACTGAATGCTGCCATGCTGGACATGATGGAACTTTGGTATCAAGTCCAAGGCAGCAAAGTGGTGTCACTACTGATACTGCTAACACGTTTTTCTCTATCCCTTTAGCAGCAGAGTTCAGGTCACAGTTTACTTTTACCTGGAGGAGCATGCAGTACATTTGGAACTGACTGCCCCTGGGGGATAGAAGCATAGCCCTACCATTTGCCATGGACTGATGCAGACTGCACTGGAAGAGGATGAGGGTCCAGAACATCTACAGAACATCGATGACATCATCATATGGGGGAACATGGCAGAGGAGGTTTTTGAGAAAGGGGAGAAGATAATCCAGATTCTCCTGAAAGAGGCTTTTCCCATTAAACAAAGTAAGGTCAAGGGACTGGCCCAGGAAATTCAGTTCCTATGAGTAAAGTGACAAGCTGGATGTTGACAGATCCTAACAGAAGTGATTGACAAGATAGCTGATATGTCCTCACCAACCAGCAAGAAACACAGGCTTTCCTGTTGTTATAGAGCACGACACGGTACAAAAGTACACAACTCCATCAAAAGGGTGCAAGAGAGAGATTTATTAGAGCAATGTTGCTTTTATACTTCTTCCAGATATTTACACCCATCTAACACAAATACAGTGCCCATTGGCCATAAAAGAGAAACAAAGTTCCCAGTAGGCGACCAGGGAGCCACGTCACTCTGCGAGCCAGCCAGAGTCCATCTCTCTTAACTTTCTCTCCTTCCTCTGGTCTCCATGGTAACAACCTTGGTCTTCCTTCAGGAGAGATATGGGGCTTCTCCTTATCTTCAGGAGGCCCTGCTGGCTCACAAGGACAGCACAGAATGTCTTTCCTACATTTTCCTAGGCACTGTGGGCTTTTGGAGGATGCATATCCCAGAGTACAGTCAGATTCTAAGACCACTCTACCTTTTGATGCCAAAGAAAAACGATTTCAAGTGGGGCCCTGAACAACAGCAATAAGATTTTGAACAGATTAAATGAGAGATTGCTCACCTAGTAGCCCTTGGGCCACTCAGGACAGGACAGGATGTGAAGAATGTGCTCTGCACTGCGACCAGGAAGAATGGTCCTTCCTAGAGCCTCTGGCAGAAGGGACCTGGAGAGACTCGAGGAAGACCTCTGGGGTTGTGGAGTAGCAGATACAAAGGATCTGAGGCTAGCTACACCCCACCTGAAAAAGAGATCTTAGCAGAATATGAAGGGGCTCAAGCTGCCTCAGAAGTGATTGGCACTGAAGCATAGCTCCTTCTGGCACCCTGACTACCAGTGCTGGGCTGGATGTTCAAAGGGAAAGTCCCTGCAACACATCATGTCACTGATGCTACCTGGAATAAGTGAATTGCTCTCATCACACAGCAAGCTCGGATAGGAAATCCTAATTGTCCTGGGATCTTGGAAATTATCACAACTGGGCTCAAGGTGAGAATTTTGGAGTATCATCTGAAGAGGAAGAGGAGCAGGTGACGTGCTGAGGAGGCCCCACCACATAACCAGCTACCAGAAAGTGAAAAGTGATATGCTCTCTTCACTGATGGTTTCTGCCATCTAATAGGGACAAATCAGAAATGGAAATCAGCCATATAGAGCCCTTTGTGGAAAGGTGAAGAAGCTACCGAGGGACAAGGTGGATCAAGTCAGGTTGCAGAGCTGAAAGTTGTCCAGCTGGCTTTGGGTATCACCGAGCAAAAGTGGCCAACACTCTACCTCTACACTGACTCGTGGATCGTAGCAAACACTCTGTGGGGGTGGCTGGCATGATGGAAAAAGGCCAATTAGCAGCACAGAGGGAAACCCATCTGGGCTGCTGAAGTGCAGCAAGACATTGCTGCCCAGGTAGAAAAGCTGACCGTGAAAGTCCATCATGCACCTAAGAGTTGGGCTAATGAGGGGCATTGTAATAATTGTTATAAATACATAGTATAATATTGGCTTTTCAAAAATATTAAAATGGATGCTATATGTATAATGTTTAAGTAACTTCGCTATAAAGATATAGATTTTTATTTCTGTTGTTAACTAAACTTAGACATAATAGTGAAATAGCTGATATAGTATACTTGTGTTAAAATGCCTGCTTGGTTGGGATAACATTCAATGAACTTATGATGAAGACCCCTGCTACTGACATGCAGACCAAACTGGAGATGATAACAAGAATGGACCAAAACCACAGCCAAGAAATACACATGCTCTAAAAAGGCGTACCTGAGGAGGAGCTATGCTAAACAGTTCTTGGAACATGTAAACTAGTTTGGGGAAAAGTTTAAATATGTATAATTGTTTATGAATATGCAGTAGACTGATGCAACAAAAAGGATATTTAAAGAGCGTCGCCAAAATACCAGGTGTTCTCTTGGCAGAATGCCACAAGAGAGTTATTTCTAGCATGGTGGGCCCATGATGCTGTTGCAATCTGCTCTAATCACATAAGAGCAAAGTGAGCTCTCTGTGGATTATGGATAGAATCCTGAGGTTCAAAATATTTCCTGAATCAAAATTAAAACCAAACAAGATTAAATGTTGATACCAAAAATTTGATATATTTTGTTTAACACAAAAAGAGGCAAAGAGAAAGAAAAACAAAAAAATAGAAAAAAAAGGTGGGGGAGACAGGAAGAGTGACAGACAGATTAAGTAGAAACATATCACCCCCCTGTGGGTGCCAACAACGTCTCATTGTTCCCCTCCATCTGGTCTTCTTGGTGGTGAGGATCTCCCACCAAAAAGTGTAGAATCCAATGGATTAATATACGTTTGGGCCAGGTGGGAATGCCCAGGTCCCTCTCCCAGCGGAGGCAAGTTCAACACTGTCTCTTGTAAGACTCTGGGTCAGTTGCTTCATTTTGTATCACACGCAGTGCTCTGGTGCAGGGTCTGAGTAACACTTCAGGGGGCCCTTGATGGACATGATACCCCTTCAGCTGCCACTCACTTGAATGTCCAGTAGATGTGGCTTTCCTGGAGTGGGGGCCCCCACAGCTGAGCTAGTTTGCACAGCAGAGAATGGGCATTCAGTGCCTCTGACCAGAGGTTTTTTTGCCATGCACCCAAAACCCTCTTCTTCCCCCCTGGGTTGGGGGAGAGTCTGTGCAAACCTGGCAACAGATAAGCCTGGGGCTATGGCCTCCACCCCAAAGCTGCTGGGCTTGGGTGTTCATGAATGCTGTCCCAGCCTTATCCATTACTTCCCAGACCTGAGTTACTTTGAACAATAGTGTCACTTTTTTTTATCTCTATCCCACAGTTCAGGGCCTCAGCCTAGGGGGCCCATTCAGGGTGGGCTTTGGTGGTCTTGAAGCATGGAATAGAACTCTCCAACTAGTTAAAGTTAGAAAGTGGTATGTTTATTAACAGTGCCGGACACAAGAGGAGTAGTCTCCCAAAGATGTGCAAAATCACACTGCTCCGGCTCCCTTATTTATCTAATAAAGTCTTACATATTCATATAATTTCCCAGAACACCTAATAGATATTCATTGCCTAACCCCACCTACCCCTGCTTTGTATTAAAATGTATTGAGTCCAAAGTTCTTTTTACGCCTGCACAGTCTCTTGATTGAATTAAGTCAGTGGGCTTCAAAATGGGTCGGTGGTCGAGATCACAGTGACCATTTACTTTTGCCTTGTTGGCAGGCTTTCTGTTTTGGGGCCCAGGTGCAAGTCACAGTTTCTTCATTTTCATAATAGCTCCACATTTCCATGCTGCTTCTTCAAACACAGTAAAGACAAACCAGTGATATATTACCCGAGCCTTAACTACTCCATCTGATAATAATTAACTATTTCCCATGTCCTGGTTTAGGGCAAATTGGGGAGAGAACCCCCAAGGGATTCCTCTAGAAAAGCAGATTCAATTGGCCTCCTTGGAGAAAAGTGGAAAAAACTGTTTATTAAACAACAAAACCTAAACAATATTAAACAGTAAAACCTCTTGCTGCTCCAAAAGAGATGACAAACTCAGAAAGTCCCCTCCCCGGCTTTCAGTTCAGCTCAGTCTCTTATCAGTCCCTCCGGTGCTGGAAATGTCGCGGCCCAGGCCTGGCCCGGTGGGCCACAGGTGCAAGCTGCCACTGCTCTTCTGGGTGTTCAATCCAGAGCAGGTTTAAACAGGTCCAAAGAAAAGGGAAAAAAACCCCACAGTCCAGGGAACTTCTTTGCCTCAGCTAGCTAAAACTAACTAAAACAAAGGAGAGCTCTGTCCCGCTGTCTGTCCATCCGCAGACAACACAGTCCAGGAGCAGGAATGTGGAGGAGTGAGTGCAGTGTCTGAAAACAAACTGCACTCTTCTTCTCTGCCTCTTTCACTCTCTGGAACAAGTTTGAAAGGTGCAAAACTTACTATTCAGCATAAACAGAACAGATGATTGGGGATAAAAGCATCATATAGTCAACCTAGGACATTCCACCCCTTATCCCCATATTGTCATCTTACTACTAAAACTAATATAAATTCTAACTCTACAAACACATACATTATACATCCAATATACAGCTATACACACACAATGGTAGTAACATTCAGCAAATGGTGATATTTACACATAGGTCTCACCCAACAATCAGATCTCCCTGAGGTACACATAATGTTCTTCCATCTTTCTGCATTATCCACTATGTGCAGGTGGATACCCAGGACACTCCATTACTTCTACTCTTCTTGGTATACTTTTAATAATCATAAATTGTTTCTATCCTCCTAACTAAATCTAGCTAAACTCTTAACTCTTTCAATTTTTTTAAACCCTTGATTCAGTCTTCCATGCAGCTTTATTATACAGTTTTGCCATAACAGGCAACAATCTTTATGGCAACGTTTAAGCCATTAATTATAACATTTTGGTCTCTGACAGATGCCTCAGGTCATCAGGGAAGAGATGCAACATACCAATGGGCTCATGACTGAGGGGTGGACTTAACCACAAACACTATATCCCGGGTTATCCATGGTTGTGAAATGTGTGTTGCAATCAAGTAGGCCAAGTGGGTAAAGCCCCTGTGGTATGGAGGGTGATGGTCTAAGTATCAGTATGGGGAGGCCTGGCATATTGATTGTATCACACTGCCGCAAACCTGCCAAGGCAAGTGTTGGATGCTTACAATGGTAGAAGCAACCACTGGATGGCTGGAGACATATCCCATGCCTCATGCCACTGCCCAGAACACTGTCTTGATCCTTGAAAAGCAAGTCCTGTGGCAACACGGCACCTCTGAGGGAATTGAGTGAGATAATGGGGACTCATTTCAAAATAACCTCATAAACACCTGGACTAGAGAACACAGTATTGAGTGGGTGTATCATATTCCCTATCATGCACCGGTTTCTGGGAAAGTCAAATGGTACAGTGGAATGCTAAAAACTACACTGAAGGCAATGTGAGGTGGGACCTTCAAGTATTGGGATCCGCCTTGAGCAAAGGCCATCTGGTTAGTTAACACCAGAGGTTCCACTAATCGAGGTGGCCCTGCCCATTCTGAACCCCTGCATACAGAAGATGTAGATAAAGTCCCTGTGGTGCACATGAGAGGTACGGTAGAAAAGACGTTTGAGTTAATCCCACCTCAAGCAAGGCAAACCCATCCAGGGATTGTTTTTGCTCAAGACCTGGTAACACTTGATTAGTAATGCAGAGGGATGAGCAAACATGTTGTATACCTCAGGGGGATTTGACTTTGGGTGAGAACAGCCTGTAATGTTGAATTGCATATGTAACACTGGTTGCTGAATGGCCCCTGCCACTGCATGTCATAAATACCATGAGAAAATGAGAATGGACTGCTCCAGGTTTATCAGTCATGGACCAAATGAACTCAGTCCACATCCTGAGGGATTGTCAGTGACTACTAAAATAATAATCATGCTTGTGTATAGCTATATATGTGTACATATATATAAATATTTAGAAAAAAGGTATTAATTTGGACATGAGGTAGATTATATGATATAAGGGGTGGATAATGTCCTAGTTGCAGAGATAGTAGGTGGAGTTCAGCTTTAGGGTTGACCCAAATCATGTATTCCATATCTTCTCTACATCAATCTATGCCAGTTGGTTTACTGTCTCTGTAAGACCTGGAATTGAAAGCAGAACCTCTGTGTTTTACCTCAGTTCATGGAAGGGGAGGGATACTGGGTCCCTTTAAAAACAAGAAATGGAAATGTGAAGCTTTCTTTTGTTCTCTCCAGGACTCAAGAATTTTGCAATACCTTCACTGCTGCCACCTGCCCACAGCTGCCCTGCAGCTGCCGCTGCTGGAGAGGCCACAGCAGCCACCCAAGAAATGGTATTTCACAACCCTGTTGCCTTTTCCTAACCTGGAAATTAAACTCGAAATAATTTTAGTATGGAGGTAATAAAAAAGAGGATCTTATTTGAAGGCCTCCAGGAGCAGTTATGGAAAGATGTCCACAAAAACCTGCCCCCACAGGGATGAGTACATATTATAAGTTTTAGGAAATTAGCATAACTGATAAAAAGCACCAATTAGGAGGACAAGTGGTGATGCAATCTCAGCCCCAGGTCAAACCCCCTTCTCTGGAGTCCCCCCTCAGCACTAGCTGTACTTTGTCATGAAAATGTATCTTGAAGAGTTGTTCTTGGCCTTGGTTCCCAGGAAGAACCAAGATAGCAACAGGGGGCCCTACACTCCCAGAGCTTGGAGCTCTGGAATTTTTTCTGTCTTTTCTGCCTAAGGAAAGGCCATGGAAAAATTACTGGGAAAACTAGCCACTAATAAAATAGGTGTCAGAGTTACAAATATATGTGCAAAGATACAGGGAACGTATAAAAGAAAAAAGGCAAAAACCAAACGGCATCAACCTGTGGCAGGACATGTCTACACCCCTCCTGCCACAGATGGTTGGTGCATATGGAAAAAGATAACCAGTGGTTGAAAGTCCCAGCAAGGGGTCATCTCTGGTGCCAAAAGGGATCAGGCCTCCACTAAGAGTCAACATCTTAGTCTGGAAAGCAGAAGTGGAGAGAGATAAAGAAAATAAATATTGCTGATGGAGAGACACTGTTTTGCAAACTATAAAAGCACACACAGTTTATTACAGAGGTAGAAGCCTCTACACGCACACCCTGAAGCCATAAGGGACTTCTCCCTGGAGTTTAGACCGCAAATTCCGTGGTTACTTTCCTGGAATTGGGAGAAAGAATCTCAAAGAGTCTTCCATCAACAATTGGATGTAAAATACATTGAATCCTAAGCTTATACTAGTTCTTCACTAGCTGCAACTGAAAGGGCTACCTTATTGTGCACTGTATGTTAACCTACTAGTAGTCTCTTTATTTGTTCTTATTCCTGTGTAGTACATAGTCCTGTGTTGTCTTATGCCTATTAGTTTTGGTGTCTATTAAAGAAAATAATCATTCTATAATAGACCGAATCAGCCATTATTAAAGAACTTGGTGAATGAGAGGTGGGTATTGAGGTCTGACCATCTCAATAAAGCTACTGCCTGCTGCCAGAGGCCTGGGCAAAAAGCAAGACTTATCTAAACCCCATATCCATTTTTAACACCACCCCAAGACTGGCGCTGAGACTGCCACTGCCTGGGACCAAGCCCTGCTGGTTGTCATGGACCAGGCAGCTTGCCAACACTGACTCTTTTTGGACAAAAATAGTTTTTTTCAGTTTTTGTTTTTGTTTGGGGGTAGGGAGTTCTGGAACCGTGGAGACACATTTGCCGCATCATTTCCATCATTACTGAGGGAAGGAGATGGAAATCATGTGGCTCAGCACCCTGTATCTTGTGGGCATTGCTGTTTTCCTTAATTTATTGTTGTTTTTTCTTTTAGTAAACTGTTATTTTTAAACTTATATCTCTTTTCATTATCTCTCCTTATTAGTGGAAAGGGGAGAGGTTAAAACTAAGGAGGTGACTTATTTCGAGTCTCCCCCTGTAAATTGTCTTAACCTAAGACAATTAATATATACCATCTTGATGTATGTGTTTCCCTGTTGTTATGTTTATCCTCCATTGAGCCTAGGTTAAGATTATAATTTTTTGGTTCTTTGGCAGTACTGACTTATGATAGAATTGCTGGCCATGATACTAATCTGGTGTGGTACTCAACATTGCTGTCACCGTACTTTAGAAGTCATCTATTTGAATTAATAATTACACACCTTTA
Organism: Geothlypis trichas; assembly: GCA_009764595.1. Classification (NCBI taxonomy): domain Eukaryota; kingdom Metazoa; phylum Chordata; class Aves; order Passeriformes; family Parulidae; genus Geothlypis; species Geothlypis trichas. Next base: position 1,610,606 of record CM019934.1, read on the forward strand.
CTTTTTTCTTTGGGGAATCAGCTTATTGAAGAAATATCTTCCTTCCTATTGCCATAGCATTTGAAAATAAAACTTTGAATATCCTTTGAATGCCCTTGAAACCAGCCTGGCCCTTTGTTAGGAATCAGCACAGGCTGTTAATTTCTTGTTTAGAGTTAAGCAACAATCAGTGGTCACCCAAACCCTATGAAAAGCACTGAAATTCAAAAGAATTGAAGAGGGTCTGCAGCTACTCAAACCTCAATGAACAAGCACTGTGGCAACTTCCGTCCCTGCGACATGCACTGCAGCTGCTCAAATTCCGGTGACTAGTATTGGGGGTGATCAAACTCCAGCTATTTTAACCCCTGCAACAAGCATGATGACTACTCATATCCCAGTGACAGATGCTACAGCCTTCAGTGAAGTGCAAGTGAACCAGAAAGTAAACCTGTGCAGGTATTAGTCATCCCTAAACAAAAGAAATGCACACAAAAGTAATCTGGTCCCATAAAGAACAAGGAGGACAAGGAGGGCAAAGAGGGTGAAGCGGGCTAATCTCAAGAACAGGAGATAACCAACCTCCTAATCCCTTCCCTAACCCAGCTATGGGAGATATGAAAAGATTTCAGCTGTCATCCAAGTGAGCACAATACCACCTGGCTGCTCCAATGCTGGGATAATGATGCTTGCAGTTTGGAATTAGAGGGTAAGAAGCCAAGCAGCTAGAATCTTTTTCCAGGGAAGAATCACAGAATCAGAATTGTTTAGGGTTGGAAGGGACCTCTGGAGATCATTCAGTCAAGCCCCCTGCCAAGGCAGGGTCACCTAGAGCAGGTGACACAGGAATGCATCAAGGTGGGTTTTGAAGTCTCCAGAGAGGGAGAATCCACAACCTTCCTAGGCAGCCTCTTTCAGTGCTCTGCCACCCTCAGTGTAAAGAAGTTTTTCCTCATGTTGAGGTGAGACTGATAGAAAAAGATTTTAAAATCAAAGAAAATTCAGGGAGCTAGAAAAAAAGTTAGGCTTAGTAGGCCCTGGGAAAATGTTAAAGGTAGGCCCTGGAAAAGTTAGGCCTTGTATTTGCTAGATCAGGTTGAAACTGCACCTGTGTAGTCAGTATATGATAAATGATATAATTGTTAGATGTGATTAGATATAATTATTGTTTAAAGAATCATGAGAAACTATGTTAGAGGTTTGAGGAGATCACGAGAAATCCATGCTTGGATGAAATCAATGTATACAATAGAACAATGTAAGTTTATAATTAATATGTAAGTTATATAACGATAGATATAAAACATGTTCGGCCCAAACTATGTCGGAGTCATATTTGGGTCTGTCTACCCCTGACACCCAGAGCTCTTAATAAAGCACCTGCATATAATCATTCCGTGATTATGTGTTCCTGAATGCTAATAAAACTTCCTGTGTTTTAGTTTATTGCCATTGCTCCTCATCCTGTAGCTGGGCACCACCAAAAAGAGTCTGGCACCAAGAAGGCATTGGCAAAGCAATTGGAAAAACAACACAAGTTCTTAGCCTTTGAAGGCACCTCCTGTAAGGAAAGATATTCCTACAAGGAAGACATTACGTCTTTCATAGGTAAATGTGTCACCGAAAATCACCAAAAGTCGGGTAAATAGAACTCGTTAACACCAGTGTAGCATTAAGAATCAGGCGTTATTCATTGCAGGCCCGATACGTGGGGGATAGCACCACCTAGCAAGCATTCCAGTCCTCTGCAAGTGCATTGCTTACATACATTCATCACATACTGTCGTGGTTTGACACTGGCCAAACGCCAGGCACCTACAAAAGCCAGTCGCTCACCCTCCCTGCCACAGCTGGGCAGAGGAGAGAAAAATTAACAAAGAGTTCATTAGTTGAGGTAGGGACCGGGACAAAACACTCCAAGGGCAAAACAGGCTCAGCTTGGAGGTGCAAATGAATTTATTACTAACAGAATCAGAGGAGTATAATGACAAGTAAAAGAAGTCCTTAAAAAAAACCACCTTTTTTACCCCAACCTCTTCCTCCTTCCCCTGACAGTGGAAGGGGACAGGGTATAGGGGTCTAGTCAGTTCGTCACCTGAGGTTTTTTTCAGTTGCCTAGGGAAACAAGTCCTTCCCCTGCTGCACTGTGGGGTCCCTTCCACGGGACAGTTTCTCTGCTAACTTCTCCAGCATGGCTCAAATCTCACTAGCAGCAGTCCTTCCAAAACTGCTGCAACGTGAGTCCCTCCCATGGGCACACAGTCCTCCCAAAAGTGTTGCAGCATGGGTCACCCTTCCACAGGATGCAGTTCTCCAAGGACAGGCTGCTCCACCAGGTCTCCCACTAGACCACAGCCTCTTCCAGATCCACCTGCTCCAGCATGAGTACTTCCCCCACGGGCTACAGGTGGATCCCTGCATCCCCTGTGGATCCCCATGGGCTGCAGGGGGACAGCCTGCTTCATCATGGTCATCACCATAGCCTGCAGAGGAATCTTGGCTCCGGTGCCTGGAGCACCTCCTACCTCTTCTTCTTCACTGACCTTGGTGTCTCCATGTTGTTTTCCCTCACATGTTCTCATGTCCTCCGCTTCTCTGACTAGAAGAAAAAACTGCATGTACCCCACTTTGTTTTGATTTTCTTCTTAAATATGGTAGCAGAGAGGTGTTGTCAACCTTTCTTATTGTCCCAGTTTTGGCCAGCAGTAGGGCCATCAGGGATTGGCTCTGTCAGACATGGTGGAAGCTTCTAGCAACTTCTCACAGAAGCCACCTCTGTGTCCCCCCCACTACCAAAAACCAGGCCATTCCAAACCACACACATACACATGCATCATAAGTCCCAGAAATCTCATCATATTATAATTTCTCATTACCATAAAACCTTCCCCTGGTTCAGTACCTTTTATGGTCTTATTTTGGCTGTGGCTACACTCCTAGGCCAGATGTATTCCCCTCCCAAATTATTTTATATCTCTCTTCTGTCCTTGCTCAGTATGCAGATCCTGTACATCCTCTTCCTTTCCTAAAAGTACACAGACACAGTAGAGCTCTTTGTTTTTAGATTAACCCTTTGGTATCAATTACCACCCCATTTGAAACTTCTCAAATTCCTTAAGGCCGTTTGACAAGTTTCAACTCAGGTTTCATCTATAGTCACATATATTCCTGCGAGATTATCATCAATCATTTTGCAAACACAACAAATAGCAGTGCTAATAATTTTTTTCTATTACAATCACAATTATAAATGGTTTCCAGTATCCCAGTCATCCTTTCAGGGACCATCCTCCTATTCCTTGAAGAATTTTGTTGAGTCAATTAGTTTCCAAGGCTGTTTGGATAGCATTGCTGTCTTCAGCAACTTGCCACATTTTGTTATCTTTCAAGATCTTCTGTTCCATTTGGGATGTGTACATGTCAGGATCAGGACATCCCTCTGGCTGTCCTGAGCAGCCAAGACCCCTGCCAGGGGTCTCAGAGCCCAAAATGCCTGTGTGAGTTTGATTATGACCCATGGAGCAAGTTACCAACCTTAGATGAAGATCAGCAAGCCACAAACAGTTTAAGTAGAATATTAGTGAAGTTATCACAGGGTGGAAAAGTAGATTTTAAAGTTTTGCTATGGTGGTTCAGGAGGCCAGATGGAGGGAACTGGGTGTGTCCAGCCTTTCTCCTTCTTCTTGGCCTCCATCTTCTGCTGTGATGTTGGCACTTACAGATTGGTTTAGAGTAGAAGCTCACTGTCTAACATAGGTGATGGGTATTGGAAAGTAATTGTAAACATTGTACACGTAGTTTGTAGTATAAAGACATAACACCACCCCGGGGGCAGGCAGAGTGCCTCGGACTGTCTTGCTGAGCTGACCTCGGCAGGGCAGGAGAAAATTTTTTATAGATAAGATAAAATAAACAACCTTGAGATCGAGAAATGAAGAGCTCTGACTCCTTCTTTAAGTGCCGGGCTGGGAAAACAGACTTACGAACTTTTCTCGGGGTCACTCTGACAAGCTAATGATCCCGACATGTACACAGCAAAATCTCTGTCCAATTTTAAATACCCACAAACCCCTGTTCTTTGGCCAGCAATACATCTAAGGCCATTCTGTTTTGTAATGTCATTTTAGTATTTGCCTGTATTTGTCTACTTATAATTTGGAGTCCCCTTTCTGTGGCTTTGGATAGTTTCTTTACTTGCCAAGTTAGATTATTATATTGAATCACCATTGAGATTGATAAGGATATTTCCCCAAGGAATAGGTTCCCCTGCTGAATTGGGGATAGGGAGGCAGGCTGTAATGCTGGACAGATTGTGCATTTTACCAAACTCTTGGATTAAAGTCAATATTAAATTTTCTTCAACACCTCCTCATAAAGATAATGTGATCCCCATAAATATTAGTCTATACATTTCACTGCTTGTTTACGGACCTCTTCGAAATTTTCAGCTGCAGCGATCAGGTGTTTTGAACTGTCCATTCTGAGTTGGGAGCCTTCTTAATTTGGGTGCAATGAATCCAGGAGTTAATTCCTTTCACTTTCACAGCTGTTCTTGTAGTCAACAGAACTAGATAAGGTCCTTTCCACTGCTCCTGAAGTGGCTCATATTTCCAGGTCTTTATGCATATGTGACCCCCAGGCTGAAATAAATGAACTGGGGTGTCTAGGGTAAGAGGTTCTGAGAGAATGATAAACATTTTTAGTTCATTCAAGTATTTCCCTAATGAAATTTAATATTTTTCTATTTCCTGATTCCCAGTTTGTTCCTCAGACCCAGGGAAGGTTGTAACAGAATACAGTCTCTCAAACATCAACTCATTGGGGCTCACCTTCAGGTTAGTTTGGGGCTGTACTCTAATTCATAACAAGGCTGGTGGTAACACCTCTGTCCATTTCAAGAGTTTCCTGACACATTTTGCTAATTTGTCTCTTTAAAGTTTCATTCATCCACTCAACCCTTCCGCTAGATTGCAGTCTCCATGGAGTATGTAAATCTTAATTTATACCCAACTGTTTACTAAGTTGCTGTAAAATTTCAGACATGAAATGGGGTCCCCTATCAGATAACATCCCTATAGGCACTCTGACCCTGTGTATGATCTTTTTGAGGAGTACCTTGGTGACTTCCCTGGCCTCATTGGGGCAGCAGGGGAAAGCTTCTGGCCACCCAGGAAAGATATCTACTAATACTAAGAGATACCTGTATCCTTGTTGGCATGGTAGCTCAGAAAAATCAATTTACCGGTAATTCCCAGCAGTGTTTCCTCTTTTAGTGATTCCTGGAGGCAGTCTTTTTGAATTCAAAGGATTATTTCTAAGATACATCAGGCATTTTTCTGTAACAGACCTGATAATTTTTGTCATACAGACACTGAGTCCCTGAGTCCATAAACTTGTCATCATAGCGTCAATTCCTCAATAGGTTTGCTGATGTTTCTCTATTACAGTTTTCAACATCAGTTGTGGTGGGACTATGACCTGGTGAGGCAGTTTCAGTTGGAAACCAGGCAGAAACACCAATTTCGTGCAGTGGTTTTGGTTCACCAATTTGAGGTTTCCCAGTCAGAGAATCAATTAATGTGGTGGTTCTAGCGCTGACCAAACGCCAGTGCACCCACTAGAATATACTTACTCATTTCCTGCTGTGAGATAGGATTAGGAGGAAGGCAAAGCCAGCTCAAAACTTTAAAAGGGTATAAAGAAAGCTTTATTACCAGTAACTAAAAGAAAGAAAAAAAATCAGAATAACTTTTAAAACACTTCTCCTCCCCCTACAACCCTTCTTTCTTATTAACAACATGCAGAAACAATTCAGTCAGTTTATCACTTCTAGAATAGTCTTTCTTCAGTTCACTTAGGGACAGGAGTCCCTCTTTCTCATTTTATGGAGACTTCTCCACAAGAAACAGTTCTTCTCATGGCTTTTAATTTCATGAATAGCAGGCTTCCCTGAGAATCTGCAATCGTGAAGTTTCTCCCATCTTTTTGCAGCCTTCCCACAGCTGTGTTTATGGGCCATGTCAACTTATGGGTTACTATTTTAAGGATGAGCTGTTCAAGAGCAAAGGTTCTCTTTATCTCTGAGATCATCTTTATCTCTGGGAACAGAGATCTTCTTCTTTTTTCCCTGGGGTCAAAGGGTCTTCATCACTCTTTTCTCTCTCTGTTCAAACTTCCCATTGGATCACAGCTACTTCAACATCTGCTTACTTTAGCATAGATGCCTTTGTTCATATCTACAATTTGAATGTTTCATCTCCCCATACTTTTCATTGAGTTACAGGGAAAAAGAGTCCGATGTATCAATTATATCTTCTCCATAGCCTTACGAGAGGATTTCAGCCAAAACTTAAGGCATCTCCTCATTCTTCTTCCATCTGGGACTTTTTTCTTTACTGACCTTGGTGTCTTCATGTTGTTCCTCTAGGTGTTTTCACTTGGTCCTTTTCTCTCACCTGAGGGAGAATTGAAGGTCTACAAGTATTATCTGTGCACTGAAAGAGTTAATATCTCGCCCAAGGCCTGCAGATGGTCATGAGATCTCTGCCGGGTAGCAGCCAAAGCATTACGGTGATGGATTTTCAGGCCGCACTGGGGGCTGTGTCAGGATTGGCCGCATGGGCGGTCTCTGGCCCCTGCTGCATTCAATTCCAGCTGCAGGGCCACTCTCTGCATGGGCTGCAGGGGCGTTTCTGGCCTCAGCCGCATGATCTTGTGTGGCGGCCACACTGGGGGGGGGGGGCGGGATCTAGCAGCAAGATGTTAACAGCTGTGCCCTGGCCCTGCCTTGGCCAGGGCCCCACAGCCACCCCTTCCCCTGCCTGTCAGCTGCTGGGGCCCAGCCCAGCCGGAACAGGGCCAGGTAAGGTCCCCGGAAAGGGGCCCAGCCCCGCAGCAGAGACCATCTGGCCCAGCCCAGCTGAGATAGCCTTGTTACCTGTTCCCAGGCCAGAAGGAAAAGAGCGAATTCCCAGAGTCTGTTCGTTTTAAGATGTGAATACACAGAAACTGATCTAGTTTTAATTGGCTTATTAACATGGCTATTCTCAAAGCTAGCCAGCAATTGGTTTTGCTAGGCACAGAGGAAGCTCTAAGCAGCTCCTCACAGAAAAAATCACTTCCGTGGGTGGCTCCAATGCAAAACCAACACACCTGGTTATTGGGAATTACGAGCCATCCACCCTCTTAATTCTGCGCCTTTAGTAAGTAGCTAATTTAATTTAAATCTGCTTGACTATATCCAAGGCTAACTTCTGGGAGTGATAGCCTTCTCAGGTATTGCCATGGCTTTGCATGAGAGACATTTAGGGAAGTGATGCAAAGCTCGCAGCCACTAGAAGCTGGACACACGTCTGTGAAAAACACATGTTAAAGATGAAAGAAACCCAGGAACTTCCTCTTTCTTTCCCGGCCAGCAAGAAGGTAACACGTCCCGGGCCTCCCCCCCGTCTCGAACAGGCCACCAAGGGCCGGGACCCCTTTCTTCCCCCAGGGCACCTGCCGGCCCCTCCATCAGCTGCTGGACAAGAGAAGGAGTGCTGCGAGGCCAGCCCTTTCCAGGAAGCCTGCCGGGCCCTGTCCAGAGCCCTGCCAGGCATGGTCTGCCTCGAGGGGTGGGGGGGAGGCCGGACCCCTCTCCGGGGGGTCCGGAGTACTCCAAGCCCCGTTCTGGCCGGGCCGGGCCCCAGCAGTTGCTGGGCAGGAAGGGGGGGAGGCTGCAGAGCCCTGGCCGGAGCAGACCTGACTGTTAAAATTTTGCCGTCAGGTCCCCTCCCCTCAGCGTGGCTGAGACCAGAGGCCCCTGCAGCCCGTGCAGAGTGGCCCTGCAGCTGGAATTGGACGCCGAGAAAACCAAAGACCAATCATAAAGCCGACCCTGACACGGCCCCAGCCTCAGCTCCCGCCACAAGTGACCGGCAGGTCAGGTGACCATTTGAAGGGCCTAGGTGACATGTTAACCCTTTCAGTGCTTCAATCCTCCCTCGAGTGAGAGAAAAGAACAAGATGCAAGCATGTAAAGGAACAACATGATCAGCGAAGAAGTCAAGTCCCAGATGGGAGGAATGAGGAGCTGCCTTGATCTTGGGGCTGAAATCCTCTTGTAAGCTAGGGAGAACAGACTCTTTTTCCCTATAAGGCATGAAGCTGTGGGGAGATGAAGGGTTCAAATTGGTATTGAGCAAAGGCCTTCATGCTAAAGTAAGCAGGTGTTGAAGTAGCTGTGATCCCATGAGAAGTTTGAACAGAAAAAGAGAGAAGATGCCTTCTTCTGTGCCCCAGGAGATCTTTTTTCCCAGGGATGAAGATGATTTTAGAGATAGATAATGAGAACTTTTGCATTTGAACAGCTCATCTTTAAAACAGTACCCCATAAATTGACATGGCCCATAAACACAGCTGTGGGAAGGCTTGTGGAAAATGGGAAGGGCTTCATGATAGCAGATTTTCCCCTGGGTGGCTGCTAGTCGTGAGAGAGCCACGAGAGAACTGGTTTTGTCCTCTTGTGGAGAAGTCTCCATAACCTTAATAAGAGAGACTTCTCTCTCTAAGTGAACTGAAGAAAGACTATTTTAGAGGTGATAAACTGGCTGGAAATTTTAGGTTTTGTTTCTTTACATTGTCAGAGGAAAAGAAAAGGTTGTGGGGGGAGGAGAAGTGGTCTGAAGAGTTTGTTTTGTTTCTTACTACTTTTCCCCTTTTAGTTACTGTTAATAAATTTTTTTTATACCCTTTTAAAGTTTTGAGCCTGCTTTGCCTTCCTCCTAATTATATCTCACAGCAGGAAGTGAGCGCATGGGTGACTGGCCAGCACTGAAACCCGCCACACTTATCAGTGCATTGGTTGGGAAATCTCAAATTGGGGAAATCTTAAATTGACAAACCAAAACCACTACAGGTATTAGCAGGATGCGTTGTTGCGCAACCTCTTGTGTGGCTTTATCTGCAAGTCTATATCCTCTATGAATTTAGGAATCCCCATGTTGGTGTACTTTGCGGTATAGTACAGACTCTTCTTTGGGAAGTTGGGTAGCATTGAGGAAGGACAGTATTTCTTGTTTATATTTAATCAGAAATCCTTGTGCTGTTAATAGGCCTTTTCCCTTCCATATAGCTCCATGGGCTTGGACAATGCTAAAAGCATATTTTCAGTCAGTCCATATGTTTGCTCTTTTTCCTGATGCCATTTCCAAGGCTCTTCATAGCACTATGAGCTCTGCCCTTTGTGCTGAGGTGTCTGCAGGCAGCAGGGTAGCTTCTATTATTTTAGTTGACGTGACTATGGCATAGCTGGCTTTTCATCTTCCATCTTGCACAAAGCTACTTCAGTCCGTAAAAAAACTCTATCTCTGGATCTTCAGTGGGTGCATCTTGTAGGTCTGGTTGGCTTGCATAAACTTACTCAATTGTCTGTAAGCAATCATGGGTCAACAGCTCTTCTCCTTGCATTGGGATATTGAGAAATTGGGCTGGATTTATCGCTGTGGTTACTTTCAACTCCATGTCCATTGCTCCATTAGAATAGTCTTTCAGTATATGACGTGGGGAAACCCAGTGCCCCCCTTTTTGTCCGAAGGCAGTAGATATGATGTGCCAAGTATACACTACTATCTTTTGTCCCAAAGTCAATTTTCTGGCCTCTTGTATGAGGAGAACAGCAGGCACTCAGGCCATCCCTGGCTGACCTCGTCTTGTTGTTTTAAAAATTACCCCACAGGCCTCTTGAAGTCTCCTACTTTCTGAGCCAGAACTCCAAGGGTGACATGCTGTCATTTGTGCACCAAAAGCTCAAAGGGCTTTGTTAAGTCTGGAAGTCTAGGGCAAGTGACGACATCAGGGCTATCTTTAAGTTACAGAACACATGTTCACTCTCAGAAGTCAAAATCAAAGGTTCTCCGAGGCCTCCTTTTAAAGTCCATACAGTGGTTTGATGAAAAGTCCATAATTTAAGACCCACAGTCTACACCATCTGACCATACCTAAGAATGCTCTTAAATCTTGGACAGTCACAGGTTGGGGTACTTGGCAGATAGTTTCTTTTCTATCTGTTCCCAGCCTCCACTGTCCTGGTACTATTTTCAAATCCTAGGTAGGTAACTTGCTACCTCATAATTCAGGCTTTTTCCCAGGGTACTTTGTAGCCTCCTTGGACTAGGAAATTTAGAAGACTGATAGTCAATTCTATGCACTTTCATTAGTTTCTGTTGCTAGTAAGATGCCATCAACATATTGTAGGACCAACCCTTCAAGGTTCTCCTTCTTTCCAGACGTCTAATTATTTTGCCAGTTGGTTTCCTTCAAAATCATTGGGCTATTTTAAATCCTTGTGGTAATACAGTCCAGATAAGCTGAGTCTTCTGGCCAGTTTGAAGATTTTCCCATTCAAAAGCAAAAATGCCCTGACTTTGCTTATCAAGAGGTATGCAAAAGAAGGCATCCTTCAATTCTATCACTGTAAACCATTGGTGATATTGCGTAAGGGCTGTTAACAGGATATAGGATTGACTACAACAGGGTGGGTATCCTGGACTATTTGATCATCGTTCATAGGTCTTGCACCAACCTGTGCTATCCATCCAGGCTTTTTAACTGGCAAGATGGTAGTGTTTTATTCTGATTCACATTCTATCAATAATCCAAATTCCCTTGAAATTTTCTATTAGACTCTCGATTCCCCTTCTAGCTTCTATTTTAAAGGATATTGTTTCTGCTTACAAGCTTTGATCCAGGTTTTAGGGTAACGCTTACAAGCTGAGCTTGTCAGGAATGACCTGGGGTTTCTGCTGGCCCAAATTGAGGTGTTACTGCATTTTATAACTGCTTCCGGCATTCCTCCAGAATTGTCTGGTTCCAGTGTCCCTGCAACATAAAAGTCCTTGCCTCAATAGCTTTAGTCTTGGGTACTAATAATTGTATTTCTCCATCTTTAAACACAATCTGAGCCCCTGATTTACTTAACAGGTCTTTTCCTGAAACAGGAACCAGAGACTCAGGCTATATAAAAATTTGTGTGTTATCCACTGTTTTATGAATTTAAACTAATGGGATTAAAGCATGTTCATTTTTCTGCTTTCCCTGTTGCACCAACAACATTTACAGTTCTTGCGTAATTTTCCCCTGGTTTGTATTTAATACTGAATTAGTGGCCCCAGTGTCTGTTAAAAAGTCAATTTTCTGCTTCTCGAGCTCTATTGTAATGAGGGGTTCAGCTGGGGTTTCTACCCCCTGTCCCCTTCATTCCTGATGTAAAGGTAGCTCTGTTACCTCCTCTGCCTCTGGGGACATTCCAATACCTGAACCCTCTACAATATGAGCACTGATTTGGCTTCAGTCCTTGGGCAGAGCCCCTCCCCATTTTGTGATTAAATGTCACCCCTTTCAGAGCTGCTATTAGATTTGCATCCCTACACCTTTCTCTCTTATCTATTTCCATTTCCCTTTTCTTTTTCCTCCTTCTCCTTGATCCTCTCCTAGGTCTTATTTTTTTCCTTTTCTCCCCTATTATTAAAAATGTCCAGGCCACTTCTAAAAGTTTCCTTAGGTTGTTGGAAAGAAATTAAATTTAGTAAAATGTTTAATTATAGTTTTAGTTATGAGTCGTTGTGGTTTGAAGCTGTGTTGTCTAGTTGTGTGTAACCAAGCAGGTCGCCTTAGGAACTTAATAAAAAACTTAAGCTAGTATAGGGAAGGTTACTTGTTTAACCGGTTTTTGAGTAGCACACAATGTGATAGGTATAAGATGGATGGTTTTATTTTTGAGCTTAGGAATGATTGCAAAAGCCTTGTCGATCATTCATGCTGAACTGTTTCTTGGATATCTTTTTGTTATGGATTATGAGTATAAAGAACACCTGTATTCGAGATTTCCTTGGGGTTCTGGCTTCGGGGCGTGAGCCCACGGACCCCCGGGCCCTCAATAAAGCACCGCACAAAACTTATCTGAGTTTTGTGTCATTTATCAATCGGGTAACAGCTTTTGGCGAACCGCAGCAGGACTCTCCGAAGGCAGCCGGGCGGCTCACGCCTCGATTCACTACAACGCCGGCACCGAGCGTTTCTCAGAGGAGTCATCGGTTCGTGCCCGACCCCCGGCTCCTCGGACAAGCTGCAAAAGGTAAGCCCGAAGGTGCTTTATATTAAAAGGTGGTAATTGGATTTGGATTTGGTGGTGGAAAAAGCCTAGGCCCTGACCATAAGACGTACGTTAAGTACGCGGGATCAGGACTCGCCTCCTGTTGGTTTTTTTTGGAAGGACGGCGAGATGGTAATATTGGTTTCTTGGAATTAAAGGTGGAATTTTTGTAATACTGGTTTATTTGAACTAAAGGTGGAATTGCTGTGATATTGGTTTATTGGAACTAAAGGTGGAACTGCTGTGATATTGGTTTACTGGGATTTAAGGTGGAATTAAAGGCTGTAATATGATGCCTCTTAAAACTTTCAAAACGTTAGTGCAAGCTAATGGTAAAATACCTGAAATACTCCATTGGGGTGTATATTGAAGCGGTGGAAAAGTGAAGGGTATTGTCAAGAATTGGATAAAAGTAAAATGATAGATTATTGTAATCGTTGGTGGCCTGAATATGAGATTGGGGAAACAGGGTGGCCGATACATGGTACACTGGGACTGGAAATTATGGAATCTTTGATGCAATTTTTAAGGAGAAATGAGAAATGGGATGAAATACCATATTTGGATTTGTTTTTGTTTTGTATCGGAAAAAGGAATGGCAAAAAGAGTGTGGTATTCTGGTTTTGGAAGTGAATGATAAGAGTGAGTGTTTTGCATGCAAGGAGAGAAAGGAGAGTAATTTGTATCCTTCAGTTGAAGAAGAATTGTCTTATTGTGTTGCTCCACCGAGGGTTTCGGTTGCTTCTAATGCGCCTTCGGCCCCCCCGTTGATATATCTATAAAAATGGGATCCAGTGAGAGCGATACCGATGGTGAGGACGAAAAGAAGGAGAGTATTAAAAGAACTCCGTTAGCGGAGCAAACTCGCAAGGGGAGGAGGGGGCTGAAGGGGCAGCCACAATTGATTGCGCCTTTAAGGGAAGCTGTGGGACCACAGGGGGAAAGGATACTTATAAAGGTGCCTTTTTTTTCCGGGGGATTTGGTAATCTGGAAGCAATCAGCAGGGAGTTACCGGGAAGATCCGGAGAGAGTGGCTAGGGTGGTTAAAATGGTAATAAAAACTCAGAATCCGGACTGGAATGATTTACAGGTATATTAGACACTATAATGGACTCCACTGAAAAGGAAATGGTTATTAAAGCCACTCGGGAAAAGGCCCGAGAAGAAATTAGACTGAGAGCACTGAGTGAAACAGTTGATGAGTTGGTACCGACTGAGGAACCCAGGTGGGATCCGAACTTTACGGGGGAATAAGGGCTGTAAGACGATATCAGGAATTGTTGGTGGAAGGAATTAGAACAGGAATACCTAAGACTATGAATTGGTCCAGGTTGTATTCGGTCAAGCAGGACAAGAATGAGTCTCCATCTGCTTTTTTGGAACGATTAAAGGACACGGCTCGGAAGTTTACAAATTTAGATGTAGAGGAGCAATCAGGAAAACTTCAACTGGCATTGTTGTTTATGGGGCAGTCGCAGGAGGATATTAGGAAAAAGTTACAAAAGCTGGAAGGGGAGGATACTCGGAGTTTGGATAAAATGTTGGAGGTGGCGTGGAAGGTATACAATAACAGGGAAAAAGAAACTGCAAAAAGACAGCAAGCTAGTATTTTGGCTGTAATGACAGGGGCAGGCTTTCGGGGCCGAGGTCGAGGGAGGAGCAAATCGTGGACAGAGGGGGATGGCAAGAGGTCGGGGAGGATTTGGGTTTGCACCTAACACGGGAGGTTGGATCCAAACCAGTGTGCGTTTTGCCGACAATTGGGACACTGGAAAAATGAATGCCCGGTCAGGGGAGGAATGGGCATGGGAAACATGGGAATAAGGGCAATGGGGAATGCTTCTGCGGGAGGATCAGCAGATGTTGCTCAAGCACTAGTCCTGGGAAACTATCAGAATCAGAGCTGACTAGAGAGGGATTTGAGGGTGGTCTTAGAGATAAATGGAAAGGATCAAGAATTTATGGTAGATACTGGAGCTACATATTCTGTACTTAATAAACGACTGGGACCTTTGAGTGACACAATGGTACAAGTGGTGGGGGCGACAGGAAGCTAGAGAAACAACCATTTTTACAACCTTTAAATCTTAGGTTTGGGGGGAAACAATTAGATCACCAATTTTTGTACATGCCAAATTGCCCCACACCCCTTCTCGTCAGGGACCTGTTGTCCCGACTTAATGTGAAAATAATATTTGAAGAGGGAAGGGTGAAATTGAAATACCTGAGGAACAAATAGCAGGCCTTTTTGTGATTAAGGAAGTGGATGCCTCTCCTATTCCAGAAGAAATTGAGCAGGCTGTAGTACCCTGGGTATGGGAGTCAGGGGTCCCCGGAAAATCTAAAGCTGCACAGCCAGTAAAGGTGGAATTAAAGGAAGGGGCCCAACCAGTGAGGGTAAAGCAATACCCCTTGAAGCTTGAGGCAAGGAGGGAGTAGCCCCGTTAATTAAACAATTTTTGGCTCAAGGAATATTACAGGAATGTGAATCGGAGTATAATACTCCAATTTTTCCAGTGAGGAAGCCTAATGGTAAGTATCGTTTGGTACAGGATTTAAGGGCTATTAATGAAATAGTGAAAGACATACACCCAGTTGTTGCAAATTCTTATACCTTGTTAACATCTGTATCGGAGGAGTTTAAATGGTTTTCAGTGATTGACCTTAAAGATGCCTTCTTCTGCATTCCACTGGCAGTAGAGAGTAGGAAATATTTTGCCTTCGAGTGGGAAGATCCTGATTTTGGGAGAAAGAAGCAGCTTACGTGGGCCAGACTTCCACAAGGGTACCGCCACAGCCCTACTATTTTTGGAAAACAGCTGGCCAAGGAGCTAGAGGTATAGAAGACAACCCAGGTAACAATATCTCCATCTTTGTATATAGTTCTGCAGTACGTGGATGACATCTTTCTAGCTACTAAGGAAAGGGAAACGTGTGTGGAATTAACAATTAAATTACCTCAACATGCTGGGCCAAGCAGGGTATCGGGTTTCTAAGGAAAAAGCTCAACTGCTCAAAAACAGCGTCATTTATCTCGGTTTGCGAGATCACACAGGGACAGAGACGTTTGGGAGTAAACCGAATAGAAGCATATGTGCTATTCCTTTGCCTCGTAATCATCAAGAATTGAGATCTTTTCTAGGAATGGTGGGATGGTGTCGGCTGTGGATCATGAATTTCGGTCTCCTAGCCAAGCCACTGTATGAGGCCTTGAAGCAGCATCAGTTGGAGTGGACAACACAGCGAAAGAAGGCCTTCCAGGAGCTGAAGCAGGCACTGAAAGAGGCCCCAGCCTTGGGACTTCCTGACCTGACCAAGGAATTCCAGTTGTACGTGAATGAGAGGCAAAAAACTGACATTGGGGGTCCTCACCCAGAAGGTGGGATCATGGAAGAGGCCAGTAGGATACTTCTCTAAACAACTGGATTCGGGTAAGTTCCGGGTGGCCTTCGTGTCTACGGGCCGTGGCAGCAACAATAATCCTTATTCAAGAGGCCCGGAAATGACTTTGGGGGTAAAAATGACAGTGTTTGTTCCCCATATGGTCATGGCTGTTTTGGAGCAAAAGGGGGGTCAGTGGCTATCATCAAACCGAATGTTGCAATACCAGGCTATCCTGAGAGAACAGGATGACATTGAAATAAGGACTACTAATCATGTTAATCCAGCAGAGTTTCTACGCAGTGACCAGGAGGCTGGGGAACTGGTGCACGATTGCGTAGAGGTAATTGAACAAGTATATGCCAGCAGACCCGACCTAAAGGATGAACCATTGGAAGAACCTGAATGGGAACTATACACTGATGGATCCAGTTTCGTCGAGAATGGGACCCACTACGCTGGATATGCAGTGGTAACATTGGATCAGGTAATAGAAGCAAAGGCTTTGTTACCTGGAACTTCGGCCCAGAAAGCAGAGGTGATTGGACTCACTAGAGCTCTGTATTTGAGCAAGGACAAAAGGGTTAATATCTGGACAGATTCTAAATACGCCTTTGGTGTGGTCCATGTACACGGGGCGTTATGGAAAGAAAGAGGGCTTTTGAATTCACAGGGAGCCAACATCAAGCACCGGGAGGAAGTGCTACAGCTATTGGATGCAGTACACAGTCCCAAAGCAGTTGCAGTAATGCATGTCAGAGGACATCAGACTGCGGAAGGAGACATTTACAGGGGAAATCGATTTGCTGATGTCACAGCACAGCAAGTGGCACGGGAAATATGGACTCAAATGGCATTGGTACCGGTAAGGACAAATCCAGCTACCCCATACATGAATCAGGAGCCCAAATATTCAATAGAAGATGGAAAGTTGATAAGCTTGCTAGGAGCACAGAGGAACCAACTCGGGTGGTACGTTACACCAATGGGACCAATAGTGGTACCTACCCGCATAATGAAATTTATTTTGGAAACAGAACATAATAAATGTCATTGGGGGGCAGAAGTATTGGTAAAATTTTTGAAGAATGAGATAATCTCCAATCAGATGTTAACAATGGCGAAAAGAGTTAATGCAATGTGTCCGGTGTGTTTGAAAAATAATCCAGTAGTTAGGAGACAAGTACAATGGGAAAGTTGCAAATTGGGCCACAACCAGGAGATTACTGGCAAGTCGATTTTTCCGAATTGCCTAGGGCACAAGGATACAGATACCTGTTAGTGTACGTATGTACATTTTCAGGGTGGCCGGAAGCTTTTCCATGTAGAACTAATCAGGCTAAAGAGGTGGTAAAGACCCTGTTAAAAGAAATAATACCAAGATTTGGAGTACCTTTAGGATTGTCATCAGATAGGGGACCGCACTTTATAGCTGGGGTAGTGCAGGATGTAGCACGAATGTTAGATATAAACTGGGATTTGCATACCCCCTGGAGGCCCCAGTCTAGTGGGAAGGTGGAAAGAATGAATCAAACCCTGAAAGGGCAAATTAAAAAGATTTGCCAGGAAGCTAAACTGCACTGGCCTCAAGCCTTGCCTTTGGCCTTACTCAGGATTCGAATTAAACCAAGGGAAAAGGTAGGTGTAAGTCCATATGAGATACTATATGGCAAACCATATCATGCAACTGTACTAAAAGGGGAGGTATATGTGAGTGGGGATCAGGCAATTGCAGAGTATGTTGTGTCACTGAATAAGATTTTGAACTCTTTAAGAAATACATTGCAGTGGAATAGACCGCTCACACTGGAGAACCCTGTTCACGACATCCAGCCTGGGGACCAGGTGTACGTCAAGAAGTGGATCACGGACCCGCTACGGGAATCATGGAGCGGACCCCACCAGGTGATGATGACAACCTACACGGCGGTGAAGGTCCAGGGGATGGATGCTTGGATCCACTACACCAGGGTGAAGAAGGCACCGCACCAATGGGAAACCCAGATGGTGTCTCCGACTCGGATGATCTTCCGCGCAAAGCCGCCTTTCTGATTATACTGCTGCTGGTGATCATGAGACTGGTACCCGTTCAAGGGCCTACTTTAGTACAGGCCGAAGAAACAAAAGTTACAGGGATGGATGTTCAATTAACTTGTGTTATACTTGACAGCCAGAAAGTTGAGGCCGGTGAAGTTATTGCAATATGGCAACGGGGGGCTGAAGGAAGCCGAGGCAAGAAAGGAGTCGGCTGGGATCAGAACAAACAACAAGGAAACACGGTACTGAATCTTACTAAGGTAACCACAAACGATACAGGAGAATATTGGTGTTGGGCAGCTAAAGATGCATGGGGGAGGCATGACAGGATGATGTTATCCCTACAGAGACACGGTAGAAGGAGTAGACGGGAGGTTAACAATACAATAGAACGAAGTGCTGAACAGGAAAAACTTAGTGGTGGGATTGATTAGAGATTTTGGAATTATGCAGAATGTGACTAAAATAACAGCTTGTTTGCCATTACCACAGGCCGCAGGTGAACCAATTCCCTGGGGAATCATACCGGTAACCAAAATGCCTGAATCATTTAAGAATGTTTCATGGTCTTGCCAGCTAGTTCCCAAACCAGTAGAGGTATGGAAGGATCTGTGTATGACTGTTCGGGTTATGACTAAAGAGGAATGTGAAAAGAAGCCCACTTATTATGGTTGGATTCAAAATACCAGGAAGTGTTTGATTGCAACCCCAATAGATGAGCCATGCAATACAGTACGAATAAAAACGAAATCCCAGCGAAATGAGATGAGTTGTCAAAATGTTACACAAAATTTTGACACCTGGAAAAGTTGGAAGACATTATAAAAGCCCAGTGTTTTGGAACATTACAGTTATTTTGGGAAAGTGCAATGGTGCATCCAGTGGTCAGGAGTAAAGAATCAGTCACATTATAGGGCTATTACCATGTCTACATCTTCCCGAGAGTTTATGCCGCAGAAGGAGGATTGGAATTGTACTGAGGTTTTTACATGTGATACACCGGAAGACCGAATCAGATTGGTACCGGTGAAAATGGCATTAAAGTGGGGATGCGAGTGTAGGGGATATGATCACACGGTTACCCAGGAATCCATGAATGGACCTATAGATTGTAGATATACTGCTGTGCACAGCCCTGGAAATTTGGTTTGGGTGTTGGGACACGGACAGTGGACCACACATTTACCTTTAGATGGATCAGTAACACAAATCACCCTAGGGGTTCCCACACTGTGTCCATACTGGAAACAGAACAAATTGACACAAAAGGAAAGACTCAAAAAGAGGAAAAGCTCCCTAGAGGAGCAGTGGCATGAACCTGGCTCAGGAGTAAAATTTGGTTGGATATTAGAGTCATTATTCCCTCAAGTGGCGACATACCGAAACAGGGAAATGCTTGACAATTTGTTAGGACAGACAGAAAGGTTGGCAGCAGCTACTAAGAAGGGATTTAAAGATTTAAATTCACAATTGCAAGCTACTTCAAGAATGACTTTACAAAACAGAATGGCATTGGATTTGCTACTGTTAAAAGAACATGGGGTTTGTGGTTACCTGAGTAGGAACATAGATCATTGCTGTGTGCACATCCCTAATGTTACACTTGAAGTTGAAAAAGATATTTCCCAATTGGCAGAAGTGGAAACAAAAACCGAGGAAATTAAAAGGGAAGCACAGCATAACTGGATAGGAGCAGTATTTGATTCCTTGGGGCTTCACCTCTCTGGCTGGATTACGTCTGCTATACAGTATGTACTAATGTTTTTGGTATTTTTAGTGACTACATGGATTGTATACAGATGCCTTTTAGGTGTGATCGAAAGGGAAAGAAAGCGATCTATCCGGCTGCTGAAGGTGATGACTCGTGGGCGGCAGAATGAAGAACGCTCCCCGCCTCGTTACGAAGATACTACTGTCAATACTGTTAGTTGAGCATCCTTGCAGCAGGACTGAAGGATGCTCAAAAGGGGGGAAATGTTGGAAAAGAAATTAAATTTAGTAAAATGTTTAATTATAGTTTAGTTATGAGTCGTTGTGGTTTGAAGCTGTGTGTCTAGTTGTGTGTAACCAAGCAGGTCGCCTTAGGAACTTAATAAAAAATTAAGCTAGTATAGGGAAGGTTACTTGTTTAACCGGTTTTTTGAGTAGCACACAATGTGATAGGTATAAGATGGATGGTTTTATTTTTGAGCTTAGGAATGATTGCAAAAGCCTTGTCGATCATTCATGCTGAACTGTTTCTTGGATATCTTTTTGTTATGGATTATGAGTATAAAGAACACCTGTATTCGAGATTTCTTTGGGGTTCTGGCTTCGGGGCGTGAGCCCACGGACCCCCGGGCCCTCAATAAAGCACCGCACAAAACTTATCTGAGTTTTGTGTCATTTATCAATCGGGTAACAAGGTCACGAGAGTCTCCTTCCTCCAGGTTTCGTAACGTCTTTCAATTATCCAGTGCTGAGCTCCCCATGAATATGGAAGCCAACTGTACAGGTTCCTCTGTTTTTTTGGGATCAGTATTAGTGTATCTCCTGACAGTTGCCCTTAGGTGTTCCACAAATGCCGTGGGAAACTCATGCTGAGTGTGTGTTGTGTCCTGGGTTGATAAGGAAGTGTGTTTTTTGGGAAGTTGTGGTCAAAACCAATCAGCGGTTAGATTTGAATATTGGCACCTGGTGTGTCCACTGAAGACATGGACTGGTTCTGAGGACACAGGGTGTTAAAAAGCAGAGAACTCTCAGGGGAGCTCTCTCTTGCTTCCAGTCAGTGAAAGAGGTCAGGCCTCCCCTGCCCAGCTGCGGGCTGGGTGGGTGTGAAAAACGCCAATCACTTGTTTTTTAAAATTTTAAAAGTTTAATAGTGATAAAATGGTTATAAAAATAGTAATACAATTAGAGTAATAATAATTTGGACAATTTGAATTAGGACAATATGAGACAATAAGGACAAAGAGTTACGGACGTCTGGGTACCTTTTTCTGGGCAGCATGAGCCCGAAATAGGACCCCCTGCTAACAAAGGATTAACCCTTAAGAACAATAACTTGTTGCATGTTCATACACTTCATACATGATGCATAAATTCCATTCAAACACAGGATTCTGCCTGGTCTTCATCAACTTCTTCCTTCTAATCCTAACAGCACCTTCAAGGTGGAAAGAAGCTCATTTCTTCTGATAAGAAGGCAATAAATTCTTTTCTCTGAAAGATTTCGGTGTCCTGTGGCTGCTATCTGGTGCGAGTGCCTCATTCCTTTCTTAAAAAAAACTCCACTAACATAGTTCTTATTGTAACTACAAAAGTTACTTTTTAATTACAAGACTACATCTATTATTAAAAATGTTAATACAGCACAACTAATCAATGCATCAAAATACATATGGTAAATATCTGCATAGAGCCATATAATATGCACTTTTCACAATCTTCCCTCTTTCTTTTGGTAATTAATTTTGCTCGAGCAGTATTTACGGTTTTCGAGCTTTCATCAGTCGCTCATTTTCTTCACAAATTAGTCTCGCTTCTCTGAAGGGGTCTTCTATATTATTTTGTTTCTTTAACACTATAATCTGTTGTGCTGTTTTTGTTGTAGCTAACTTTTGGTCTATGGTCACTAATTGCATGCCTTGGACTACACTGGTGATGAGTCGAATGAAACAGGGGATTAAACAAGGAAGAAAGATTAGACTAGCCATAGCGCACAAAAGGAAGAAGCTTAATTTTTCCACCATTCTATTCTTAGCACGTTATCCCACTAGTTAGTGTTTAACATTGATTCTCACTTTTGAACTGACACATGGGCGATTTTTCTGATATCATTGACTATATCCAGGACAGCACCTCCATTGTCATCTATTTTTAAGCAACAATCTGATGTATTAAAATTTCCACAAACACCTCTTTTTTTCAGCTAATAGATAGTCTAAAGCCAACTTATTCTGATACATGGCCACTCTTGTTTGGGTTTGTTGCTTTGATATTAATTTTACTGCTCGACTAGTTTTATTCGTTATTATTTCTACAGCGGCTTGGAGTCTTATAATATGATTTAGCATATAAATTGGGGTCTGATATTTCCAACTTCCATCTTGTGCCTAGGTGGCTGGCCCATATGTCTCTAATATGTGTTCCGGGGGCCAGTCCTCATCTCTCCATTTTTGGAATTTTCTAATCAATTCTTTTTTGTTCTTCTTTAAATCTTCATAAACTGGTATCTCTAATTGATCCCCATCAGGTCCTGGCAAAAGAAAAAATCTTGGCTGTATGATTGTTAGAGTGCAGCTCCCTTTCCACTGAGAGGGGAGTTTTGGGTATGCCCTTTTTCCGCATATCTAAAATAAGCTATCTGGAGCTTTCCAATAGTCAAATCTTTGCTGACTTATGTCTTCTTAAAATTTGGAAATTTCTGGGATGCTAGAGTATGGATTTTTGCTTGTATCATTGCATTGGAAAAGTCTAATTTTATTATGATACTTACAGCTCGCTTTCTTTCTTTCTTTCTTTCTTTCTTTCTTTCTTTCTTTCTTTCTTTTCTTTCTTTCTTTCTCTTTCTTTCTTTCTTCTTTCTTTCTTTCTTTCTTTCTTTCTTTCTTTCTTTCTTTCTTTCTTTCTTTCTTTCTTTCTGTGTCTAGTACATAGTTGGTTCTTCTGGGACCCACCATACAGAAGTTCTGTTACTAACCTTGTATCTTTTACAGGGAGTTTTTTCTACTTCATGAATGAACTTTTTCCTAGTGTGCCAGAGACATTCCTCCCCTATGACTATTGAACTCAAAATCCACCCCTCCGGTCGATCCTCCCCACTTATACTGTTTGGTTCCATTTAAGGAGCTCAATTTGGCTTAGGCTACTGCCTTTCTATGGCTATTCTTCTGACATCAAAGCCCCTCCACAGACTTAACAATTGGTTATATTAAGTTCTCTGCTTATCCTTTCCCCCAATTCCACAAACTGATTTTTACCTATTCTTGAATATCTATTTCTTTTTCTAATTGCTGTTCAAGTTTTGTATACAAATCATCAATGAGATTGGCACAGGTTTATGTAGTTTTACTGACTTAGTATACGTGCTTATAAATTGTTCTTTTACTAAATCTTGTGCTTTGTTTCTAATCACATAGGTGAAGCAAACCCATTTTTCCCCTTTTGGGCATTGACTTCCCATTTTGTTACCACTTGTTCTTAAGTTCTCAGCAATCTAGTACTTTTTCTCATTGTGCATGCACTTCCTTAACTTGGATGGGTTATAACAGTGACTGTCGACATGAGTGTGAGAAATAAAAAAGGAACTTCGGTGTCTTTCCATATATAGCTTGTGGTAACACCTGTAACATGGCTTTGTTGATTTTTCAAAAGGGAAAAAACAAAAATGAGTGACATAAAAAGGAGTAACAGAGGTCCAGTATGGCTTATACTCCTACCTCCCATGCCTATGGGGTGCAACCCACAGCAGGTGTATTTGATCTTCTTGGTGGCGAATACAGAGGCTAATCTGGTCTTGTCCTCTATTTCCTTGTCACTTTCTCTTAGCTAATTTCTAGGCAAATCATTTTTGACACTCCTTCACTGCAGTTCCTCACTGTTCCTCAGGTATCTCCCATTCAACAGGCACTAATAATTCTTATCTGCACAACAAACTTATTATCTCAGTTCCCTCGAGTTCTACCTGGATAGGAGATCAATTTGGCACTTGACATTTCTTGCAACGAGAGCGTCGATTATTGTGAACTACAATACTAATTTTTCTTACAACTTAAACATTTATATTTAACCCAGCTAGCATGTCTGGTATTTGGGTGAATCAAACAGGGTATTTGAGATGGCACTGATGGAAGTTGCCACTCCTCCTCCTCTTTGTATAAGTCACGAGCTAAGGCCTGAACACAAGAGTTCTCTGTTCAAAACAATCTTGATTCTTCTGTTTGGACTGGAAGTATTCCTCCTTAAGGAGAGTACCGGAGACATCTCAAAGCTTGTCTTGACGGTACTTGAAACCACTGATATAAGTTCTGTCTTAATTCCCAGTTAGGTGTGATCTTGTGTATATTTCTTAGATCATTTGGGTCTTCCAGTTCATTGCTGTGACCGTGGTCACAAGGGTTTGCAGGTGAAGGAAGAGACGAGAATGTTGATTCCATGATCAGAAGGCTTGATTTATTATTTTATGATATATATATAACATTATAACTATACTAAAAAAGAAATAGAAAAGAAAAGGCTTCTTCAGAAGCTGGCTAAGCTAAGAATAGAAAAGAAAGAAGAAATAACAAAGATCTGTGTCTCGGCAGAGAGAAAGAGCCAGGTCTGCTGTGAGTGGTCAGTAAATCCAAACATCCACAGGGGACCAATCACGGATCTACCATGTTGCATTCCACAGCAGCAGATAACCATTGTTTACATTTGTTGCTGAAACTTCTCAGCTTCAGCAGGAAAAATCCTAATGAAGGATTTTTCACAAAAGGTGTCTGCGACAATGAAGGTTTAAAAGGTTGTAGCATTAAAGAGTCTATGTTTATGGGTATCTGCAATTTGGAAATTGTCGAGGGTTGATGCTGGCCAAACACCAGTGCACCCACAAAAAATCATTCACTTATTCTCCTCTGCCATAGTTAAGCAGAGGAGTGGGAAAGAAAACTCATGGGGTAAGATAAGGGTTAGGAGAAAGACTTTAAGGGCAAAATGGGCTCAAAACTTAAAAACATATAAACAAAAATTCATTAACAGAATTAAAAGAGGATAATGAGAACTAGAATAAACCTTTAGACCACCTTTCCTCCACCCCAGCCTTTATTTCCTTCGCACTGAAAGCGCAGGGAAACAAACATGGGAATTTTAGTCAGTTTGTTACTTCTAAAGATCTTTTTTCAGTTCATCTAGGGAGAGGAGTCTCTTTTGCTATGCTATGGGGTCTTTCCCACAGGAGACAGTTCTCTGTCACCCTGGTTTTTTAAGATTTTCTAAGCCTTCTGATGTTGACATTCTTGTAGGGAATTCTCTCATGCACTTTCTTGTAAATAACTTTCTGTTTGCATTCCTTTATGGAGGAGGAGAGAGTTGATGGACTGTTGGTTTAACCAGTGTCATTGGAGAGGTGTCACTGTCACCTTCCAATCCACTGCCACCTTTGTAAAACTATAAATATTTGAGTCAGAAAAATAAAGGTCCCTTTTTTCTTGCACCTTGAGAGCGGGGTGTGCTTGTGTTCTTTCGTGTCCTATAGCGACATCTAGTGACTGCCGCAGTGTATTGCAGCCTAGGCTGAGACACGTACAGCGAGCGAGTTTGGTGAGGTGTTTCCCCCCCCCCCTCTTTTGGTGCTTTGCCTGCTGTTCTTGGGGCAATGGCAACCTCTGTGGGTTTCGGGGAGGATTCCCTCATTTTGGACCTCTGGAAGGAGGTTCTGGAGCGGAAACAGGTTTCTGTTTCCTGGGATGATTTTGAAAGATTGATTCTGTGGGCCCGAGAGCGAGGTTTTTTTTCGGTCCCTGGAAAGGTGTTCTCCAGGGAGGAGTGGTCTCTCGTGGGGGTCCGCCTCATGGAGGCTCTCTTTGATGACTGCACTCTGGACGTGGGGTCACTGTTGGTGCAATGGAAAAGATGTGAGGGGCTTTGGCATGGGTCTGGTTCTTGTACGCCTCGGAGTTCCCAGGGAAGCCCTTCTGTCTCGGACGTGGAGGAGGGGGAAGGTGAACTTCTCTGTGATGTAGAATCCCCCTCCCCGCTGCAGGGCGGTATGTCCTGCGCAGGGGACGGGCTGCCCTCTCTTTGTGCCTTCCCAGCATTGGAGGGTCAGCTTCCGCCTCGACTTGAGTCTGATTCTGTGACGACCTCTTTTCCAAATTGCAGTGTGTCCACCACGTTCCCCCTGAGCGTGGCGGCGGTAGGCTCTCACGCCCCCGAGTCGGGCTCCTCAGCGGGGGAGGTGGCTTCGCCCGTCTCTGGGCCTGTGCAGCCTGCTGGGCATGCGCAGTCGGCGAAGGTGGCCAGGGGCGGGGTGTCGGTCGGTGCTGCGTCCGGCCCAGCTCCGGTCGGCGGGCAACCCCCCGCTCTCTGCTTGGTGGGGGCAGTGCCCGCTGTGGTGTCCAGCGGCTTGGGGCGGGCTCTTATAGGGGGCTTGCCCGGCTCCCTTGTGCCGCCCCGCAGAGATGCGGCTCCGCGGGCCGCGCCTCTCTCGGCATCCCGCTCCTCCCCCGTGTCGGGGGCTGGGGGCCCCGCGCCGGTCGCGTCCCGGCCTGTGCCAGATTTGCGGGCCGTGCCGGCACCTGCGTCCGCCGAGGCACGGCAGGGCGCTGAGGTATTTACCTTTAGTGCAACTACTGACATGGCCAGTGGGAGGCCGGTGGCTGCCCGGGGCCATGGCGCTTTCTCGTCAAATCATTGGACGCTTCCTGCGTGCCAGGTGACTGTGCGTCCGAAGCACCCCGAGCGTTTCTGGCGAGAGGCCAAGACTAAGACAGATGAGATGAATGATCCTGTCTCCTCACGGCATCTGCAGGGTTGCGGAGTGGCCTCTTCTGGCTCTGCGGATGCTGCAGGGGGCACAGGGGCGAGTGGTGTTGTCCTGGCTCCCAACCAATCATCCCTTCTTGTCCCCGTGGGGCCCAAGGGCCGGGACACAGCAGGTGCGGTGGCTTTGCCAGGGGGTCCCCAGGCTTTCCCTGTGATCAGGGGTGTTGCTCATAACACCCATGAATCCCTTTCATATAAGCTGGAGAAGGAACTCCGTGAAGCAGTTGCTCAGCATGGGTTGGGGTCTGCTGAGGTTATGCAGATTCTCCGGAGGATTGCTACAGACGTGTTGACGCCTCACGATCTCCATCGTGTGGCACATTCTCTTTTTTACCCTGTGCAATTTGGTGTTTTTGAGACCAAGTGGGCTCGTTTGGCGGCCCAAGTGGTGGTGCAGAATGTTGTACTAGCGCAGCAGGACCCCAGGCATGGGATTGCTGCTGACATGCTGATGGGGACAGGGCATTATAAGAATGTTCAGGGGCAGGTTGGATTTGATCCCCTTGTGCTTGACCAGTGCCACACACTGGGCATGGCAGCGATTGTCCAGACCCTGGAGATGGCTGCTCCGAAGCAGCTGATTTTGACCATTGTCCAGGGGGATGATGAGCCTTTCATGGAATTTGCGGCAAGGCTGATTGCGTCCATGGAGAGGCAGGTACCTGATCCTCTGGCTAGGAGCGTTACGATTGCAAACCTTGTCAGGTGTAATTGCAATGCTGCTTGTAGGAAGGCCATAGTGGCTCTGCCTGGTGTCCCTACTATCTCCGAGATGGCGGAGGCCTGTGCAGACATCGTTCCCCCGGGTCGGAATTTGGCTGCTGTGGCTGCCGCTGTGCAGTCGGTTTGAGCGGTGCCGTAGGGCAACCGGCCACAGCAAGGGACTGCGCAGGCTGGCAAGAAGCAAGGGAAGAAAGCGCAAAAGGTCAAATTCCCCATGTTCTTGTGCGGTCGGTGTGGTAGGCCGAATCACATGTCCAATGTTTGCAAGGCGACTGTTCATGTTAACGGCCTGGCTTTGCCGGGCTCGGGAAACGTAAAGCGGAGCGCACTGGAGGGACGCACCCAGACACAAGCTTCTCTCCAGACCCCGGAGCCAATGGAGGTCTCCTTTGCCGGCTTGCAGCCAGCACCCCCGGATCAGCAGGTGTGGATGTCTGCACCGCAACAACAGTTGTCTTAGAATCTTCTGAGATACGTAAGGTTCCCCTGGATGCCTTTGGCCCCTTGGGTGGGGGCATGAGTGCTCTCCTTATGGGGAGGTCCAGTGCCACCCTTCAGGGCATCATTGTTCACCTGGGGCTCATTGATGCAGACTTCACAGGCCAGATTTGTGCCATGGTCTCCACACCCAGCCCCCCGTCATGATCCCGAGAGGGACACGGCTCGCTCAACTTGTGCCTTTTAAGTCCTCTGTTCGCAGGACAGCTGACCAGTCGCATGGAGCTGGTGGTTTTGGATCCACTGGGCTGCCTCAAGTTCACTGGACTGCCGTCCTGACCAAGGACCGTCCCGAGATGCTGTGTACCCTGTCTGTTCCTGGTGTGACGCCGTCGGAAATCCACCTTCGCGGGCTTCTCGACAGCGGTGCTGACGTCACGGTTCTCTCCCTAGCCGCCTGGCCCCTGGAGTGGCCCTTGGATCCGGTGGGGACGTCTGTCACAGGCCTGGGAGGGACGGCGGAATGCTATGTGAGTCAGCGGCCTGTGCTGGTCACGAACCCAGAGGGACAGACGGCCTGGGTTAGGCCTCATGTTACTTCTACTCCTGCCAACCTCTGGAAGAGGGATGTTCTGTCTGTCTGGGGGGTGCACATCGGGACGGATTTTTGATGGGGGCCATTGCAGGGAAGAGCACAGAGTGTCCTACGCCTCCTATACAGTGGCTGGTGGACAAACCTGTATGGGAAAAACAGTGGCCCCTTCATCAAGATAAATTGGACGCCCTTCGGAATCTGGGGCAGGAGCAGTTGGACCAGGGCCATCTGGAGCCTTCTTCCAGTCCCTGGAACACTCCTGTCTTCTGCATCAAAAAGAAATCTGGGAAATGGAGGTTGTTGCAGGACCTCTGAAAGGTTAATGCCGTGATGGAAAGCATGGGAACATTGCAGATGGGCATGCCATCGCCCACCATGCTTCTCACGGACTGGCCGGTCCTCATTGTGGATCTGAAGTATTGTTTCTTTACGATTCCTTTGCATCCCGATGACAGACCAAAGTTTGCCTTCTCGGTGCCAGCGATTAACGAGGCTGAGCCCACACAGAGATATCAATGGAGGACATTGCCTCAGGGCATGCGCAATTCTCCTGCCATATGCCAGTGGTATGTGGCCCATGCCTTGTCTGGAGTTCGCAAGCAGTTTCCTGATGCACGTCTGTATCATTATATGGACGACATTTTGGTGACTGCATCCACCCAGTGTTGCCCGATTGATTAATGACACAAAACTCGGATAAGTTTTGTGCGGTGCTTTATTGAAGGGCCCGGGGGTCCGTGGACTCGCGTCCCAAGCCAGAACTCCAAAAATCTCGGGTACATGTGTTCTTCTTTTATACACATAATTCATAACAAAATATCCAAGAAACAGTTCAGCCTGAATAATCGACAAGCCCCTTGCAATACATTCTTAAGCTCAAAAACAAAATCGTAAATCTTCTGTCTGTCATATTGTGCTGCCTCGAAAACCGGTTAGACTTGTAACCTTCCCTATACTAGTTTAATTATTTATTAAGTTCCTAAGACTACTTGCTAAGTTACACACAAAACTCAACACACAGCTTCAGCGGCAAACGACTCATAACTAAACTATAATTAAATATTTTGCTAAATTTCATTTCTTTTCCAACACCAGGATGAGCTGCTGAGGATTCAGCTTCGGTTGCTCAATGCTTTGCATGCTCATGGACTGCAGGTGGCTCCAGAAAAGGTTCAACAACAACCACCTTGGAAGTACTTGGGGGTCAAAATTCTGGAACGGACGACCCATCACCAGGAGGTGCAATTTGTGCATTCTGTGAAGACCCTGAATGATGCTCAGAAATTGGTAGGTGTCATCACTTGGTTACGTCCGTACTTGGGACTAACTGACGCACAGCTGTCTCCTCTGTATGATTTGTTGAAAGGAGATTCTGATTTAAAGTCACCTCGCACACTGACCTCTGAGGCACGTGAGGCGTTGGAGGTGGTTCAGCGAGCTGTTTCGGCTTGCCAAGTTTATCGCATTGACCCCTCCGTTGATGTCACTGTGTTCATCACCACTCCAGGTTCGTATCCCAAGGGCATCATTGGCCAATGGAGTGACAAATGGTCTGATTCCTTGCACGTTCTGGAATGGGTCTTCCTGCCCCATCAGCTGCAGAAGACGGCAACTGCATTGTTTGAGCTGATTGCTCGCTTGATAATCAAATGCCGGCAACGGTGTTTGCAATTGATGGGTGCGGATCCCGCAAAGATCATACTCCCGGTGCAACGGGAGGATTTTGATTGGAGCTTTGCAAACAGTGTGTCCCTGCAGAGTGCTCTGGAAAATTTTTCAGGGCAGATCACTTATCATCTGCCCAGCCATAGGCTACTGCATATGGCGAAATCCACACAAATTTCTTTGCGGCCCAAAAATAGTCAGGAACCTGTGCAAGGACCCACCGTCTTCACTGACGGTTCAGGGAAAACAGGAAAGGCCATTGTTACCTGGAGGGACGGATCTGAGTGGCAGGTTCTGGAAGGCCATGAGGATGGGTCAGCCCAATTGGTTGAATTGAGGGCTGCTGTCATGGCATTTGAGAAATTTTCCCAGGAACCTTTCAACTTGGTCACGGATTCCGCCTATGTGGCTGATATCGCACAGTGGTTGGGTCGTTCGGTTTTGAAGGAGGTCAGTAATCCTGCCTTGTTTCATTTACTGAAGACCTTGTGGTGTGCCATTCAGGCCCGGGTTCATCCCTTTTATGTTCTGCATGTGAGGAGTCACACCGATTTGCCAGGCTTTATTGTGGAAGGTAACGTGAGGGCTGACAAGTTGGCTAACCCAGCGTGGGTGGCGCCTCAGCCTGATACACTCGCGCAGGCCAAGGCATCGCATGGGTTTTTCCACCAAAATGCACATACCTTGCAGAAGCAGTTTCAGCTGACGCCAACTGAGGCTCGTGACATTGTTGAGTCATGTGATGACGGCCGTGCACTTGCTCCGCCTTTGCCGGCAGGGGTAAACCCCAGGGGCCTTAGGGCCTTGGAGCTTTGGCAGACCGATGTCACCCAGATTGCCAAGTTTGGTCGGTTCCAGTATGTGCATGTCACGGTGGACACGTTCTCCTCTGCGATGTGGGCTTCGGCTCACACTGGGGAGAAGGCCCGTGATGTCCTCGCCCACTGGAGGCAGGCCTTTGCCGTTCTGGGTATACTTTCTGCTGTGAAAACCAACAATGGTCCTGCTTACGCATCGCAAAAGGTGCAGCGGTTCCTGCAGTTGTGGGGTGTCTCGCACAAGTTTGGTATCCCTCATTCTCCGACTGGTCAGGCTATTGTGGAACGCGCTCATGGTACTCTGAAGCGGGTTCTTCAAAAACAAAAACGGGGAATGCAGGGTGAAACCCCTCACAGTCGGTTGGCAAAAGCTTTGTGCACAATTAATCATCTCACTGTGCCACAGAACTTAAATAACCCTGTCATTTTGAATCACCATCTCTCGTTGCAGGCTGCGGACGAGGCACATCAGCCTCGGGCAAAGGTTCGGGTGCGGAATTTAGTCACCAAACAGTGGGAAGGTCCCTATTACCTTATCGCTTCGGGGCGCGGGTATGCTTGTGTATCCACAGATACTGGGGTACGCTGGGTACCTTCGAAATGTGTTCACCCTGACCTGGTTTTTTAAGATTTTCTAAGCCTTCTGATGTTGACATTCTTGTAGGGAATTTTCTCACGCACTTTCTTGTAAATAACTTTCTGTTTGCATTCCTTTATGGAGGAGGAGAGTTGATGGACTGTTAGTTTAACCAGTGTCATTGGAGAGGTGTCACTGTCACCCTCCAATCCGCTGTCACCTTTGTAAAACTATAAATATTTGAGTCAGAAAAATAAAGGTCCCTTTTTTCTTGCACCTTGAGAGCGGGGTGTGCTTGTGTTCTTTCGTGTCCTATAGCGACAGTTCTCTGTGAACGTAGCTCTAATTTTCACTAGTGGCAGTCCTGACTGACCTGCTACAATGTGAGTCCCTCTCATGGGTACAAAACAGTCGTCCTACAACTGTTTTTCCATTGGCCGATAGTTCATGGGGTGCAATTCTTAAGGATGAGCTGCTTTAGTATAAAAGCAAGAGTCCTCTTCCTCTATCTCTGAAAGCAAGGGTTCTCTCTTTCTCTGTTCAAGCCTCTCACCAGATCACAGCTTCTCAGCATCCACACGTTCCAGTGTGAGCACCTTTTTCTCATGGGTTGCAGGTGAATTCTGCATCCCCCCACGCACTTCATGAACTACCGGGAAACTGTTGTATTATAGTCCTCACCACAGCTTGTAAAAGAATCTCAGCTTTGAGCCTTCTTGGTTTCAGAACAGAGGAGACCTTCAATTGTCTTATGTTCCTAAAAGCTATTTATCAGTTTCTATATTCTTCATTATAAACTCAGCTAACCAAACATTATGTTAACAAGTAATTAATTATTAGTTAACTACTAACTCTCAACTTCATCAAGGCCTACCCATTTATTTTGATTAACTCCAATAAAGCTTATCTCTAACTAAAACCTCAGCTCCTCTAAAATCCCTAAATTCCTTAAAGTTTATGTCTCATTCTCCACTTCTTCTTTGGAATGAGTAAATTCTTTTACTCAATATGCAGATTCTTCTTGGTCTGCCCAAGACATGTGCCTAGTGTCTCTCAGGACTAAACCATATGCTTTTAATAGTGAAGTTTGGACTGCCATCTGTCTTACCAACTTCCAATTCCAAATAAGTATTGCAATAGACAAATCAAGCTTATACTAACTAAAAAAAGCAACACAATGATAGGATGAATTAAAGCATTTAGTATGCCAGTTGCTGTTGGTGACCATCCGAAAAGCACATCTCACCAATGATGAGACAAGTGTTCCTCAAATTATTTAAAGACTCCTTTGATGGTTTCTGTGTCATGGTGTATAGTGATTAAAGTCTTTTCCCCTGCACCTCTAATCTCTTTCAAAATTTCTCTCAGTTCTTGATGTTTCAACAACTGAGCAACTAAAGTTAAATTCATTCCTATGGGCACAGGCACTATTTCTTGCACAGTAACTAAGTTGGCTTTTATATACTGGTGTGGTACTACAGGTGCCTGATAGAAGTCACATCCTTCAATTTTGACGAAGTTACAAACACATAAATTAAACTGAGTCTCATTCATGCTTAGATTGTCTATCATTACGGTGGGGCATGCTGTCCTGAGACAGACACAACTTTGTCCTATACATACAAGCAAAGTTGTCTGATTGCCTGAATGCGTTTCAAAGTGGCAAATGCTTTGGTCTGTGTCCAAACATGTGTCTTTATCACCTTCTACTGTCCCCTCACATATGTACCCCAGTTGTTTCCTCATAGAACAGGGCTCTAGGTTAATGGTTTGCCACTTTCCTCTAATTTTTCATGCCCATGTTCTATGTTCAGAAGGATACAACACAGTCCCCTGATGATTTAATCTCAGGGGAACTACTGGGTGAATTAAGCTCACTGATGCATTATGTATTGTTAAAACAAAGGCTGTTACTTTACTAATCATAGGGTTATAAGTGAAGTTGACCAAAGTCCACCAAGCTTGCAGTTCCCTTTCCGTATCGGATGCACTATCCAAAACAATTTTGCGGAGTTCAGCAGGGAATATACCTTTTCCGCCCTCCCTGATGACTGTAGCGGCCACTGACTGAATCCGTAGCTGTGCTTGAGTACACCCAAGAGCTAGTGAGATGTTTTCACTAGCTGTGCCTAATGCATTAATTATTACCTCATGGTCCTGTTCTTTGGTGTTCTCTCATTCTGGTAACACTTTGGATAACTTCCAATGGTTGCCACCTAGTGCTAGTAGGGAGGATTGTAAAGGTTGCTGTAATTTAACTAAGTCACTCCCCACTGTGGTTAATTTATTCATCAACACTTCTGAATCTATGGTGTTTAGCACACCGAGTCCAGTCCTTAACAGCCCTGTGAGATCCCTTTTACTCTTAAAGTTAGAGGGCATTCATTTTTGAAGCCAAGTGGCCCAATCCATGAAAGGATTTCTGAGAAATGGGGCACACTCCAGTTGGATGTCCGAAGCATTTACTTGTATTCCCATTTATACTCATTTCAGAGACCATTCTGGATTAACCAGCAGTCTCTGAATTCCTGTTTTCTTAATAGCATACGGCCCAATTCTAGTAATCACAGGAACTATAGGCTTCTCTTTGACTTCTGGAATAATTGGCTTTTGGGTAGTAACAGCTTTCTTTTGCGTTGGTGGGGTAGTTCTAGTCTTGTTCTTAGGATATTCAGTACACACTTGAGTGATGTTAAAGTCAAGATCATACCCTCTTACTGCACACCCCTCTATTTTTAGTCTAAACTCAGGACACTTACTCAAACATTTGTCAGAGCTAATCCAAATGAGTTTCATGGGTGGATGGTAAGCCTCATGGAACCCATCTTGCACAAATGCATAGTTACATCCCCAAACATTTCTCCCTTCCCACAAATGTGCATTCATGACCTTTAGAATCTTATTTATGGCCTTACGAGAGTGGGGATCGTAGACCCTCCCTTGGCACTGGTATATTCCAGTTATGTTGTACCTGCGTGGTATTGCATTGGCTCCCGTTACAACTATGACAATGGCTATAATGGTTACGACCTTCTCCATCATGTCCATGATTTCTTTAAGTTCATTTATTCACTGTTCTGGGTGAGCTTCAGCCTCAGTTCATTGTTGCCTGGTGTCACTTTCCAGACTCCCTCAGGGATTTTCTTCACTCGGGAGTGATGGATCCAGGCCTTCTGTTCTTTGATCTTGATTGCAGTAAAGGTGGTGAGGAGCACCTGGAATGGTCCTTCCCACTGCAGTTCCAGGGTCTTTTCTGCAAAAGACTTAACCTATACATAATCCCCAGGTTGTACATCATGTACTGGTCTATCTAATTCTCTGTTTTGAGCTCCAGCCACATATTTTTCAATTTCTCTCAGTTGTTTATTCAGGGCTACCATATACTTGTGTAGGGTTTCCTCCCCTACTTGTGTAGGTGTGGTTCCTTCTTGAACTGCATATGGTCTCCCATATAATATTTCAAAGGGGCTCAATTTTTCTTTTGTCCTTGGTTTTGTCTGAATTCGCAACAATGCTAATGGGAGAGCTTGGGGCCAAGTTAGGTTTGCCTCCTGTCCCAATCTTACAATTTGCTGCTTAATCAAATGATTCATCTTTTCTACTCGGTCACTCGATTGAGGATGATATGGAGTATGCAGCTCCCAGTCTATGCCCAGGTGGTGGCTAATTTGTTGCACAATTTTGGAAATAAAATGCGACCCTCTATCTGAAGATATGGTGGCTGGAACTCCAAACCTTGGTATTATTTCTTGCAACAGTGCTTTGGTTACCTCTCGTGCTTTAGCTGTCCTAGTAGAGAAAGCTTCTGGCCAACCTGAAAAGGTATCAGTCAATACCAGGAGGTAACAATATTCCCCTTCCTGGGTAATTCTGTGAAATTGATTTGCCACTGTTGCCTAGGTCCACAACCTTTCCCAATTTGTCCAACTTTAGTCTTTGGGATGTTTTTAGGATTAGTTTGGAGGCAAAGACTACACTGACGAGTTACCTGAATTACTGTGCCCTGTAGCTTCCTGGCCATAATTTTTCCTTTCAGATGGTTATACAGGGCATCTACTCCCCAATGTGTCTTTTTGTGTTCCTTTTGCACTAATGACCACAGCAAGTAGGAAGGCACTACAAGTTTCCCTTCCTCTGTTACAGCCCATCCTTCTTGATTATAATCTGCTTTTTCTGCCTTCATAAGTTTCTTGTCCTTTTTATCGTACACTGGCTTACCTTCAATAGAAATTTTTCCATCTGGGATCAGTGTTGCCTCAACTGCCTCCTCAAATACCTCACCTTTGACTGCGTCTTTTGCCTGTCTGCCAGCATGTTTCCTTCTTCCAATTCAACGCTCACTTTTTGGTGTGCCTTAATGTGCATGATGGCTACTTTCTCAGGTAGTTGTACTGCATCTAGTAGTCTCGGTATCTCTTGTGCCTGTTTAATATTCTTCCCTTGTGAATTCAACAGTCCTCTCTCTCTCCAAATGACTCCATGTGCATGAATCACCCCAAATGCATACCTTGAGACTGTGTAGATGTTAATCTCTTTTCCTTTCACCAGCTCTAAGGCTCGAGTTAAGGCGATTATTTCAGCCTTTTGTGCAGAGGTGTTTGCTGGCAAAGGTCCAGAGTCTATTACCTCTCTGCTTGTGGTAACCGCATATCCAGCATGCCTTTTTCCACTGATGATATAGCTACTTCCATCGGTAAACCAGGTCTCAGCATCTTCAAGTGAAGTGTCCATCAGATCTGGGTGGCTGGAGTAGGTGACTTCAATGGACTCTAGACAGTCATGGATCACTGATTCTCCCATATTCTCGCTGAGGAAGGAAGCTGGGTTCACAATGTTAGTTACCACAATTTCAACATCATCTTGTTCTACTAGTATAGCTTGGTACTTCAGAAACCTCTGTGGAGAGAGCCAATGTCCCCCTTTTGCCTCAAGGACTGCAGACACCATGTGGGATACTAGCACAATCATCTTCTGGTCCAGGGTGAATTTGCGTGCTTCCTGGATGTTCACTGCCACTGTTGCAATGGATCTGAGACACCCTGGCCATCCTTTAGCTGCCATGTCCAGCTGTTTGGAGAGATAGTCCACTGCTCTCCGGTACGGACCTAAGTTCTGTGCTAATATTCCTAAGGCAATCCCTTGTTTCTCATGGGAAAACAGGAAAAATGTTTTACTCACGTCTGGAAGTCCCAGAGCTTGAGCTGACATGAGGGCCTTCTTTAGCTGGTAGAAGGCTTGGGTTGCTTCTTTTGTCCACTGAAGATCTCTGCTCCCTTCCTTGATCAGGGCATATAAAGGTTTAACAAGTAACCTATAGTTATAAATCCATAGACTGTACCACCCGGTCATGCCTAAAAAGGTTCTCAGTTCTTTCACTGTCTCAGGGTCTGGCATATTGCTTCTTTGCCATCCTGCCCCAAAGTCCTTTGTTCAGCACTCACTTCATAACCCAGGTAAATAACTGTTTACTTCACCATTTGGGCTTTCTTCGGGGAGACTTGATACCCCTGCAGGCCCAAAAAGTTTAGGAGGTTTACCGTCCAGTCTACACATGTCTACTGGGTCTGGGTGGCTATCAGGAGGTCATCCACATACTGGAGCAACTGTCCTTCTCCTGTTGGAGGTTCCCAAGACTCTAAATCCTTGGCAAGCTGTTCCCCAAATATAGTGGGGGAGTTCTTGTATCCCTGTGGTAGTACACATCATGTGAGCTGGTTCTTCCGTCCAGTTTTGGGGTTCTCCCATTCAAATGCAAAAATTTCTGGCTGGCTTCGTGGAGAGGGAGGCAAAAGAATGCATCCTTTAAATCTAAAATGGTAAACCAGGTTAGTTCAGGTGTTAAACGAGTTAACAAGGTATAAGGATTAGCAACTACCGGATACAAGTCTTCAGTTTTTTTGTTAACAGCCCTTAGATCTTGTACTAACCTGTATGACTCATCAGGCTTCTTTACTGGCAAAATGGGAGTGTTAAAATCAGACTGGCATTCTTTTAACAGTCCTATTTGCAAAAAGTTTTCTATGATTGGGCTAATCCCTTCTCTGTCTTCCTTCTTTAGGGGGTATTGTTTAACCCTCACTGGTCGTTCCCCTTCTTTGAGCTTGATTTGTATGGGTAATGCATTCTTTGCTCTCCCTGGTATATTAGAAGCCCATACCCCGGGGAACACCTGATCCATTATTTTCTTGAAGTTTTCCTCTTCTTCAATAGGAATTTCAGTTTCTGTGGTTATTAACATTAGGCTTAACAACTCCAGATATTGTTGGTCCTTTACCTCCAAACTAATTCCTCCATTTTAAAATATTATTTTTGCATCCAGCTGCTCTAGCAGATCCCTGCTTAAAAGTGCAGATGGAACATTAGGCATATATAAAAATCAGTGAATCCCCCATTGCTTTCCCAATTTATACTTTCATGGTTTGCAGAAATATGCTCTTTCAGATTGACCAGTAGCCCCCTTTACCACAACATAATCATTTGTTAGAGGTATTAGGGCCTTATTCAACACTGAAAATGTTGCCCCTGTATCCACTAAAAATTCCACTTCCTTTTCTTTGTTCTCCGGTTTAACTATAACCAGAGGGTCCTCTAGGGTTGGGCCCTCTGGTCCTCCTCAGTCCTCCTTCGCGTGAGCAACCACCCTTTCTCCTCCCTGATCACTTTTTCTCTGTTCATCACCCATTCTTCGTTCTGGGCACTGGTTTTTCCAGTGTCCAAATTTCTTGCAAAATGCACATTGATCTTTTCCCAATCAGGGTGGTCCTTGTCTCGGTGAGTCTTGCTCACGTTTCTCTTTTTCTCCCTCCCTTACTACTGCTACTAATTTCTTCATCCCTTGTCTATACCCTTCCTCCCGATTACTAAAGACTCACCATGCTTCATCCAATAGAGTCTCCAAGTCTCGGCTATTTGGGCCCTGGATCTTCTGAAGTTTCCCCCTGATATCTCCTGTGGATTGTCCTAAAAATAAATTTATTAGTTGTTGTGTCCCTTCATCTGATCTAGGGTCCAGGGTGATATGTCGCTGCATCGTGTCCCACAGGTGATCTAAAAATTCAGAAGATGTTTGAGAGGGACCTTGTTTAACAGCATATAAGTTTGACCAATTTATGGTTTTAGGAATTGCTCGTTCTACTCCTTTCACTATAAAGCCTTGGTATCTCTTAAGTTGTGCTAATTCATCGGGTTCATTGGGATCCCACATAGGATCCTGAAGAGGAAATACATCTTTGATATCCTCTTGTGCTGGTACACAAGCATCCTCAGCTAAATCTTTGGCTACCTTCAAAATCAACTGCTTCTCTGTTTCTGTTAAGGCATCAAGTAGTAACTGCATGTCTGCCCAATCAGGTGAATGCTGCTTAATCATAAACTTCAACCTTTTAGCAACCCCAATTGGGTCATTCCGATAACCCTTAGCAGTCCTTTCCCAAGCCTCCAAATCCATTGAGAAAAAGGGGACCTTAATTATCTTTGGTTCCCCGTTAAAGGTTATAGCTTGCCTTAAGGGTGCTTGTATAACTCCTTTAGTTTGTTTTCTGGTTGTTTGTGAGTTCATTCTGGTTTGCTTTCTGGTCCTTGATGCTATCGGACCTTGTGGGGAAAGCTTGGGACTTGGTTCAGATTCATCCCATTCACTATCACTACTAGGCAATGGTGGGTAAAGCCTCGATGGTTCCCTTGATTCAGGAGTTGGTGGGGAAACCTCTACCTCAATTACTGTTTTTCCCAGGGCAGATGAACCAGAAGATAAGTAAGTTAGGGGAGGCTGGAGTTGGTGAGGGTTCCGATCTTACTCGTTCCTCTACCCTCCCTCCTTCCTATTTTCTCGGGGGTTGTAAAAATGCCTCTATCGTCTCTTGTTCTAAGATCTCTGTTGGATACACTTTACCTGGGCGCGAGCATCTTTGATTTATTGAGCATGTGCTACAACACTGTTTGAACTTTTCCCTATTAGCTTTATTTTCCTTTTCAAGAGCCAGTACCAGTGGATCAGATGTTGGCCTAATCCCGCAATCCCTTTGCCACTTGGGGTGATTCCGAAGGCTGAAAAAACATATTGGCATAAGTCACCTCTTGCCACTTCTGTTCATGCCTAAGGAAAAGCATTAACTGTAATAGTGTCTCATAGTCCAGTGTACCATTTGCTGGCCACTTCAGTCCTCCATCAAGTCTATAGAGTGGCCACCACTGCGTGCAAAATTTGACAAGTTCTCTGTTAGTTTCACTCCCACCATAGCCCACCAGCTCTTTCCAGTGTGTTAAGATACACCCTAAAGGGCTTCCTCTGGGAATCTCTTTGCTTTCATTTGCCCCCATGTTTAAGATTTTCTTTCTCACAACGTCTTTTGACCTTATCCCAGTTCTTAAGTTTCACTTGAGTTCCTTCTGGCACAAAAATATGCTGGCCACACTCAAGAATTTCCACCAGTTTCTTTAAGGTTCTTGAAACCCCATTTTCCCACAACTCGAATATTTTACTGCTGCCGTGGGCCTCCCGACCAGTTGCCAACAAAATCCGTATATCTATCTGGGTAGCCTTTTGTTCTTTTGTAAGACAGAGAGCACAAATTCCTCTCTTAGGTGTTAGCCACCTATACCCTTGTCGGACCCACGAGTCCTGACAGACTGCACACTGAAACACAATCCACGGGTTACAGTAGCAATCTTCCTTTGGGCAGGGGAATACCTCTGAACCAGGCTCTTGATTCCTGTGCCTCCTGTTCCTGCTCATATAGTCGTGCTAGCAAACAAAAGGGATAAAACAGCTTGTTAATTAATTTTTCTCTTTCCTTTAAAAGAAAGGGTCAGCAGTATGTCCTTCAAAACAGGGTTTGGAACAGCAGCTGTTAAGGAAAGAACTCGTAGTTAGACAAAGTGGGGGGGGAACCTCCTTTTTATTCAATCTAAGAGAACCACACAATGTAGTCAGGCACTCTACCCAAGTTGCAGGTTATTAATTACTTATTAAATCAGGTCCTCTGTTATGCTTTGCTCTGGGTATATTACTATTAAAATACGTTTAAAAATTGTAAGCATCTTTACATACACTGTAGCAAGTGTGCAACTGAGAGCCAAGCGTATCTCTTGTCGCACTGTAACCAAAAAACAGATGGAAACCTTGCAAAGTGTCAGCCGAGTTTCGGCAGAAATTTCATGATTCCATGCTGCACCAAGAGCTGTGTGAATAACCACTATAGCCCGTTCTGAAGCTTTTCAGATTGCCGACCAAATTTCTTTCACCCTAAGATCAAAAATGTTACAAAACACGGAGTTCAACTGCGTACTTCAGCACCAAAGAAATCCCTCGGCTACCTCTGCCAGCACCAGTTCTGGGCTGTCTGCTTTCTGCATACAACCAAAGCCCGAGTTTCTTTTTCTCGCAGAGACCTGACTCCAAACACTAATAGTTTAAGCTCACAAAATAAAAAAACAGCTAGGGGTTTTCCACGACCCCAAACACGCTCAACAAAAGATTTAACAAGGTCCTGCTAAAAAATCACGCATATTTCGGCCGACACACAGCACAAATCCCTCCACAAGAAGTGGAGGGGGGGTAGGCCACCAACAGTTTAATGTATTACCACACACTCTAGCAACTGCAAACCTCACATAAAAGTAAAAATCATCAAAACATTCACTCGCCAGACTCTCTCAGGGGTTAAAAGAACATATCCCGAGGCTACAAAGCCGGGACTCCCCTCCGGTTACCCTGGAAACAAATGACTCCCCAATCACCTGGACTCTTTTAACTACAAAGTGAACAAATTTAGCTCACTCATAGCCCTTTTCATCTAACAATACATCAAGTAAAACTTTACAGCCAAAAACACATACTACCCAGGCACACACACAACCTAATTCCCCTCTAACATGCAATCCAAGCACAATACAGACACTTTAAATCAGACCGCTCTCCCAAAGTGTCCCTCCACAAATCAGGTGGGGGTTTCAAAACATTTCGCAACTTCAAGCTTATAAAACTCCCAAAAACACTTACAAAGATTAATAACACACACCAAATCACACAAATTATAATACTTACAACACAAACTCTCACAAACCACAACAAATACGGTACATAAATAGTTTTCTACAACCCAAACACACAAAATCACAAAACCACCAAACAAACACGGATCCGTTTATAATACACACACAGCGTGGGGTCACAGCCAAGATTGTCTGCGACCTACAACGGGACCCTTCCCGTCCCAAAAATTCAGACTAGCCACTCAAATGATGCATCATTGAGGTGCACCTTTAAACTACAGACTGAAACCGGAGCCACCACTGCTCCAATCCAGATTCATAACATTGCTACCGCCGTCTCCACTACGAGACACAGACTACCAGACCCCTGGGTCCCCACTATGGGACATGGGCCCCCAAGTCCCCACTACGGGACACAGGTTACCAGACCACTGCTACGAGACGTCTCTCGTGTCTTATTAACTGCTTATATACTAAGGTAACTTTCCCCCAAATATAAACATACCTTTTGTCCATAGTTCCAGCAGGTTCTGGTCTTTCCCCGGGTAGTCAGCAGGATCGCAGGATCCCTCTTCCCAGAAATTTCTGGGTGGGCACCCAGAGGGGTCCCAGACCCCCACTGGTCCCACGACCAGAGAGACCAGATCTCCTGCCTGGCTTGCCAGATGATTTATTAAAAATATGGATTTGATCTAGTACCGATATCCAACTGTGACGGACAAAGACTCTCTAACAGTTTAAAGTTAGAAAGTGTATGTTTATTGCGATGCTGGGCAGCTGTGCGGGATAGCTCCCAAATACAAACTGTGATTTACAAGTGATTACAGAGTCCTTTTATCTATACAAGTATTGAATACCCAAAATACAAATGCATATTCATAACTTTGGTACATCCCATTCCCTGCTTCGTATGGTAATTAGTTCAAAAGCTATTAAGCATGCATAGTTTGTTCCTTTAAATGGGTCAGTGGTCCCTTTCATGGGGAGGGGTCCCAAAATGAGGAAGTAAATGAAGTCTTCCTCGTTCTGACCTTTCTACTTTTTCAATGCAAATATGACAAATGAAGCCTTGGTAGAACTCCCATTCCTGTCTCCAATTGGTTTCAGAACAGAGGAGGTCTACAATTGTCTTATGTTCCTAAAAGCTATTTATCAGTTTCTATATTCTTCATTATAAACCCAGCTAACCAAACATTATGTTGACAAGCAATTAATTATTAGTTAACTACTAACTCTTAACTTCATCAAGGCCTACCCATTTATTTTGATTAACTCCAATAAAGCTTATCTCTAACTAAAACCTCAGCTCTTCTAAAATCCCTAAATTCCTTAAAGTTTATGTCTCACCACAAGCACACAAGCATTAAATAGCAGCACTGAGAAAAAAAGCACCGAAAAGGTCCAGACTCACTCAACTCACCCCCAGAGCTGCTAGCAGTTGAGCAATCAATCAGTGAATCTCTTCACCAGCCTCCCTATCAGCTAGCAGATCCTTCCCCCTGCCGCCGGCTGTTCTTGGCCAGTGGCTGCTTGCAAGCAAACTTTTACTCACACAGCGACTAAGTACTCAGACGTCTCTGAGTGGCTTACCAGCCTCTTGGACAAGGCTCCTTTTAAAGATACATACCATTTGTCTGCAACACCAGCAGGACATTGTCTTCCCCCAGAGACAGAGAGCCGGGACGTGGAGCCCCTCCAGGGAAGATTCTGGGGCACATGCTAGTAGGTCCACCTCCCTGCTCCCCCTGTGGAGTGACAGAGACGCTCCTGCCTGGTTCGCCAGAAAAATCATTCAAGGAAAAAACTCCACAACTTGTAAAAGTTGTAAAGTAGGTATGTATTTAATTCACCCCCAGGCACACTCGGGATAGCTCCATAAAGGCATGCACACTTCCTGAGAATTCAGACCCTCTTTTGTCCCCTAACTTGTTGCATATGCATCGAGTTTCACAATAGGCTAATGCATATTCATTTCTCAGCCCCGCTTTGCATTAAAATTAGCTTATCAGTCCTTTTGAGCAGACACAGAGCTCTCTGGCAGTCATTCCATATGTCTTCCCCGGTCCTGGTAAGTCCAACCTCAGTTTTGGTCTGCTCTTAGTTTCAAGGTCAGCTGGGCCCCTCTTATCTCCCTTGAGCTTGGAAGCTCACATTCCTTTCACCTTGTTTGGGATAGAATTCTTTATCAGAGGCTTGCATTCTTTTGTTCATCTCTGCAAGCCTTTTCGAGCACAGCAAGTTACAGAAAAAACAAGTTAAAACAGTACACCCAAATCCAAAATTAATTTCTACTCTAAGCTAATTTTTAACCCCCCACATCTCATATTGATTGTAATTTTTGACCTAAATGCTTAACATAATCTATTAAGTAGCTTTGCCCTACCAGAGCCACATTGTCATTGTAAATCATGTTTGACCCATAGGGCCTTCCATACAGAATTTCAAGGAGACCTAATTTCTCCTTGAGTTGTGGTTTTACTCTAATTCTTAGCAAAGCCATGGACAGAGCCTCATACCAATATAAATTAGTTTCTTGACAAATTTTGGCTAATTGTTGTGTTATTAAATGATTTATCTTTTCTACTTGTCCACTTGCCCATGGCCTGTATGGCGTACGTAGTTGCCATTGTATTCCTAATAAATTACTCCCTGCACTCCCTTGATGCCTCAGGTTTAGCTTTTGTATTTTTCAGATTCTGTTCTGCTTTAGTGTGTAAGTCTAGGCTTCATATTAGGGGACAGTAAGCTCTCTTCACAGAATATGTATACAAAACAATACTTTCTCTAGCTGGGGACCCAAGGACAGCCCGTTAAAAACAAAAAATCTGCCAATTTTTTTTTGTGAAAAAAAGGTTACAAAAACTAGTCAGACCAGTGTTGCTGCTAAAGTGCTACCTGTTTGTTATGATAATTTCAAGTCGTTGTTGTTAACGGTTCTTTTTTGTATCAGTAAAGGCCCTGGTTAGGGCTAAGTTAATGGCTCTTCTCCCTAGACAGTGAAGGGCGGGGACCTCTTCAGACAGTGAGGAGAAGGGACAAGACAGTAGGAGGGGAGAATGCAAAATAACCTCAGGACCAGCATGCCATGAGAGGCTACTACTCCAAACTTACTGAAAAGACCCCCAAAACAACGAGCCAATATAGAGTTGGGAAAGTAGAGTGATATCTAGAGGTGAAGAACAGAGTGCTGAGCCTGCAGAGATGCTGAAAACCTTCGTTGCCCCTCACCCTGACCAAGAAAATCCTCTCAAACCGTGAGGCGGAGAGAAGAGCTGTAGAGATCAAAATCTGGGTCACTCCCTAAAAGCTCTCACGAGGACTGGACCCCCAGCTCTGCCCCTAGTGGACAAAACTGCTAATATCCTCCTCCTCAGAGTCACCCTGGGAGAGACGATGGAGACTGCAGACCCGTTGGACTTCCCAATCTTGAGTTGATCACTTTTAATAAAGGCATTAAAATGAGAAAAAGTCTCCTGCCCTGTTTATATCACAGCCCATCCAGATCTCAGGCCCAAGACCATAAACAACAGTGGACCAAAGAGAGAAAACAA
The DNA here is from genome assembly GCA_009764595.1 of Geothlypis trichas. NCBI lineage: Eukaryota > Metazoa > Chordata > Aves > Passeriformes > Parulidae > Geothlypis > Geothlypis trichas. The sequence continues at coordinate 1,655,002 of CM019934.1, forward strand.
GAAGGATAGGACTTCATGGCCTAAAGCTGTAATTGGAAAATTAGCTCCAATATGCTAATGGACCAAAACTTATAAAAGTGTGGGACCCCATGAACAATCATCCATTTTGTGGCCATTTTGTGTTGTGCTACCCAAGGTGGAGCTATTGAAGCCTCATAATAAATACCTACTTTATTCTTTAGCTCCGTCTAGTCTCTGTTCTAGGTCAGTCTTCACAAGGCATCAACCTGGGCTACAAAATGTGGTCCCCTGTCAGAATTAATTTCCCTAGGTACTCCAAATCATGGAATAATTTCTTGCATTAAAGTTTTAACAATTTCTTTAGCTTTATTTGTTCTACAAGGGAAAGTTTCTGGCTAACCTGAAAAAGTGTCTGTGAGGACTAAAAGGCATTTGTATCCTCCTTTTCTAGGTAGATCAGAAAAGTGAATTTGCCATATATCTCCTGGCAAAGCTCTTTTAGGGATAATCCCTGTGTTTGGCCTAACAGCGGTATTAGGATTGTTTTTGAGACAAATTTCACAAGTGGAAGCTATATCCTTGAATTTCCTCTTTAATTCTGATGCTATCACTTTCTCCTTTAAGTGGTTATGTAAAGCATCAATTCCCCAATGTATTTTAGAAAGTTCATTTTGGATAAATAATTTCAATATTTTTCTGAGTATGACTATGAGATTCTCTATCCTAGCCCATCCATCTGTTTCTATTTGTCCCTTCTCTTCTTTTATCCAGTTTAAATCATCAGTGTCATATGGGGGGGGTTAACCCATAAGGATGCTAGAAGGTGTGAGAAATGAAGCCCACTCCTCAGTTGAATTTTTAAAAATTTAATAAAGGACAATAGGGGACAAAATCAGTACAGCAAAAGTAACAGTACTGGGTGCCTAGCCGTAGCCAGAGACATACCAGCTAACAATAGTAACCCTTCTTATATACCCTTTCTATTGCACTTGTCAAGTACATATTCATAAATGATTGTACATATTCAAACATTTCTTCGAACTAGTTTGAATGTTCCAGGAACCATTTAGCATGGTCCCATCTCTGATTTGCCTTTTTAGAGCATATGCAGTAGTCTTGGTTGTGGTTTTGAGAGTCATGTGTCACTTCCTCACAACAGCCCCCTGTTCCGTGGTTTCAGCAGGTGACAGTTGTTGATAGTCGAAGTGTCAGTAGCAGGGGTCCTCGTCACGCCCGTTCCTCAAGTGTTATCTGACCACACAGATGGTTTAGTTATTTCAGTTTTTGCAAGTTAACCACAAGTACTCTAAATCAACATCAGCTACTTCACAGATATGTCTGAGCTATTTTAATTATTGCCAGTTAGTTACAAAAAAAAAAAAATCCTTAGTTATTATTTCACAACTGTAGCTACTTCTGTAAAAGTCAACATTATGATATAATGCACAACACATAGCATCCACTTTATTATTTGCAAAAGCCAAAACTATAATATGTGTTTATTACAAAGGGATTAGAGCTAGGGCTTGAATTTGGACCCCGCTAGCCACTGCTGTTGCTGTTTTGTCTGCTATAGCATTTCCCAGTTCAGGAATGGTGTTACCCTGGGAGTGTCCTTTGCAATGCATTATAGCAACTTTTGAAGATTTTAACACTGCTTCCAGCAACTGTAAGATTTCAGTAGCATGCTTGATTTCTTTCTTCTGTGAGGTTAATTAACCCCTTATTTCCAAATAGCCCCATGAGTGTGTGCCATGAAGACCCATCCTTCTTGTTTTTCTCTCTTCAGTCCACCGTTGTTTATGCTTTTGGCCCTGAGATTTGGATTGGTTGTCCTTGGTTCCCAGCCAGAGAAGGAATTGTTTTGTCTACCTACTTTGTGAAGAGAGCCTACCATCCCCTAATATTAAGCTCAGAAGTATACACTAAAGCAGTGCAGAATCTGAAAAATATAAAGGCCAAAACCTGAGGCATCAACTCCAAAAGCATACCTTTCATCAGTCCAAATGTTGATAGGTTTTCCTTTGACTAATGCCAAGGCTCGAGTTCGGGCTATTATTTCTTCCCCTTGAGCACGTCCCCACAAGTAACAGATTTGCTTCAATGACGGCGCCTGTGGTTGTAATTGCATACCCAGTGAGCCTCTTACCCTTCTTGACATAGCTCCTTCCATCAGTGAACCAGTTTTCCGCATTTTCTAGCAGGGAATCCTTTAGGTCTGGGTGTCTGAAGTAAACTGCCTCCATGGTTCCTATGCAGTTATGCTGTACAGGCTCCTCAGCAACTTTGCCTTGAAGGTAAGCTGCTGGATTCAAGATGTTAGTTACTTGAATACTCACATCCTCCAATTCTGCTAGGACAGCTTGCTATTTGAGAAAGCGAGATGGAGTAAACCAATGATTTCCTTTCTGTGTGAGCACTGCTGACACTGAGAGACAAAAAAATTTATCTGCTGTCCCATTGTGAACTTGCATGCTTCTTTCATGATCAGGATCACAGATGCCACTGAACGCAGGCATGCGGGCCATCCTCGACTGATCACATCCAGTTGCTTCAAGAAGTAAACCAGTGGCCTTTTGTATGGTCCCAATTTCTGTGCTAAAAGTACCTACACTAGTCCTTGTCTCTCGTGTGAAAACAATAGAAAAGGTTTAGTGACATATGGTATGTCCAGTGCTAGAGCTTGCATTAACTCATGTTTCAGAGTTACAAATGCATTATTAGTCTCTGGTATCCAGCATAGGTGGGTCCTCTTGGTTTCTTTAAGGAGCTGGTATAAGGGTTTCACTATTAGTCCATAGTTGTAGATCCATGTGCTGGTTTGACAGGAAATGAGATTTCTGGGATATGCTGTAGTCACCAATAGGTGTTCAGATTTTAATATTAGCATTTGGTGTAGCCACTGGGGACATTTGGACATGCTTCTGAGAGCACACACACACAGGAGTTAAAAACCAGAGCACTTGCGGGGGAAGTTCCTTTTGGGTTCCGGCGAGGGAGCAGGTCGGACCTTCCCCCGCCCGGTGTCTCCTGCTGGGCGGGGGAGGGAATAGCCACGTGGCCATGAGGGAGGCCAGACCTGGGACAGAGATGAGAGGTAGGCGTGGCCTGACCTGGCCCAAGGGTGGAAGAATGGAAGGAGTACGGAGAGGTATTCCCCCCCTCCCCTTCCCCGGGAGACAGAGAGAGAAGGCAGCCTGTGCTTGTTACCTTGAAACTTGATAACATGTGGCAGCAGACAGCACGACTGAGAAGGAGGAAAAGGGGGGGGAAGGAGTGTTTTGCCGAGAAAAGAAGAGAACCAGCCAACTTTTACAGAGTTGTATAGAACCGGTATGTGTTTATTGCAGCGCTGGACGCATGCGTACCTCAAAGGTACTAAAAGGGCATGCGTACCTCCGAGAACTTCAGGTCTCCTTTTATCTCCCTTCCAAATACATATTCATACAGTTTCACAATAGGCTCATACATATTCATTTTATGGACTTCGCGTGACATTTGCCACTAGTTCCTCTTTATCAAAAGGAATTCCTAGGTCAGGTTGTCCTGGTCTTGTTTTAGTCTTTGTTTTTCTTTATCAATCTCTTCAGTATCTCTGTCCTGCAGTTTCTCTTTCAGCTTTGGCTTACAGACTTTTTACCTTTTTAGACTTTAAACCTAATTCAAAAGGGATTTCTACTTTGGGGGATTTTTCACTCTGTCTCAGGAGGCAGCGAGGAGTCCAGCCACTTGGAAGAACTTTTAACCCCTTTTGTGGATAATGAGAACTTTGCAGAGCATTGACCTTTCTTAGAGAAGAGATGGATGTAGAGGATGAAGAAAGAACTGAGTAAGTGAAATAGAAGCCTGAGCAAGGAAGAGAGAGAAGAACCTTAGTGAGAAGAGATGATAGAGTAGCTTATTCTGGACTCTTTTGTGTAGCCATAGACAGAACCATGTTTCCTTGTGATACAGAGACTGCGTCCAGGGGGAGGCCAGGTCTCAGAACCAGGAGGGTTCAGTGTGGGTACCCCTCGGCCCCAGGGGGTGTAAAAGAAATGGGGAGGACAGATGTCCCAAGGGAGACACTGTGCCTTTTTGGAGTGAGACGATGCATCCTTAAAAAGACAACCCTCGAAGCAGCTCTGGTCTGTGTTCAGTGGTGAGAGCACCGAACATGAAAAAGAAGAGGTCACTATGGCCACCAGAAAGACTCCTCCCCTCTGGATGAACTGAGAATTGGTTATCTGAAGAGTGGTGCCAACCGAGTGTTGATGATTTGAGAAATGTATTGCATTAGGAATTTGGTAGAGAAGAAGAAGAGATGTGTCTGTGCAGTTTTCATTTTCCTTGTGTGTTTTTTTTCTTTTTTTGTAGTTTGGTTAATAAAGTTTTTTTTCCCCTAAGTAGGAGCCTGCTTTGCTTATTCCTGGTCACATCTCACAGCAGACACCTGGGAGAGGGTATTTTCATGGGGACACTGGCATTGTGCCAGTGTCAAACCATGATAATCCATAACCTACACCATCCTGTCATTCCCAGAAAAGTTCTCAGCTCTTTGGTTGTAGGGACCAGGGCATTTGAAAAATTGCCTTTTTCCTGTTTTTCCCAAGTCTCGTTCTCCTCCTGCCAGTTCATATCCCAGATATGTAACTTTTTGGAGGAATAGTGGAGCCTTTTCAGGGGAGACCCTATATCCACTCTGTTGTTGTTGAGTTAGTAATGGCTGAAGGAAGGTGACATTGATTCCAATGCTCAGAAGGCATGAAGTGAGGTTTATTAGGAGCTACACATATTTTATAGACAGGATCATTCACCCAGAACCTGATTGGTTCTTAAACAACACTCTTCACACTATTGGTTAATTAGGAACAACACCATTTTGTAAACATCTTTCCATAAACATCACGTACAAACATTCCACATATTCACAAACACCAGGTGCAGAGATTAAGAAAATAATTGTTTTGTGGGCAGTTTTTTTTTACTGAGACATAGTCCATGGGAAAAGTAACATGAGAAAGAGCATCTGAGTAAGCCACAGCTGCCTAATTCAAGGACATGGTTTCTTTGAGCAAGAAGTTGTTTTATAAATTGTGTGATAACAGGAGGTAAAAAAGAAGCCACAAACATCTTGAGAAAAGGTGGGATTGACTTTTTATAACTGACCAATAGTGAGCTATAGTTTTGCAATATGCATGAGCCTTATTACTGTGATTATAAAAGTATTGCTGTTAATCAATAAAGTTGAGATTTTGCTGCATTAGAGGATGAGCAAGTCTCCCGTCTACTTTGTCAAATGGTGACCCCCGATGACGGACGAGCGACGTAAGACAGAGTTCGGGTCCTAAGCAGCGGGACGGCAACTAAGTGCGAACGAAGAGGGCTAGTAAGGCCGCACCGTGCCCTGGGTGACCGTATAGACGAGCCTGGCCGATACGTGCTGCCGAGACCTTGAAGGAGACTGCAACAGCGCTGACGAATTAGATATGGAAAGGCAAGCAGCATATGATTTATTTACCGCTTTCTTGCAAAAGCAGCAGATTAAGGGGATGACAAAGGAGTTACCGAGGCTCCTGCCATATGGGTATGTTAAGGGAATATTCGTAAATCCTCATACGGTACATGAGATAACAGAGTGGCGTAAGTTTGGGGAGGTGCTCTGGGAACCTATGTTAGAAGATGATAAAACGGCTGAAAAGATAGGGAAACTTTGGAGGGTGAGTCGTAATGAGTTTCTGCAGTATCAAGAAGAACAGAAAGCAGCAGTGCAGGCATTTGCTGCTTATACAAAAAACAGAACCTATGAGGGAGATTTATCCCAAGACACTATATTACCCCCTGTGTTTAATAGGGTGTCTTTGCCTCCCCTGGCACCACCGCCTTTTGATTCTGGTACTGAGGCAGCGAGCGAGCCGTCCGCATCCCCCGGAGAGAATGATTCATGGCCAAAACCGGCCCCGGGTTCCCTCCCTTGGAGCAGTGAGCCGATCCCTGGGACGGAAAGCGACCTAGCGGGGGCCATTGCCAGGGAGCGCAGGGAGGCTTGGGCTGCGCTGGCAAAGGAGGGCTTGGAGAAGGGGGATGATGATGCAGTTAGCTCGGCTACACAAATAACATGCCCGGTGACTTTTCCAACTCAGGCGGGGGGAGGTCTGCGAGCAATAACATCTGCTCTGAACTGGAAGTTGCTATCCAAGTTGCGATCGGGAGTTAGTGCATTTGGAGTGACAGCTGATGAGTTTATGGAGCTAGGAATGTTTATTTGCATTCAAGCCCAGGCCCTGACAGGACCAGATAAGTGCCGAGAGGCTGTGAGATTGATTAGACTGGCTAAAGACAGAGTAAAAGAACCTGGAATTAAGCAGGGCCAGGAAGAATCTTTTGGTTTGTTTATAGAGAATGCTGCAGCAGCGATAGAGAAAGCAGGGGTACCTGATTATGCGACAGAGGCTATGTTGAAACAGTGTGCTCTTCAGGACAGCAGGCAGGCTGCGAGGAATGTGCTTAACACGTTAGGTGCGAAAAAGAGACATTAGGGAGAATAGCTCAGATGCCGGTAGGATCAAAAGCATTCCTGGGAGATGCTATCAAACAGCTGGGGTTAAGGTCACAGGCAAAGGTTTCCCAAGATCAGGTGTTAGCTGCCCTTGCACCTCTTCAAAGTCCGACGCAGTTAAGCCGGCTCCACCGGACAACCATACGCGATGCTATCGATGTCCCTGCTTCCAACCTGCCACTGCAGGGAGCCTTGGGCTGGACCTAGCAGCCGCTGTAGAAATCACGCTGATGACACCGCACCCACAAAACATCCCGACGAGGTTAAAGGACCTATTGTTATGCGAGGTCGAGCGATGGGTGTACTGCTTTCAGGGAGATCATCTGCCTCTATGCTTGGATTATCTGTTATACCTCGAGTTATTGATGTGGATTTTACCGGGAAAATTATGGCTATGTTACACACCCCCTTTCCAGCACTTCAAATTAACAAGGGATGATTTTTGGAATACCGAACGGGCTGCTGACTGGTTTACGTCCGCTTCTTAAAGGAACGCACCCGACAAGTCCAAGCTGTGTTACTCCAGAGCAGCAGCACATTTTTCAGCAAATTATGCACTGTGTTACTCAAGGCCAAGTTTATCAGCGGGACTCAGAGTTGTCTATACACCTGACAATTTGGCACGGTCCCAAATACCTCCTTGGTGCACTGACTCAGCTGCAAAAGAAAACGGGAGAGATACGGGGGCTGTATGGGTACCTGCCAGGTGGACTTAGCCTGTTTTTGATGCAGTGACTGACAAGCAAGCTGCGATTGCTGCTGTTACAGCTGAAAGGACACTCGAAGGCTGTCGACGGGACTGTGGCCTGCTGCCAGACCTTTGAAGGACTGATTACAACTGTTGGGTCGATGTTTGAATTTTACATACGGGGTCCAGCGGGTCAAAAATGTCTTGACTGTAATAACCTGAATGTGCTGCTTGAGTAGCTTTGTATTGCAGGAGTTGTGGTAAAACCCTTTGGATAAGAACAGTCCGTAGTATGTGAATTGTAGTGTAACAAGTGCTCAGTTAACCATAATTTCAACGGCTAGCAGGGAGAGCTACATGAACAAACAAGATTAAGAGTCAGTCTGGCTTTAGAGCATTTTAAAACACCTGAGCAAAAGATCCTAATTTGTTTTTATTAAGAACTAAAGCATATCATTTGAAAGGGTTACAGCTCAGAGTAAGTCTCATATTGTCTCAGCGAAGTATAGATAATTAGTATAATTGTGAAAAACGCCAATCACTCTCTTTTGATATTTGTTAAAAGTTTAATAGTAATGAATGGTTATGAAAATAGTAATACAATTGGAGTTATAGTAATTTGGATAATTTAAATCAGGACAATATGAGACAATAAAAGCAAAGAGTTGCATACATCCAGGTACCTTTTTCTGGGCATCATGAGGCTGAAAAAGGACACCTGTTAACAAAGTATTAACCCTTGAAAATAATAGCCTCTTGCATACTGCTTAAATTCCATTCAAACACAGGATTCTGTCTGGTCAGGGTCAACTTCTTCCTTCTAATCCTAACAGTGCCTTCAAAGCGGGAAGAAGTTAGTTTCTTCTGATAAGAGGGCAGTAAATTTTCTTTCTCGGAGTGATTTAAGTGTTCTGTAGCTGCTATCTCACATAAGACTTTTCTATTTAGCAAAGCATCTTACATAGCATAGTTTCTATTTTAAAAATTTTATAACTTAAAACTATTTTTGACACAGTACTTAAGAGAATTGATATAGCATTGCTTCCTAACACAGCACATGTGGTGTTCATTTTAGTATTTGCAAAAAGCCAATTATAAAATACATGCATTTTTCACAGTACCCATAACACAGCATTCCATGATAAGGCCAATTAGCAGAGATCCCAACAAAGTCAAAACATAGTCAGTCGCTTGATACGAAAAGATGTGGCAAACAAAACTTCTTGCTTAAAAAGAAATGGGGGAAAATGTGGGCAGTTTTTTTTACTGAGACATAGTCCATGGGAAAAGTAACGTGAGAAAGAGCATCTGAGTAAGCCACAGCTGCCTAATTCAAGGACATGGTTTCTTTGAGCAAGAAGTTGTTTTATAAATTGTGTGATAACAGGAGGTAGAAGGGAGGCCACAAACATCTTGAGAAAAGGTGGGATTGACTTTTATAGCTGACCAGTAGTGAGCTATAATTTTGTAATATGCATGAGCCTTATTATTGTGATTATAAAAGTATTGCTGTTAATCAATAAAGTCGAGATTTGGCTGCATTAGAGGATGAGCAAGTCTCCCGTCTACTTTGTCAAATGGTGACCCCCGATGACGGACGAGCGACGTAAGACAGAGTTCGGGTCCTAAGCAGCGGGACGGCAACTAAGTGCGAACGAAGAGGGCTAGTAAGGCCGCACCGTGCCCTGGGTGACCGTATAGACGAGCCTGGCCGATACGTGCTGCCGAGACCTTGAAGGAGACTGCAACAGCGCTGACGAATTAGATATGGAAAGGCAAGCAGCATATGATTTATTTACCGCTTTCTTGCAAAAGCAGCAGATTAAGGGGATGACAAAGGAGTTACCGAGGCTCCTGCCATATGGGTATGTTAAGGGAATATTCGTAAATCCTCATACGGTACATGAGATAACAGAGTGGCGTAAGTTTGGGGAGGTGCTCTGGGAACCTATGTTAGAAGATGATAAAACGGCTGAAAAGATAGGGAAACTTTGGAGGGTGAGTCGTAATGAGTTTCTGCAGTATCAAGAAGAACAGAAAGCAGTGGTGCAGGCATTTGCTGCTTATACAAAAAACAGAACCTATGAGGGAGATTTATCCCAAGACACTATATTACCCCCTGTGTTTAATAGGGTGTCTTTGCCTCCCCTGGCACCACCGCCTTTTGATTCTGGTACTGAGGCAGCGAGCGAGCCGTCCGCATCCCCCGGAGAGAATGATTCATGGCCAAACCGGCCCCGGGTTCCCTCCCTTGGGGCAGTGAGCTGATCCCTGGGACGGACAGCGACCTAGCGGGGGCCATTGCCAGGGAGTGCAAGGAGGCTTGGGCTGCGCTGGCAAAGGAGGGCTTGGAGAAGGGGGATGACGATGCAGTTGCGGCGGCTACACAAATAACATGCCCGGTGACTTTTCCAACTCAGGCGGGGGGAGGTCTGCGAGCAATAACATCTGCGCTTAACTGGAAGTCGCTATCAAAGTTGCGATCGGGAGTTAGTGCATTTGGAGTGACAGCTGATGAGTTTATGGAGCTAGGAATGTTTATTTGCATTCAAGCCCAGGCCCTGACAGGACCAGATAAGTGCCGAGAGGCTGTGAGATTGATTAGACTGGCTAAAGACAGAGTAAAAGAACCTGGAATTAAGCAGGGCCAGGAAGAATCTTTTGGTTTGTTTATAGAGAATGCTGCAGCAGCGATAGAGAAAGCAGGGGTACCTGATTATGCGACAGAGGCTATGTTGAAACAGTGTGCTCTTCAGGACAGCAGGCAGGCTGCGAGGAATGTGCTTAACACGTTAGGTGCGAAAAAGAGACATTAGGGAGAATAGCTCAGATGCCGGTAGGATCAAAAGTATTCCTGGTAGATGCTATCAAACAGCTGGGGTTAAGGTCACAGGCAAAGGTTTCCCAAGATCAGGTGTTAGCTGCCCTTGCACCTCTTCAAAGTCCGACGCAGTTAAGCCGGCTCCACCGGACAACCATACGCGATGCTATCGATGTCCCTGCTTCCAACCTGCCACTGCAGGGAGCCTTGGGCTGGACCTAGCAGCCGCTGTAGAAATCACGCTGATGACACCGCACCCACAAAACATCCCGACGAGGTTAAAGGACCTATTGTTATGAGAGGTCGAGCGATGGGTGTACTGCTTTCAGGGAGATCATCTGCCTCTATGCTTGGATTATCTGTTTTACCTGGAGTTATTGATGTGGATTTTACCGGGAAAATTATGGCTATGTTACACACCCCCTTTCCAGCACTTCAAATTAACAAGGGATGATTTTTGGAATACCGAACGGGCTGCTGACTGGTTTACGTCCGCTTCTTAAAGGAACGCACCCGACAAGTCCAAGCTGTGTTACTCCAGAGCAGCAGCACATTTTTCAGCAAATTATGCACTGTGTTACTCAAGGCCAAGTTTATCAGCGGGACTCAGAGTTGTCTATACACCTGACAATTTGGCACGGTCCCAAATACCTCCTTGGTGCACTGACTCAGCTGCAAAAGAAAACGGGAGAGATACGGGGGCTGTATGGGTACCTGCCAGGTGGACTTAGCCTGTTTTTGATGCAGTGACTGACAAGCAAGCTGCGATTGCTGCTGTTACAGCTGAAAGGACACTCGAAGGCTGTCGACGGGACTGTGGCCTGCTGCCAGACCTTTGAAGGACTGATTACAACTGTTGGGTCGATGTTTGAATTTTACATACGGGGTCCAGCGGGTCAAAAATGTCTTGACTGTAATAACCTGAATGTGCTGCTTGAGTAGCTTTGTATTGCAGGAGTTGTGGTAAAACCCTTTGGATAAGAACAGTCCGTAGTATGTGAATTGTAGTGTAACAAGTGCTCAGTTAACCATAATTTCAACGGCTAGCAGGGAGAGCTACATGAACAAACAAGATTAAGAGTCAGTCTGGCTTTAGAGCATTTTAAAACACCTGAGCAAAAGATCCTAATTTGTTTTTATTAAGAACTAAAGCATATCATTTGAAAGGGTTACAGCTCAGAGTAAGTCTCATATTGTCTCAGCGAAGTATAGATAATTAGTATAATTGTGAAAAACGCCAATCACTCTCTTTTGATATTTGTTAAAAGTTTAATAGTAATGAATGGTTATGAAAATAGTAATACAATTGGAGTTATAGTAATTTGGATAATTTAAATCAGGACAATATGAGACAATAAAAGCAAAGAGTTGCATACATCCAGGTACCTTTTTCTGGGCATCATGAGGCTGAAAAAGGACACCTGTTAACAAAGTATTAACCCTTGAAAATAATAGCCTCTTGCATACTGCTTAAATTCCATTCAAACACAGGATTCTGTCTGGTCAGGGTCAACTTCTTCCTTCTAATCCTAACAGTGCCTTCAAAGCGGGAAGAAGTTAGTTTCTTCTGATAAGAGGGCAGTAAATTTTCTTTCTCGGAGTGATTTAAGTGTTCTGTAGCTGCTATCTCACATAAGACTTTTCTATTTAGCAAAGCATCTTACATAGCATAGTTTCTATTTTAAAAATTTTTATAACTTAAAACTATTTTTGACACAGTACTTAAGAGAATTGATATAGCATTGCTTCCTAACACAGCACATGTGGTGTTCATTTTAGTATTTGCAAAAAGCCAATTATAAAATACATGCATTTTTCACAGTACCCATAACACAGCATTCCATGATAAGGCCAATTAGCAGAGATCCCAACAAAGTCAAAACATAGTCAGTCGCTTGATACGAAAAGATGTGGCAAACAAAACTTCTTGCTTAAAAAAGAAATGGGGGAAAATGTGGGCAGTTTTTTTTTACTGAGACATAGTCCATGGGAAAAGTAACGTGAGAAAGAGCATCTGAGTAAGCCACAGCTGCCTAATTCAAGGACATGGTTTCTTTGAGCAAGAAGTTGTTTTATAAATTATGTGATAACAGGAGGTAAAAAAGAAGCCACAAACATCTTGAGAAAAGGTGGGATTGACTTTTTATAGCTGACCAATAGTGAGCTATAATTTTGCAATATGCATGAGCCTTATTACTGTGATTATAAAAGTATTGCTGTTAATCAATAAAGTTGAGATTTTGCTGCATTAGAGGATGAGCAAGTCTCCCGTCTACTTTGTCAAATGGTGACCCCCGATGACGGACGAGCGACGTAAGACAGAGTTCGGGTCCTAAGCAGCGGGACGGCAACTAAGTGCGAACGAAGAGGGCTAGTAAGGCCGCACCGTGCCCTGGGTGACCGTATAGACGAGCCTGGCCGATACGTGCTGCCGAGACCTTGAAGGAGACTGCAACAGCGCTGACGAATTAGATATGGAAAGGCAAGCAGCATATGATTTATTTACCGCTTTCTTGCAAAAGCAGCAGATTAAGGGGATGACAAAGGAGTTACCGAGGCTCCTGCCATATGGGTATGTTAAGGGAATATTCGTAAATCCTCATACGGTACATGAGATAACAGAGTGGCGTAAGTTTGGGGAGGTGCTCTGGGAACCTATGTTAGAAGATGATAAAACGGCTGAAAAGATAGGGAAACTTTGGAGGGTGAGTCGTAATGAGTTTCTGCAGTATCAAGAAGAACAGAAAGCAGTGGTGCAGGCATTTGCTGCTTATACAAAAAACAGAACCTGTAAGGGATATTTATCCCAAGACGCTATATTACCCCCTGTGTTTAATAGGGTGTCATTGCCTCCCCCGGCACCACCGCCTCTTAATTCTGGTACCGAGGCAGCGAGCGAGCCGTCCGCATCCCCCGGAGAGAATGATTCATGGCCAAAACCGGCCCCGGGTTCCCTCCCTCGGAGCAGTGAGCCGATCCCTGGGACGGAAAGCGACCTAGCGGGGGCCATTGCCAGGGAGCGCAGGGAGGCTTGGGCTGCGCTGGCAAAGGAGGGCTTGGAGAAGGGGGATGACGATGCAGTTGCGGCGGCTACACAAATAACATGCCCGGTGACTTTTCCAACTCAGGCGGGGGGAGGTCTGCGAGCAATAACATCTGCGCTTAACTGGAAGTCGCTATCAAAGTTGCGATCGGGAGTTAGTGCATTTGGAGTGACAGCTGATGAGTTTATGGAGCTAGGAATGTTTATTTGCATTCAAGCCCAGGCCCTGACAGGACCAGATAAGTGCCGAGAGGCTGTGAGATTGATTAGACTGGCTAAAGACAGAGTAAAAGAACCTGGAATTAAGCAGGGCCAGGAAGAATCTTTTGGTTTGTTTATAGAGAATGCTGCAGCAGCGATAGAGAAAGCAGGGGTACCTGATTATGCGACAGAGGCTATGTTGAAACAGTGTGCTCTTCAGGACAGCAGGCAGGCTGCGAGGAATGTGCTTAACACGTTAGGTGCGAAAAAGAGACATTAGGGAGAATAGCTCAGATGCCGGTAGGATCAAAAGCATTCCTGGGAGATGCTATCAAACAGCTGGGGTTAAGGTCACAGGCAAAGGTTTCCCAAGATCAGGTGTTAGCTGCCCTTGCACCTCTTCAAAGTCCGACGCAGTTAAGCCGGCTCCACCGGACAACCATACGCGATGCTATCGATGTCCCTGCTTCCAACCTGCCACTGCAGGGAGCCTTGGGCTGGACCTAGCAGCCGCTGTAGAAATCACGCTGATGACACCGCACCCACAAAACATCCCGACGAGGTTAAAGGACCTATTGTTATGCGAGGTCGAGCGATGGGTGTACTGCTTTCAGGGAGATCATCTGCCTCTATGCTTGGATTATCTGTTATACCTCGAGTTATTGATGTGGATTTTACCGGGAAAATTATGGCTATGTTACACACCCCCTTTCCAGCACTTCAAATTAACAAGGGATGATTTTTGGAATACCGAACGGGCTGCTGACTGGTTTACGTCCGCTTCTTAAAGGAACGCACCCGACAAGTCCAAGCTGTGTTACTCCAGAGCAGCAGCACATTTTTCAGCAAATTATGCACTGTGTTACTCAAGGCCAAGTTTATCAGCGGGACTCAGAGTTGTCTATACACCTGACAATTTGGCACGGTCCCAAATACCTCCTTGGTGCACTGACTCAGCTGCAAAAGAAAACGGGAGAGATACGGGGGCTGTATGGGTACCTGCCAGGTGGACTTAGCCTGTTTTTGATGCAGTGACTGACAAGCAAGCTGCGATTGCTGCTGTTACAGCTGAAAGGACACTCGAAGGCTGTCGACGGGACTGTGGCCTGCTGCCAGACCTTTGAAGGACTGATTACAACTGTTGGGTCGATGTTTGAATTTTACATACGGGGTCCAGCGGGTCAAAAATGTCTTGACTGTAATAACCTGAATGTGCTGCTTGAGTAGCTTTGTATTGCAGGAGTTGTGGTAAAATCCTTTGGATAAGAACAGTCCGTAGTATGTGAATTGTAGTGTAACAAGTGCTCAGTTAACCATAATTTCAACGGCTAGCAGGGAGAGCTACATGAACAAACAAGATTAAGAGTCAGTCTGGCTTTAGAGCATTTTAAAACACCTGAGCAAAAGATCCTAATTTGTTTTTATTAAGAACTAAAGCATATCATTTGAAAGGGTTACAGCTCAGAGTAAGTCTCATATTGTCTCAGCGAAGTATAGATAATTAGTATAATTGTGAAAAACGCCAATCACTCTCTTTTGATATTTGTTAAAAGTTTAATAGTAATGAATGGTTATGAAAATAGTAATACAATTGGAGTTATAGTAATTTGGATAATTTAAATCAGGACAATATGAGACAATAAAAGCAAAGAGTTGCAGACATCCAGGTACCTTTTTCTGGGCATCATGAGGCTGAAAAAGGACACCTGTTAACAAAGTATTAACCCTTGAAAATAATAGCCTCTTGCATACTGCTTAAATTCCATTCAAACACAGGATTCTGTCTGGTCAGGGTCAACTTCTTCCTTCTAATCCTAACAGTGCCTTCAAAGCGGGAAGAAGTTAGTTTCTTCTGATAAGAGGGCAGTAAATTTTCTTTCTCGGAGTGATTTAAGTGTTCTGTAGCTGCTATCTCACATAAGACTTTTCTATTTAGCAAAGCATCTTACATAGCATAGTTTCTATTTTAAAAATTTTTATAACTTAAAACTATTTTTGACACAGTACTTAAGAGAATTGATATAGCATTGCTTCCTAACACAGCACATGTGGTGTTCATTTTAGTATTTGCAAAAAGCCAATTATAAAATACATGCATTTTTCACAGTACCCATAACACAGCATTCCATGATAAGGCCAATTAGCAGAGATCCCAACAAAGTCAAAACATAGTCAGTCGCTTGATACGAAAAGATGTGGCAAACAAAACTTCTTGCTCAAAAAAGAAACGGGGGAAAATGTCGACAGTTTTTTTTACTGAGACATAGTCCATGGGAAAAGTAACGTGAGAAAGAGCATCTGAGAAAGCCACAGCTGCCTAATTCAAGGACATGGTTTCTTTGAGCAAGAAGTTGTTTTATAAATTATGTGATAACAGGAGGTAAAAAAGAAGCCACAAACATCTTGAGAAAAGGTGGGATTGACTTTTTATAGCTGACCAATAGTGAGCTATAATTTTGCAATATGCATGAGCCTTATTACTGTGATTATAAAAGTATTGCTGTTAATCAATAAAGTTGAGATTTTGCTGCATTAGAGGATGAGCAAGTCTCCCGTCTACTTTGTCAAATGGTGACCCCCGATGACGGACGAGCGACGTAAGACAGAGTTCGGGTCCTAAGCAGCGGGACGGCAACTAAGTGCGAACGAAGAGGGCTAGTAAGGCCGCACCGTGCCCTGGGTGACCGTATAGACGAGCCTGGCCGATACGTGCTGCCGAGACCTTGAAGGAGACTGCAACAGCGCTGACGAATTAGATATGGAAAGGCAAGCAGCATATGATTTATTTACCGCTTTCTTGCAAAAGCAGCAGATTAAGGGGATGACAAAGGAGTTACCGAGGCTCCTGCCATATGGGTATGTTAAGGGAATATTCGTAAATCCTCATACGGTACATGAGATAACAGAGTGGCGTAAGTTTGGGGAGGTGCTCTGGGAACCTATGTTAGAAGATGATAAAACGGCTGAAAAGATAGGGAAACTTTGGAGGGTGAGTCGTAATGAGTTTCTGCAGTATCAAGAAGAACAGAAAGCAGTGGTGCAGGCATTTGCTGCTTATACAAAAAACAGAACCTGTAAGGGATATTTATCCCAAGACGCTATATTACCCCCTGTGTTTAATAGGGTGTCATTGCCTCCCCCGGCACCACCGCCTCTTAATTCTGGTACCGAGGCAGCGAGCGAGCCGTCCGCATCCCCGGAGAGAATGATTCATGGCCAAAACCGGCCCCGGGTTCCCTCCCTCGGAGCAGTGAGCCGATCCCTGGGACGGAAAGCGACCTAGCGGGGGCCATTGCCAGGGAGCGCAGGGAGGCTTGGGCTGCGCTGGCAAAGGAGGGCTTGGAGAAGGGGGATGACGATGCAGTTGCGGCGGCTACACAAATAACATGCCCGGTGACTTTTTCAACTCAGGCGGGGGGAGGTCTGCGAGCAATAACATCTGCGCTTAACTGGAAGTCGCTATCAAAGTTGCGATCGGGAGTTAGTGCATTTGGAGTGACAGCTGATGAGTTTATGGAGCTAGGAATGTTTATTTGCATTCAAGCCCAGGCCCTGACAGGACCAGATAAGTGCCGAGAGGCTGTGAGATTGATTAGACTGGCTATAGACAGAGTAAAAGAACCTGGAATTAAGCAGGGCCAGGAAGAATCTTTTGGTTTGTTTATACATCAAGTTGCTGCCGCGATAGAGAAAGCAGGGGTACCTGATTATGCGACAGAGGCTATGTTGAAACAGTGTGCTTTTCAGGACAGCAGGCAGGCTGCGAGGAATGTGCTTGACAGGTTAGGTGCGAATTGGGCCATAAAAGAGGCATTAGGGAGAATAGCTCAGATGCCAGTAGGATCAAAAGTATTTCTGGGAGATGCTATCAAACAGCTGGGGTTAAGGTTACAGGAGCAGGCAATGGTTTCTCAAGATCAGGTGTTAGCTGCCCTTGCACCCCTTCAAAGTCCGACGCAGTTAAGCCAGCTCCACCGGACAACCGTACGTGATGCTACCGATGTCCCTGCCTCCAACCTGCCACCGCAGGAAGCCTTGGGCTGGACCTAGCAGCCGCTGTAGAAATCATGCAAAGGACTCCGCACCCACAAAAAACAACCAGACGAGGTTAAAGGACCTATTGTTATGCGAGGTCGAGCGATGGGTGCACTGCTTTCAGGGAGATCATCTGCCTCTATGCTTGGATTATTTGTTTTACCTGGAGTTATTGATGTGGATTTTACCGGGAAAATTATGGTTATGCTACACACCCCCTTTCCACCACTTCAAATTAACAAGGGGCGATTTTTGGAATACCGAACGGGCTGCTGGCTGGTTTATGTCCGCTTTTTAAAGGCACAGACCCGACAAGTCCAATCTGTGTTACTCCGGAGCAGCAGCACATTTTTCAGCAAATTATGCACTGTGTTACTCAAGGACAAGTTTATCAGCAGGACTCAGAGTTGTCTATACACCTGACAATTTGGCACGGTCCCAAATACCTCCTTGGTGCACTGACTCAGCTGCAAAAGAAAACGGGAGAGATACGGGGGCTGTATGGGTACCTGCCGAGTGGACTAAACCTGTTTTTGATGCAGTGACTGACAAGCAAGCTGAGCCTACGATCGCTGCTGTTACAGCTGAAAGGACACTCGAAGGCTGTCGACGGGACTGTGGCCTGCTGCCAGACCTTTGAAGGACTGATTACAACTGTTGGGTCGATGTTTGAATTTTACATACGGGGTCCAGCGGGTCAAAAATGTCTTGACTGTAATAACCTGAATGTGCTGCTTGAGTAGCTTTGTATTGCAGGAGTTGTGGTAAAACCCTTTGGATAAGAACAGTCCGTAGTATGTGAATTGTAGTGTAACAAGTGCTCAGTTAACCATAATTTCAACGGCTAGCAGGGAGAGCTACATGAACAAACAAGATTAAGAGTCAGTCTGGCTTTAGAGCATTTTAAAACACCTGAGCAAAAGATCCTAATTTGTTTTTATTAAGAACTAAAGCATATCATTTGAAAGGGTTACAGCTCAGAGTAAGTCTCATATTGTCTTTGCGAAGTATAGATAATTAGTATAATTGTGAAAAATGCCAATCACTTGCTTTTGAAATTGTTAAAAGTTTAATAGTAATGGAATGGTTATGAAAATAGTAATACAATTGGAGTTATAGTAATTTGGATAATTTAAATCAGGACAATATGAGACAATAAAGCAAAGAGTTGCAGACATCCAGGTACCTTTTTCTGGGCATCATGAGGCTGAAAAAGGACACCTGTTAACAAAGTATTAACCCTTGAAAATAATAGCCTCTTGCATACTGCTTAAATTCCATTCAAACACAGGATTCTGTCTGGTCAGGGTCAACTTCTTCCTTCTAATCCTAACAGTGCCTTCAAAGCGGGAAGAAGTTAGTTTCTTCTGATAAGAGGGCAGTAAATTTTCTTTCTCGGAGTGATTTAAGTGTTCTGTAGCTGCTATCTCACAGAAGACTTTTCTATTTAGCAAAGCATCTTACATAGCATAGTTTCTATTTTAAAAATTTTTATAACTTAAAACTATTTTTGACACAGTACTTAAGAGAATTGATATAGCATTGCTTCCTAACACAGCACATGTGGTGTTCATTTTAGTATTTGCAAAAAGCCAATTATAAAATACATGCATTTTTCACAGTACCCATAACACAGCATTCCATGATAAGGCCAATTAGCAGAGATCCCAACAAAGTCAAAACATAGTCAGTCGCTTGATACGAAAAGATGTGGCAAACAAAACTTCTTGCTCAAAAAAGAAACGGGGGAAAATGTCGACAGTTTTTTTTACTGAGACATAGTCCATGGGAAAAGTAACGTGAGAAAGAGCATCTGAGAAAGCAACAGCTGCCTAATTCAAGGACATGGTTTCTTTGAGCAAGAAGTTGTTTTATAAATTATGTGATAACAGGAGGTAAAAAAGAAGCCACAAACATCTTGAGAAAAGGTGGGATTGACTTTTTATAGCTGACCAATAGTGAGCTATAATTTTGCAATATGCATGAGCCTTATTACTGTGATTATAAAAGTATTGCTGTTAATCAATAAAGTTGAGATTTTGCTGCATTAGAGGATGAGCAAGTTTCCCGTCCACCTCGTCATGACCCTTTTCTCCAGTATGAGCAGATGCCCACGTAGCAGAGGAGAAGGTGTCAATAGATACGTGCACATACTTAAGTCGGCCAAATTTGGCAATATGATTGACATCTGTTTACCAAAGCTGCAAGGCTTTCAGACCTCCGGGGTTCACCCCTGTTGGTAAAGGTGCAGCGAGTCCATGACAGTCAGTGCAAAAACTGACAATGTCATGAGCCTCAGTTGGTGTTAAGTGAAATTGCTTCTGCAGGTATGTGCACTTTGATGGAAAAAATCATGCCACGCTTTGGTTTGCACAATCTTGTCAGGCTGAGGCGCTACCCAGGCAGGGTTAGCTAGCCTGTCAGCCCTGGCATTACTTTCTGTTACGAAACCTGGTAAATTGGTGTGACTTCGAATGTGCAAGATGTAATATGAATGAACTTGGGTCTGAATTGCACACCACAAAGTTTTCAATAACTGAAAGAAAACTGCATTATTGACTTCTTTCAGAAGTGAACAATCCAAACGTTTGGTTATGTCTGCGACATAAGCAGAATCAGTGACCAAGTTCAGGCGCACCTGAGAAAATTTTTGGAATGCCATGGCAACAGGCTTTAATTCAACCAATTGGACTGAGCCTGACTCATGGCCTTCCAGCACTTGCCACTCAGATTAATCCTTCCAAGTAACAATGGTTTTCCCTGTTTTTCCTAAGCTGTCAGGGAAGACAGTGGGTCCTTGCACTGGCACCCGACTATTTTTTGGCTGCAAAGACACATTGGTTGATTTTGCCAACTGCAATAACTTAAGACTGGGCAGATGATAGGCAGTCTGCCCTCAGAAGTTTTGCCCTGCACTTTGCAAAAGAGCACGGTTATTGAAGCTCCATTCAAAGACTTCCTGCTCGATTGGAATAATAATTTTTGAGGGATCAGCTGCCATTAATTGCAAACACTGTTGACTGCATTTGATTATCAAATGAGCAATGAATTCAAACAACATGGGTGCTGTCTTTTTCGGGTGATGGGGCAAGAAGACCCATTCCAAAATGGGCAAGAGATCAGACTACTTGTCACTCCATTGGCCAATGATACCTGTAGGATGAAAATCTGGATTGGTAATGGAAACAGTGATATCAATGGAAGGATCTACTTGATAAACCTGACAAGTAGAAACAGCTTGTTGGACTTCCTCCAGCGCTTGTCATGCCTCAGGAGTCAATTTCCAAGGTGAATTCAGGTCAGGGTCCTCCCTTAGAATGTTATACAGCAGGGACAATAGTGTCATGGTTAGCCCTAAATAAGGACATAACCAACTGATGACACCCAGCACTTTCTTGGCATCATTCAGAGTCTTAATAGAATCCGAGAATTGCACCTCTTGATGGTGAATGGTTTGATCCAGAATTTTGACTCCCAAATATTTCCAAGGAGGATGCTGTTGAACCTTCTCCAGAGCCTCTTGAAGCCCATAAGAATGCAGAGCAGAGAACAGCTGAGGCTGTATCCTCAGCAACTCATCCTGGGTGGATGCTGCCACCAGGATGTTGTCCATGTAGTGATAGCAATATGTGTCAGGAAACCGCTCACAGACTCCAGACAGGGCCTGAGCCACATACCATTGACAAATAGTTGGGCTATTTCTACAGTCCTAGTGGCAAAACTTTCCAATGATATCTCTGCACAGGTCCAGCATTGTTAATTGCAGGCACAGCACAGGTAAACTTTGGTTTGTCATCAAGATGCAAAGGAATTGAGAAGAAAGAATCCTTTAAATCAATGATCAAAATTTCCCATCCCATAGGGAGCATGGTGGGTGAGGGCATACCAAGCTGCAATGCCCCCATACTTTCCATCACTGCATTAATTTTTCTGGAGGTACTGTAACAGCCTCCATTTCCCAGATTTTTTCTTTATCGCAAAGACAGGAGTATTCCAGAGACTAGTAGAAGTCTCAATGTGTCCCTGTTGAAGTTGTTCCTGAACCAATTCACGAAGGGCGACCAATTTTTCTTTTGTCAGGGGCCACTGGTTCTCCCAGATGGGTCTGCTCACTAGCCACTGTAAAGGTAATGTCGCAGACACCTTTTGTGAAAAATCCTTTCTTAGGATTTTTCCTGTTGGAGCTGAGAAGTTTCAGCAACAAATGTAAACAATTATTATCTGCTGCTGTGGAATGCAACAGGTCCACCTGTGATTGGTCTCCTGTAGATGTTTGGATTTACTGACCAGTCACTGCAGAGCTGGCTCTCGCTCTCTGTCGGAACCAGCTCCTTTGTTATTCATTCTTTCTATTCTATTCTTAGCTTAGCCAGTTTCTGAAGAAACCCTTTCTTTTCTATTTCTTTTTTAGTATAGTTATAATGTAATATATATATATCTATATCATAAAATAATAAATCAAGCCTTCTAATCATGGAGTCAACATCCTCATCTCTCTCTCATCCTGCAAACCCTTGTGACCACAGTCACAAGGTAACATAGGATATTTTCCACCCTTCAGCACAGTGGCCCCAATCAAAAATGTGCCCAAATCCGTACCCCCCAGGCTGCCAATACATCCCACCCCCAGAGACTGATTGGAGATGTAGTGACATAGGACCAAACTGTAGCTGTCTGCCCATCTACGTTTTTGATCAGCACAGACCGTTGACTTACAAAGGTCTGCATTGCACCCCCCACCCATTTGATGGCCAAACATAGGAAGCCAAAGACCATGTAGGAGACCATGCAGAGAAGGAGATGATTGTTGCATCAGCCCCTGTGTCAATCAAACCTCAGAGCTGGATCTGAGGCAGGCTGACACCCGGTAGAATCAGGGTACATGTCATCTGTGGTCACTGAGCAGAAATATCTGCAGTCCAGAAGACTTGTGGCAGTCTTGTGCATCCAAAGCTGTCATCTCCACAAGTCTGCTGGTCAGTCCTGGGGAGACGTGACTGAAAAGGCACAATTAAGAAATCCCTCTTCGGTAAACAATCTCTATAACACATTCCACATGTGCACAACAGCTGCAGCAAGTGGAGATAAAAATTGTTTATCATACTTTTTCTGAGCTTTCTCACAGCCTTTCCCAGGAAAATCCTGGGAAAGTCTGCATCTCTCTCTGTTCAGAGGCTATGAGAATATCACAGCCAAAACAGACATTTTATAGTCTACAGAACCTACTTTAGAACATGCTTGGACCATGTCTGTCAATGTTGGGTCGCCTGGAAGAGCATTTATGATCTTCCTACAATCGTTTGCGTTGTGTCTTGCTAATTGCTTACACAGCATCTGCCTCAAATTATCATCCTCAACCTGCTTTTCCAGGGCTGCTTTAATTTTCTCAACAAATGGCAGAAATGGTTCTCTTATTCCTTGAGTTATTGTCACCTATTGTGGCTTGGGAGCGGCTGTTTCTGTAGTTGCTAACAGTGTTCCAAAGCCTATCTTTTGCCTCTGCTTGAGAATGGCAGGGTCCCAGGTAACCTGAAGATCAGGATTGGAGAAGGCATACCTGGGATCATTTGGAGGCAATTGCAGGTTGCCTGCTGCAGCCCTATCAGCCATCTTCCTCCAGTTGTCCTTAAAAACTTTAAATTGTACAAGTTGGAACAATATTTGAGCTATATGTTTAAGATCAAATGGAGCAAGCAGGTCAGTGTTTAACACTGATAATTTGCATAACTTGTGAAGAACCAAGCCCATATTTTGCTACCTTATCTTGCAAATCTTGCACGAGTTGCCATACTATGACACCATGCTTATCGACTTGTCCTGTATTTGGGACAGCTTTATGTCCCTTGCGACAGAACATTGCCTCCCTGATCCATCCGTGTCCCCTCCTGGATTACCTACTTGACTGTCCCCTGTGGCCCCTTCTGCTGCATTTATGGCGTTGATGAGTCCACCCCCGGGCATCCCCACCTTCTCTAACAGGTCCCAATCCCCATTCTCCAGAGTCATTTGACCATTTCCCAAAAATGGCGAGAGTTCATCGGTCGCATGGTCACCGGACAAGGGGCCAGCATACAGAGATGACTCTGGGATGATGTTGCTGCTTGTCGGTGCTGGCGTTCTGCCGCCAGGTCACACCACCAGTGGGGCCAGGTTGCCGATATTCGTCGCTGTCACTGTCCGTGTCCTGGGGTGGGGGCCAGCTGCAAGCCCCGAGGGGGGGAAGTTGGTAAAAGCCAGCGGGGCGGAGGACCTGGCCATGGCGGGCTGTATGAGGGACCCAGCCATGGCGGATGGCACAGGCTGCCCAGCCATGGCGGGTGGCATGGGCTGTGGCAGTGAAGCTGCAAGAGACATGATGCCTGCTGATTCACACACAGCAGATGGAGGAGGAGGAAGAGGAGGAGGCACAGACCATTGAGCCATTTCTGCAGATGAAAGTGGAGGGGCAGTGGGGGAGCCGAAGGCGGCGCAAATGGAGGGGGATGCTCCGCCAGGTCCAATCAGGATGCAGTTACCGAAGTCGTCAGGAGCGGCGTCGCAAGAGAAGGATATTTCAGCTTTATATAATCATGGGAGAAAGGATATTTTGGCAAAACATAGTCCCTGGGTGAGGGGTAGATTCTGTGGGGAATCTCCATGTCTCTTGAGGGTCTGGGCATAGTCAAGAAAGAGCTGACAGCCATCCACCTGGCCCCCTCTCCCCCCAGGGTGTCTGTGTCTACAGAGAGAGCATCTTCGCTTTCTGAACTCCCCATCTCTGTTTCACTTCCCCTTGGGGTCCAACCTTGCAAAGATCTTGAAAGGATCCCCAGGTAACTGCTAACTGAGGTGCGGTTTTATCTCTGCTGATGACCTTGTTCCACAGGCAGTTGCCTAGTTACTGCCAAGTCTCTGGATTAAATGTGGTGTCCATGTCTACTGAAAAGTCATGGGACCTTGCCCAGGCAAGTAAAGCACGCAGGGAATGATCTGACACAGGAACCCCCATACGTCCTTCCATGTAGAAAGAACTAATCTCTTTTCGGTAGAAAGTTGATTCTCTATGTTAAAGGTCACCCTTCTCAGCAGCCCGCACGAAGCAGTAGTCGATCCCGGGATGTAGACACTTTAGCTATGGTGGGAAAAGCCATTCCACCCTAGCTCTTTGGCATTGGGCTGCTCCCCGTGGTCATGAAAAGACCAGCCGTCTCAAGGAGGCATGGGGAAAATCGCTGTTACCTCTCTTAAATGGAGGACAGAGGGAGTCAAGTCTGTCCTGCGAGGACCAGCGGGGCTGCCGAGACCTCTCCCGATGGGATAGATCCAGTGTCCTGCTCGTCCTGCAGTTTCTGGAGGGGATCACCAGATGTCGCCATTGAGTTAGGAACGGCTAAAGGAAGGTGACATTGACTCCAATGCTCAGAAAGCATGAAGCGAGGTTTATTAGGAACTACACATATTTTATAGACAGGATCGTTCACCCAGAACTGTGGGAACCCAGAACATCCCTCTGGTTGTCCAGGACGGCCAAGACCCCTGCCAGGGGGCTCAAAAGCCCTGGCACAGAGCCCAAAACACCTGTGGTTTTGATTATGACCCCTGGAGCAAATTACCAACCTTATATGAAGATCAGCAAGCCACAACAGTTTAAGCAGAATAATAGTGAAGTTATCACGGGGTGGAAAAGTAGATTTTAGGGGCTTTGGTATGGGGGTTCAGGAGGCAAGATGGAGGAAACTGGGTGTGTCCAGTCTTTCTCCTTCTTCTTCTTGGCCTCCATCTTCTGCTGTGATGTTGGCACTTACAGATTGGTTTAGAGTAGAAGCTCACTGTCTAACACAGATGATGGGTATTGGAAAGTAATTGTAAACACTGTATACATAGTTTTTAGTATAAAGACATAACACTGCCCCGGGGGCAGGCAGTGTGCCTGGAACTGTCCTGCTGGTCGGACCTCAGCAGGGCAGTAGAAAATTTTTTGTAGATAAGACGCAATAAACAACCTTGAGACTGAGAACTGAAGAACTCCAACTCATTCTTCAAGTGCCTAGGCTGGGAAAAGAGACTTTTAACAATCAAGGGGTCGCAGAGACCCAGAAAGGCCCCGAGAAGAACCTGATTGGTTCTTAACACCCTTCATACTATTGGTTAATTAGGAACAACACCGTTTTGTAAATATCTTTCCATAAATATCATGTACAAACATTCCACATGTTCACAAACACGAGGTGCAGAGATTAAGAAAATAATTGTTCTAATTCTTTCTCTGAGTTTTCTCACAACTTCCCTAGGACGATGCCTGGGCAAGTTATCTGTTTCTTTCTCTGACTAACTGTCAGCATCCACATCACTCAGTCACAGAAAATTTGAAAGACTTACAGTCGAGTCCTTGCAGGCTTCATGGGTTCTTGTTGCTATTAGTTAGGTCATCAACGTACTGCAGATGTGTACCTTCCCCAAGTGGCAGTGTCCAGGCTTCCAGTTCTTTAGCTAACTGATCTTCAAATATTGTGGGGCTATTTTTGAATCCTTGTGGGAATGCAGTCCATGTAAGTTGTCTTTTTTTCCCGTGTTTTGGGGTTTTCCCATTCAAAGCAAAAATTTCCTGAGTGCTTTCAGCTAATGGCAGACAAAAGAAAGCATCTTTTAGATCTAAAACTGAAAACCACACCCAGTGACTCCGTAATTTTGTAAGTAAAGTGTAAGGATTCGCCACTACAGGATGCAGTTTTTGTTATTATGTTTATCGCCCTCAGGTCTTGAATTAATCAATAATTTCCATTTATCATTTTTACTGGAAAAATTGGGGTATTGTAGGGAGACCTGCACTCTTTCAACAACCCTTGATCAATGAATCTAGTAATTATTGGTTCCATTCCTACTCATGCTTCATGTCTTAATGGATATTGCTTAACTGACACTGGTTGTGACCCTTCTAGTAGTTCAATAACCACTGGAGAAGCCCATTTTGATCTCCTTGGAATTTCAGCATCCCATACTAATGGGATTACCTGATCTGTTATTTCACTATCTATGGGTATTTCTCCTTCTTCAGGGATATTTGTTAAACTTAAGGCCATTGAGACAGAGTGAAAAATCCCCCATAGCAGAAATCCCTTTTGAATTAGGTTAAAAGTCTAAAAGGGTAAAAAGTCTGTAAGCCAAAGTTGAAGGGGAAAACTGCAAAACAGATACTAGAGAGACTGATAAAGTAATCAGAGACATGAAGCAAGGCCAAGACAACCTGACCTAAGAATTCCTTTTGATAAAGAAGAACTAGCAGCAAATGTCACAGCGAAGTCCACAAAAATGAATATGTATGAGCCTATTGTGAAACTGTATGCATATGTATGTAGAAAGGGGATAAAAGGAGACCTGAAGTTCTCAGAGGTACGCATGCCCTTTTAGTACCTTTGAAGTACGAAGTACGCATGCGTCCAGCGCTGCAATAAACACATACCGGTTCTATACAACTTTGTAAAAGTTGTCTAGTTCTCTTCTTTTCTCCGCAAAACACCATAATTAATTTTTCCTTGGGAACCTTTAATCTCATTCCTTGTCCTGTAAATTCTATTTTTTCTTCTAACCAGGTTAATAGGTCCCTGCCTAATAGTAGTTTTGGTGATTTTGGAAGATATAAAATTAGTGTATTCCCATCTTTTTACCCAATGTAAATTTTAAGGGTTTCAAAAAGTAGGCTTTTTCGGTTTTTCTTGTGACTCCAACAACTTGGATATAATCATTGCTTATCAGACTCAAAGTCTGGTTCAGGACTTAGAATGTGGCTCTAGTATCCACTAAAAACTCCACCTCCCATTCCCCCAGCCTAACTTTAACCAGCGGGTCTGCTAGGGAAGGACCTGCTGGTCCCCATCACTCTTGATACAGCTGTGCTACAGTCACTGGTTCTGGTGGTGCTGATGGTTGTGTCATTGGAATTGCGGTGCAGTTCATAGGACACTGTCTTTTCCAAAGTCCTTCCTGCTTACATTGGGCACATGGAGTAGGGCTTAGGTGTTGCTGTCTTTGTCCTCTAGGTGGAGGCCTTCTCCCACCTCTGGGGAATCTCGGTCCTGTAACCTGGGCAACTGCCACCATAAAGGGCTGTGCTCTTTTTATATACTTCCCATGCTGTTGCTAAAAGCTTTTCTAAATTCCAGTGACTTGGCTCCCTAACATTTTGCAATTTTCTGCATATATCTGGTGCTGATTGACCCATCAACAGAGATATTAACTGTTGTTGCCCAATTTCAGAAGCTGGATCTAGCGTAGTATGTCTCCTCATATGAACCCTCAATCTTTCTACAAATGAACCTGGGGATTGAATAGTTTCTTGGTGAATATCAAACAATAATGACCAATTAATTGTTTTGGGTATAGCATTTAGCAGTCCCCGGTGTACTAATTTCCTATATCTAACTAAAAATGGCGATGTTTGTGGATCATTTGGTTCCCAATGTGGATTGGATGTAGGAAAAATGTTATCTACATTCCAATATAGGGTTCCAGTGGCTATTTGTCCTTGCCCATGTGTTTTTACTGCAGATATTACAGCTACATTTTCTGTCTCAGTTAACTCTGATAGCATTAAATCTATATCCTCCCAATCAGCATTTTGATTTCTAACAACTAATTCAAACCTCTTTGCTACCTTTTCAGGGTCATCTCTATACATTCTGGCTGCCTCTCTCAGGGATTTAAATCCAAAGCTGTAGTGTTTTAACTTTTGTTATTCCTTCCTCTGGCCCTATCACTTTGTCTAAGCAGTACAGCAAGCTTCTTCTCTACAGGGGCCTTACTCCTAGTTCTGGATGATATTCCTGAGCTAGCCTTGCTTGTCCCTTTGTCCCCACTATCCTCTGGGGATGTTGGGGATACTGGGGACGTTGTCCCTGATGTTAGGGTGTCACCACTGCACTTCATTAAGTCCTGGGTTTCTAAGGGATCCTGGTCTCCCTCGGCTTTGAGCTTTAAACATCTTTGCCCTATACTGCATGATGAGCAACACCTCTTCATGCAGTTTTTTCCTTTTGCTTCCTTTTCTAAAAACAGGACCATCAAGTGCGGTGGTGCTAAATTAATGTCACACTGCTTCTACCACTCCAGCTTGCGTCTCAAAGTAAAGAAACAGTCCACATAAGAAATTTCATCTCATTTTCTTTGTCTTCTCAAAAACAGCATTAATTGTAACAAGGTGTTATAATTTGAAGTCCCATTTTCTGGCCACTTTTTACCATAATCTAGTTTATACAGTGGCCACCATTGATTATAGTACTTAATCAAGGTGCTCTTTTACATACTTCCTCGACGGATTCCTCCCAATTCTTTCCAATGTGCTAACACGCATCTTAATGGACTTTTCTGGATTATCTCTTTGCTTACTGGTGATCCCATTGTCTCTCCTGACTGCTTTCTCTCCTTTCTCTTTTCTCTTTCTTCAACGCAAACCTAACTTTACACTTTCTACACATTTTCTCCTAGTTTTCTTCCTAAATCTCTCAACTCCAGGGAACCAACTCCCTTCTTCTACATACTAAGGCAACAATAGATGTTCTTCGTTATTTTCTTCTTATCCTCAACCACTCTTCTCTTACTCTAGCATGGTCTCCCCCTTTATTATCTGTCAAGTTATTTATCCTTGCTCTTTCTAGTCTAATACTAAGCTCGCTCTCCTGGCAGCTTGGAGACCACTTACTCCTTTTAGTGGATGCACAGTAACACTTTCTCTGGCAATTTGCACATGTGCACAAAGTCCAAGTCTCACAACTATTCCTACACACTCAACACAGGATTTCAAAAGGAGCTGGGATGAAATTAAATGGAATTACATCAGGAAAATATTGGGAGTCTGGGTGTTCCCAATCAAGAGCTAAAATTCTCCTTTGCCAAACATATGACCTATCTCCATTAAGATAACAAATGTTAACTCTAAACCATCGATCCCGACAACTTGTACTCATTCATTCATTATCACCCGTTTCGCTTTTCTGTGACCGTTCCCGTCACTGGGTTATGGAACTGCAGATAGAGCTCTGCACTAGTTTTGTGCCTGCAGCACGTCTCTTTCACTCCCACTCATACATAATAACATGACAAGAAAACAACAGCAGGGACTGCAACCTCTGGGGGACTCTAACCACAACCCTGGGGGCCTCTCACCCCTTATTCCTTAAAGGTACCTCAGGGTTTTCAACCCACCCTTGAGGACTTGAACCCCAGACCTCTCACGAGTACTACTTAGACAGCAAATACCTTCATTTGGTGCAGATGGTCCTTGTCTACCCCCATCATGAGCCAAAGGACAGCTGAGCTCCCCCTGAAAATTCAGGGTCGTGACTGGGAGGTCTGCTTACCCCTGGATCTGACAGCTGGACAGAGAGGGTCCCATCTGGGGTGCCAGTTGATTCACTCCAATGCTGAGACAAGAGTCACCTCAGAGAGGTGGGTATTTGCTTTATTCAGCGACGGGTACGTGGGGGATCACTCCTCCTAACACACACACCCAGCACTTTTACACAGCACAGTTTATGGTTAAATTTCATGCATATTCATTACATTCTTTGGGATAGGAGTGGTTATACAAATTACTTCTCAGAAGTCGTTAATATCATTAGCATACATGAAGCACAAGCACAGTGTACTCTAGTGGTTGCACTGAGGAAGGCTCTGAGTCTTCCTCAGGGGTCGTTCTGATGAAGGCCAGCAGTCTTCCTCACTCTGCCCTTTTCACCTTTCTTTCTGAAGCATGCACAGTCCTTCACTGGCTGGTTCAGCATTTTCTGCTGACAATAGGTTTTGTTCCTCTTATATTGGCAAGGTACATTCTGTTTCTCTTATCATGACAAGGCTAAGACTCATCCTGCTGCTTAGGCTTGTGATTAATATTTGCTGACCCTTAATAGTTAACTCATACTTACATGAGTTAACTATTGCTCAACTCTTTTCAGTTTATGTAAGCCTGGTCAGTTTGAAAAAGTCATAAAAGTCTCTGCATAAACAAGTTCTTCCCAATGGTGTTCCTGGAGGAGTTGGAATAATAATTTTGATATTAATTCGCTTTCTAAGTTGTCGAATGGAGGCTAGGTCTTTCCTTTCCCTAATTCCTGCATGGGGCATACCTGTGTAGAAAGCCAAACTAGTTATTTTTTGATAAAAGACGTCTTTTTGCCTGTCAGAGTATGCCAATGTTTTAATAATAAATCTAACAGGGAATTTTGGGGGATTTCTATTTCTTCCTCACTTGAGAATATGTATCCCATGTATCTATTTACAAACAGGAAAAACCTGCTGAGAGCTTGTGCAAGAGAAAAAAGTTGCCCCAGCCAGGATCTGAACCACAGTCCCTGTGATTAACAGATCAGCACTTAATGCCAGCGCCACTTGGCTACAGGGAAAGATTTGTAATTACAGTGTTAAGGTAGTATTAAGGAAAGGCGTCCTTTCCCTCCTTACAGCTGGACAGAACCACTGCAGGAACCAGGGGCAGAACAAAACCTAGTAAACAAACAAAAGTCCCCCTATGGGCCCCCTGGACCCTTCCCTGACCAAGCAAAACAAGAGATCTTCTGATGCAAAACCCACAAATGCTAGCAACAAAATGCTGCTTTCTACCACCTAGGAGTACATTTGCTTCCACTCTGGATTCTGGAACCCCTGTAGTTCCTCGGATTGCAGTGAAAAGCCCCTGTTTGAAAATGCCAACAGAACAGGGGAAGCAGGATGTTTCTCGGTCTGAGAAGCTGTATTCAGGAGTCCCTCTTGTCCCGGCAGAGTTTACCAAGAAACTAATGCCTTTTTATGGTCCCTAAAAACATGAGCCAGACACAGGTGATAAAAATGCGATTAACTTTTATGAAACGCCCTTCATGTGCACAACACGTCAAAATACATGCCAAAAATGTGCTGAAGGTGCACACATGACATAGAGCAAGTAGAGTTTATAAGTTTAGCAAATTAGCATAACTGACAAGAATTCCCAAATAGAAACACAGGAGATGAGGTAATTTCCCCTTTTGGTTTGACCCTCTTCCATAGCCCCCCTTTATGGGAGAGTGTCTCAAGAAGCTACTTTGACCTAGGTTCTCAGAAGAAGCAAGATTAGGACTGGGGCCTAAAAATGTGTTTTGTCTTTCTGTCTTATAGATGGGTAATGCGATGGTTGGCTTTTGCAATTAAGGGATGAATATTACATGTATGTTAAGAGAAGTCTTATAAATGTATAGTTATATTATTGTGATTTGTTCTCCCTATAGTCCCATTTCCTCTCCTCCTTGTATGGTTGCCACCGGACAGACTTAGTGAATCAAGGGCTTATAGAAACTTAAAGAGTTAAAAGTTTAGTTAGGCAGGATAGAAACAATTGAGTAAAGCAAGAAGAGTAGAAATAATAAGGGTTAGTTAATTATTAGCAGATGGAACAGTTAAGGCTAAGATATAAATAATGTATTTGTCTTTACTGTGCTTAAAGAAGCAGGATGGGATGTGGATTTAATTGTGAAAAAGAAGAGGACTGTGGCCTGCACCTGGACCCCGAAACTTGAACTATAGTCAAGGGGTCCAAAGCCTGCCAACAAGGCAAAAGTAAAAGGCCACTTTGACCTCAGAAGACCACCGACCCATTTCAAAACCCACTGACCCATTTGAAGTGAAGGACTGCAAAAGCGTGAAGGAACTTTGGACTCAATCATAATACATTTTAATACAAAGTGGGGGTAGGTGGGGTTAGGTAATGAATATGTATTAGGCGTTTTGGGAATTATATGAATATGTAAGACTTTTTAGATAAATAGAGAGCCGGAGCCTGTGATTCTTTGCACATGCCTTTGGAAATTATTCTGCTTGTGCCCGGCACTGTAATAAACATACCACTTTCTAACTTTAATTAGTTGGGGAGTTCTATTCTGCGCCTCATTGGTAGTCGGGGCATTTAGGAGGACAGCAGGCTTGTTACTAGGAGGTGCAACATTACAACATGTGACCTCCAATCAAGTTGCAAGGAAGTAGCCTCCACCAATGGATGGCGAAGAAGAGTTGACTGACAGACTTTGGTAGGGGTTAGGGTTACCTGATGCAACACCGGGGTTATAAAAGGGGGAGCCGCTATTTTGTGGGTGAGCACATGGCAGTTTAGTTCCATGCTCCCAGCATTGCTCTGTCTGCTTATTCAGTCCTTTGTTGTATTTGTTAAGGTTCAATAAACCTTTGAAACTTTAAAGTGAGTGGTCGTTTCTCACACTAACAGAGTAGACAAAATGCTAGGTATGAATCTATATAGTTATACAATAATGGACTACAGAGATATAAATATATGTGAAGAATATATAAAAGCAAAAATCAGTTTGGCATTGTGGCAGGACCTTTCACTCCCTGATACAGCAGAAACTTATGCCCCCATCACATATGGCTAAGTCAGACTGGAATGGTTTATCATATGATGAATAATCTCAACTGAAAACCTCCTTAGCCAGCAATAAACATCTTGACCTTTGCATGAGAAAGGATGAGCCAAAATTAGTGACTGACAGAACACAAGCACTTTTACAACTATAAAAGATCACTATGATTTTCATGAAATCAGAAATTGCTTATACAGTCTTTGAGTGTGTAGAAAGTTCTCCTCAGCATAGAGACATTCACCTCGAGTTACTTCCCTGGGATTGAGAGGAATTGGGCGATTCTCTGCGCACCACTATCATTAATTGATATGTGAGATTGGCTCCTAATCTATACTATTTCTTCATTAGCTGTAATATAGGTACCTTTATAGTACACTGTATCTTTATCTGCTAATACTGGGGGGTTTTTGTTTATCCTGTGTAGTAAGTCTGTTTAAGTCTTATGCCTGTTTTCTTTGGTCACTTCAATAAATAATTAATGTTGAAGTAGGCCTGATTAGTCATTATTAAGAACTTGCAAGTGAGAGTGGATTTTGGGGTGCTGGTCACTGTTGTATTGCACTAAATAGTTTATTTAGTTGTTGTTTTGCACTGGGTGATGGGAAATTTTTACTATGTTATGTCATGTAGATGGTTATTTCCCCTCCCCCATCACATGGTCTCTCCCTCATACACCCCCCTGTTATACACACTGGTGGTCTGTCCCCTGGTTACCCCTCCCCTCGCCCCTCCCCAATGGTATCCCATTGGCTGCGGCCCTCTTTCCCCGCCCCCATCCCCTCAGGTGTAAAACTCCACTGCAGGTATACTCCGCCCTCTTTTCCACCTGGGTGGTCGGCAGAACCAGAAGCTACCCATCCCAAGCCAATAAACTGGACACTTGTCCCCACGTGGAGAAGAGTGCTTCTCGTCTTTTATTTCTGTCCATGTAAGACCGTGTGGGCTAGGGTTCGAGCTAGCCGGATTGGACCCGTACAACAGCCCAGAGAGCCACGGATTTTACAGGCCACCTCAATAAAACTGCTACCTACTGCCAGAAACCTGGAAAGGCAGTGATTTGTCTAAGCTCTCCCCTCTCCGTTTGTAACAGGCATCAAGAGTGCACCAATTATTTAATACTAATTGAAAAGGGGAGTTTTTGGGAATCTCTTCCTCCTCTGAGAATTTACAACCCACTTTCCCTATTTTATACAGAGAAAAGCTGCAGAGAGAAAATAATTACCAGTCTCCTAGACCAGGGCACAAACATTGAGCCACACAATTCTAAAGCAAACTACTGTGCTATGTTCACTCTCTGTTACAGGCAGGAGAAAGGGAAATCCTAGGGACTAAAAGAGTAAAAGAAACAATGTGAAGAAAAAAAGTATTCCCTGTCAGAATTCAAACCCCACTGAGATCTGAAGACCAGCACTTAATGCCAGCACCACCTGTCCAAGGGCCAAGCTATAAAGGTACCGTCTTAAGCCAATGCCCCTTCCCAAAATCACAGTGCCAGCGGCTGCAGTCACAGACAGACCAAACCGCTCCCTATGGGGAGCGGAGGAGAAGAAACACAGCAAACGAACAAGAACCCCCCCCCCCCCCCCCCCCCCCCCCCCCCGTGGGCCAGCAGCCTCTTCCTCATGCCAGACAAAACCACAGAAGATCACCAAATGCAAAACCTACAAATGCTAGCAACAAAATACTGTTTTTATCACATATGAGTTACTTTTGCTTCCATGCTGGATTCTGGAACTCCAGGAGTTTCTCTGATCACTGCGAAAAATCCCCTTCAAAATGCCAGCAGAAGAGGGGGAGCAGGATGTTAACTTGGTCCAAGAAGCTGTATTCAGAGGTCCCTCTTGTCTTGGTGGGGTCGCCAAGAAGCTGTTGCCTTTTGGGCCCCTAAAATCAAGAGCCAAACAAGGTTAGGTGATAAAATGTGGTTACTGTTTGATGAAGGGTCCCTCCAGGTGCACAACATGCTGAAATATACACTGAAAATGCATCTAAAATGCACATCTGATATAGGACCCATACAGTTTTAAAAGTTTAGCATATTAACATAAATAACAAGAATCCCCAATTAGAAGCACAGGTGATGAAATAATTTCTTCTTTTGGTTTGACCCTTTCTGAAGCCCCCCTCCTTTCTAGTTGTTTATGGGAAAGTGTCTTGGGAAGGTGTCTTGTCCTTGATTCCCACAAAAAGCAAGATAAAAACAGGCCCTCAGGAATTTGTTTGTCTAATAGGAAAAGGAATGAAGTTAGGAAATGACATAACTATATAATAACAGTCTACAGAGCTATGAATATATATGAAGAATATATAAAAGCAAAATAAATTTTGGCATCAAGCAGAACACCACCTGCACTCCTGCCCCTTCAACCAATCTACCCAGAGCCTTGAAGTCCTTTTTAATTACTCTGGTACCCTTCTTATAAACTTCATCCCTGCCAACCTGGACTGATCGGAGGAGTGGTGGTGTCAGTCACCCGCGCGCTCCTAACTCCTTTCACTTTAAGCGTGGGCGTGCCAGGGATTGGCCACATTCCTGCTCCGCCACTGCCATGGATCCAAAACCGCTGGGACTGGCCGATAAACATGGACCCTACGTCTAAGGAGGAAGGTGAAGGAAGAAGAAAGGGCTCTCAGCTGGTTATCTCCAAGTTGCCTTTATTTCTTTCCCACGCAGAAATGGTGCCAGGGCGGCGCAGCGTGGGATCGGTTATTGTGTCCCGCAGGAGGAGCAGCGCTGAGGCAAGACATGCGACGCAAGGTCGCAGGCAGCAGCAATGCCAGCAGTGGCAGTCTTTCTCATGAGTAGGAGCCGCGCGGGTGACTGTAGCAGACTCCATGGAATTGGCTAGGGCCCCATGGACGGCTGAGGCTTGATGGTAGGAATTGCTGAGTCATGATGAGATAGCAAAATAAGCTCCTGTCTTCCGCCTTTAAGACCCTAGCTTATCTCTGTAACCCCATAGGTCACTTTCCCCTAACCCCTACTATTGGACAAGTTTGGATCCCTTTGTACCCTATAGAAAGGGGGTGTTTTAGCCCATTCAGCAGAAGAAGAGCTGTCGCTGGAACCCTTCACAGATCCCTCAATAAAACCATCGCTGTGGAACGGCCAGGACCTTTTCTTCTCCTCTCTCGTTTGCTTCCCCAATAGCCTGCCAGGCGCCTTAGCAAGCAAAGAGCTGGAATTCTAAGAGAGCTGATAATCACGAAAGAGCTGATATCCTTTGGGCTTGCTAAGGTGGCCACGGCTATGAGCAGCTTGGGTATTCGGACACTCTGTCCCCAGGAGGGATTGAGCTATCCTGTCTGTGCTGCCTTGCTCAGGAGCAAAGCTAGCCCTGCAGGCTGAGGGGCATAGGTGACAGCAGCCCGCTCGGTAGAAACTGCAGTGCAGGGCAGCAGTGCGGGCAGCAGTGGAACTTTTCCGTGGCTGGAACGACAGTGGCAGCGGTTTTGGTGGCGTCAGAGCCCCAAATATAAATTTTGGGGTGAAAACGGGGCTTATAAGGGAAATGAATACAAAAAAGGGCTATTGTTGAACCTAAAACCTCAAATTCTATGGGCTCCTTTTCCAGTTGGGGCAAACTAGAGGACTATTTGCTCCACAAAATTAAAGGATTGTTGATAGGGAGTAATTTTTTGAGATATCGGGGAGGGTTTTGGTTGGTACTTTTTACAAGGGACCGGAGATGTGAAGGGTACTGATCTAATGGAAGTGGGACCCCTGCTAGGCAGGTCAACATCGGGTCATCAGCTGAGGCCATTGATAGACATAGATGGTCTCGCTGTAGCACACGAGCAAGGGTTACCCAAACATTTTGCTTCGGTTGAGGGACAATCTACGCCTCAAAAATCTGGGACTGGAGAAGCACTAGGAGCAACGTGATCAGCTGTTTCCACATGTTGTCTGGTACAGATGTCACTTAAACATAAAAGGAGGAAAACACATTAGGGAAACTTAACAACAACTCTCATCAGGGAATAAAGAAAAGAGATATGGGAATTCTGAGTGTTCTTGTTCCTTTTTCTTCTTCCGGTTGGAGGCTACAGCCACATTGGCTGGGTCCTCCAACAGCGATGGGGTGAAAGTTTGGCGGTCTTTTTCTTTTTCAGCCAACAGGAACGGCCTGACCCATTTGCGCGGGATCCACTCCAGACCAGAGGGCACACACACGCAAGCGTACCCACACCCCCAAGTGATCAGGTCGAAGGGCCCTGGGATTTGTTGTGACTAGGGATCTTTTACTAGCACTGGTGGTTTGTCTTTGAACCTTAACATGGGATTTTGATAGAAGTGTCTCACTACTGGTGGGTTTAGACTTTCAAAGGAACAGTTCAAGAAGTTAAGAGTGAACAGTGCCTTTGAAATCCTGAGCTGGGGAGATAATACCTTGGTATCGGCCCTCTGGTGTTCTAGGGTTCGTTTCAGCTTTTGATGAGTTCTTTCTATTACTGCTTGGCTGGTGGGAGAGTATGGAATTCCAGTTTGATGTTCAATTCCCCATTCAAGCAGGTAATTACCGAATGCCCTGGAGAGATAGGCTGGCCCATTGTCAGATTAATTGAATTTTGGAATCCCCAACACGGAGAAGGCCTGTATTAGGTGTTTCTGTGCATCCATTGCCTTTTCCCATGTGGGCTGAGGCACAGACCGCACCAGAAAAGGTATCTACACTAACATAGACATATTTAAATCTGTCAAATTGGGGTACATGGGTTACATCAGTCTGCCAGATTTCACAACTTTTGAGATCTCTGGGGTTTACTCCTGCCCCCAGTGATGTTAATGTGGACCCCTGGCATTGTGGGCATGTGGGCACGATTGCTCTGGCCTGGTCACGCAGTAGATGGAATTGGTGGACCAGACCAGGCACATTCTGATGGAACTGCTGATGGCTAATTTTGGCCCGATGGAAGGCGTTGCCTTGGCCAACCACTTGTAACGGTGCAGCCAAGGCATCAGCTCTGCAGTTGCCCTCTGTGATGAAACCTGGGAGATCAGAGTGTGATCTCACATGCATGATGTAAAAGGGTTGCTCTTAGTGGGAAACCAGCTGTAATAATCTTG
This sequence comes from Geothlypis trichas, assembly GCA_009764595.1. Classification (NCBI taxonomy): domain Eukaryota; kingdom Metazoa; phylum Chordata; class Aves; order Passeriformes; family Parulidae; genus Geothlypis; species Geothlypis trichas. The sequence goes on from CM019934.1 coordinate 1,692,731, forward strand.
AGTGCAACTTGTAAATCACCGGATTCGAGGCTTCTTTGACCACCGCGTGCTCGGCTCTAGACACCATCCCTGCCACGTAAACCAAATAAGTTACGATGTTAATGGGTTCGGGAAATTTCTCAAAGACTCTAACAACAGTGTCCAACTCAGCTACTTGAGGGGAGCCTTCAACAATTTTAACATTGGTTTCCCTCCGCTGAGTCTGGGGGGCCTTCCAAGTCATTACCGACTTATGGGAACTCCTGGACACGTCAGTGAAAATGGTTAGAGCCTTTGAATTTCTATTGGCACTAGATGGAATTTGCTATTAAACAATTTATGACCAGGTTGGTGGATGGTCAATTTCCCAGAGTAACTGTCTAGGGCAAACTGGAGGTTCTCATTCTCTCTCAGTAGGTGTTCCAAAGTCTCATTATTTAATCTTCCAGTGGACAGCCGAATTGGTACATGAATGCATGCAAAATCACACCCCGCATACAACCGCACACATGCCCTGGCCTTACAAATCAGCTGGGCCATAAGTTCTTGTGGCCAAGTGATACTTTTGGACAGACTGTAGCCAAGAAACACCCACTCTATAATCAAGAGGGGGTCTCTCTGACCTCTGTCCCACTGAAAAATCAACCCATGCAAGTGCAAGTTTCCCTAAAATGATGAAGTTAAAAACGAGTTTGGGCCAGCAGCGGTGGGCCTGACAACTTTCCAACCCTAATTGGAGCCTTTTTAATGCAGCCCGTGCCTCCTGGGTTAATGTCCTCGGGGCACCCATCTCCTCCCCCCTTTTAACAAATCGAAAAGAAGAGATAGATAACCCATGGTTAGGCCCAACCAGGGTCTCACCCAGTTTAAGGTTCCACACAGATGTTGGAGATCTCACAGGGTTTTGGGCTCATCTTTGATCACCAACCTCTGTGGTGTTATTGTGCGGTTGGTGATTTCGAAGCCTAAATATCTCCAGGGCAGAAGCCTCTGCACTTTTTCATGATTATACTCAAATCCTGCTGCCGACAAAGCAATAACAGTATCATAAAGAACCTGGGTGAGTGTGTTGTCGTCGGGGGCGCATACGGGTACATCATCCATGTAATGTTAGATGATGCACTCTCCTGCTTTGGCACGCAATGGGGACAAGATTCTGGCGACGTACCATTGGCAGATGGTTGGTGAGCTCTTCACTCCTTGAGGAAGAAAACACCAATGATAACGTTGCATTGGGGCTTCTCGATTGATGGAAGGAATAGAGAAGGCAAAACGGCTGAGTGTAGAGGAATCTGGAAAAAGCAATCTTTTATGTCAATGGCTGCTAATTGCCAGTTTTGAGGGAGCATCGATGGGGATTGCATACCCGGCTGGAGAGACTTCATGTCCACAATTACATCATTAATCTTTCTCAAGTCATGAAGGAGCCGCCACTTGTCTTTCCCTGGCTTTTTGATTACGAATACCAGGGAGTTCCAAGGGTTGTTGGTCTCTACGATGTGTCCCTTGACCAACTGTTCCTCCACGAGTTGATTGAGCGCTTTTAGTTTTTGTTTACTGAGTGGCCACTGATCTACGCAGACTCCTGTTTCAGTTAGCCAATTGAACTTCTGGGTAGGGTGCTCTTTCTCAGTGGCCAGTGTTAAAAACCCTGAGGGGTCGACAGCTCTAATTTGGCCCCCCACTGGGACATGCAGTCTCTCTCCCATGTAGTAGGTAGGGACAGGCGTTTCGGAAGATCTCAGGATGTACGGAAAGTTACAGAATCCCTCTCCCCCCTCTTCCCCAGAGATAATGATCACCCTCGGAATGCAGCCAAACGTGTAGCCCCCCTAACATAGAAAATGCCAGTAACTTTCCACTCCCGTACTAACCCTAGAAGGCACAGCCAGACCCCTTTTCTGACATAGAAGACCCCCTAAACTATAAAACCCCTTGAGATGAGAGAATAAAGGCCTTTAACCGTCCACCACACTGGTGTCAGCGTTGTTACTGGTCCGAGCGACCCATGAGGGTTTGGGGTCGCCGTGCTGCTCTTTGAACCAGGTCGCCTGCCTTCCAGCAGAAGGCAACACCTCCATAAGTTAAACTTGGTGTTCAACACGAATGGGAGTATATTTGCCAATTTCCCATCAGGTCCTGTAATTTGTACGATGCTCTTTGATTGTTTTGCAAATTGTGTGCCCCCTACACCTAAAACCTTGCAGTCCACATCCTGCAGTTCCCATTGTGATGGCCATTTGTGCAGTGGAATGACCGTCACATCTGCCCTGGCGTCTATCATCCCTTGAAGTTGGACATTGTGCCCCTCACTTTTAAAACCACACCATATAAGGGCCTTCTCCTCTCCCACTACTTCAATATAATAAACTGAAAGGTCCAGGTCATCCCATAAACACTGTGGCACTGGAATGGCCTGGGCGATGACCTGGCCCTTTGGTAGGAAGGGGGGGGATGGACACAGCGTGCCATGAGAATGAGACGCTCTGGGATAGGTGGTAGAATTCCCGGTGCAATCTTGATCTCACAGGGTGTATGCTTTGTGTCCCCTATGGCAAGGTACTCACATTCCTGCCTGTAGCAAGACTGGACCCGTTTGCAGAATGTGATTTCCAGCTCTGGATCCACATAAAGTTCTTTCCAGTTCAAGTCGGTAAATGTCACTGATTGGGTAAGGTGTAGCCTAAAAGGCTCGGTCACGTCCTGTGTGGAAAACAAGCCAAAGGGGTTATTGATATGATATGGTTCACAATCATCATCATCATCTCCATGCCCTGTTTCATTTATTTCATTGCGTGGAGCAGTATCGCACTCATGCACTAGTTTTTTTGTTGGCTATTTTTGTCATGCTCCTTTCCCTCCCCCCTTCTTGGTGGAATTGGGGGGGTTCTCCCCAGATGGGGACAGTCCCTTATAAAGTATCCTTTCTGCCTGCAGTGAAAGCAGGGATATAGTTTTGACACTCGTGGTGAGATGGGAGGTAGTTGAGTGTCCGCCACAGCTGTCACCTGTTCTTGGATGGTGACTTTTTTCGGTGCTTCTGCTTGAGGAAGTCTCATCTTCCTGGTGCATTCTTCCATGATTAAGTCCACTGATGGTGGTGGTGATGAAGGAAGGCTGAGAATTACTCTTTTGCAGTCTTCATTGGCACCTTCAGTTACAACGTCTATGATGACGTCATCTTGAGTGTCTGATCTAAGGATTCTATTTCCTACAACTTCTTGGACCCTGTCTACAAAATCTAGAAATGCCTCATCGGGTCTCTGTTTTAAGAGACAAGACTGGGCAAAGGATCTTTAGTGGGTAGGAGGTTAAAAGCTTTTTCCGCCTCTAATTATTTCTAAGACTGCTTTAGGGATTTTTTCAGCTGAGTTGTGGGTTGCTCCCACTCACCCTCCCCCACGATATGCTCCATACAAAGGGTTTTGTCATCTTCGTCATTTGCCGTTTCCTCATTGTCCCATAAAGTCGGAAGGAGGTTGGTAAGCCGATACCGCCAGTTTTCACCCACAGCCTATATTCTGATGGACCACATAGGCTGAAAAATATTTCTTTCAGGTCCCCGGGAACTAGGACATTTGCCGAAAGGGTGGTCCTTAGAAAGCCTTTAAAATATTCACTTGACCAACCAACCTCCTTCTGGGTTTTAAATAATTCTTTAATGTTGTAGGGAAAAGGTGCCCACTTGGGATGCTTTTCCGTAGCACTGTAAGAAATGGGCGCTGCAAAGATGACTGGGTTGCCCTCATCTGACATCCAGTCTTCTACTTCGTCCTTCCTTTTTCCCACAGTACTGTGGGAACTGGAAGGAGGAGCGTGGGAAACTGGAGGTGGGAAGGCGGCCCCAAAGGGTGAGGGGCGGAGCTAAGGCAGGGAGCAGAAGCATCAAGAGGGGCAGTGGTTTGATCAGGGGTGGAGCAGAGGGAGATACAGGGGGCAGAGCTAGGGTATTATGAGGATGGGAACCAGAGGAGAAGCTAGAGCACAACTGAGGGTTTTGGGACAGGGGAAGGGGATAAGGGAGGAAGGGATTATGGGAAGTAGAAGGAGGGCCACAAGATGGGGACCAAGCCATGTGGTGTCCACCATTTTGTGATTCTAGGTAAGGGGGAAGGGAGCAAGGGAGAAAGGGATTATGGGGAGAAGAATCACAAAATGGATGCAAAGCTATGTGGCATCCTCCATTCTGTGACTCTGGGTGAGGTGAGGAATCTGGGGGACGACCTACAGGTTTTTCTACAGGTAAAAGGGGTGAGGTATTAGGGTCTAGGGAAGGAGCTCTGAAAGGGTGATCAGTCCTGCCAGAGTCAGAGGGGAACCGAGGCAGATGTGGGGAGCTAGGGAGACCCACAATGTGGGGGCAGCAGTGCACTTGCTGCAGGTGGTTTGCTCCGGTGAAAAACGCCAATCACTTGCTTTTGAAATTGTTAAAAGTTTAATAGTAATAAAATGGTTATAAAAATAGTAATACAATTAGAGTCATAATAATTTGGACAGGACAATATGAGACAATAAAAGCAAAGAGTTACGGACGTCCGGGTACCTTTTTCTGGGCATCACGAGCCCGAAAAAGGACACCTGTTAACAAAGGAATAACCCTTAAAAACAATAGCCTGTTGCATATTCATACACTTCATACATGATGCATAAATTCCATTCAAACACAGGATTCTGTCTGGTCAGTGTCAACTTCTTCCTTCTAATCCTAACAGCGCCTTCAAGGGGGGAAGAAGTTAGTTTCTTTTGATAAGAAGGCAGTAAATTCCCTTTCTCGGAAAGATTTAGGTGTCCTGTGGCTGCTATCTCGCTGCAAGTCCTTTCTGTTAACGAAAGCATCCTACATAGCACAGTTTCTATTTTAACATTTTTTATAACCTAAAACTATATTTAACACAGTACTTAAGAGAATTAATACATCATTACTTCCTAACACAACACATATAATATTCATTTTAATATTTGCGAAAAGCCAATCATAAAATACATGCATTTTTCACAGCTCCCTTCAGCTCACTCGGTTTGGGATGCTGGGGGTTAGGAACAAGGGAGACTGGAGCAGAGGTTTCAGACGGAACTGGGGAAGACTTTTTCAGATTTTCTTTCTTTTTGATTTCTAACGTGAGAGTTTTCAATTTTATAAAGAGAGGATAAAAATCACCTTTTGTTTCTCCATCTATCATTGCATCTTCTCCAAGTTTAATTCTGATCTTATCCCAAAAATCTTAGTGTTTTTACTTCATCAAGGGTAGTAGTTGGAAAATTAAAGAAAATCCACTTAACAAATCTCTTAACTTTTCCCTTAGATAAACGAAACCCTCCTCCCACCAAGGAATCCATAACTTGGTTATAAACTTCCTTCTCCCTAGCAGACAGTCTTGCACCCATTGTGACTGAGACTCTTTGCTAGGTTTTTCCACCCACTTCCGAGGTAAAACAAAAACTAAAGGAAAAACGTTGGGCTCTACACCTCCCCTAATCCCCGTGAGTCACCCCCACTCAACACTCAGGGTACCCCAGTTGGGTTCCTCCCAGCCACTGGAGTACTCCCAGCACCGAAGAGGAAAGCTCATCTCATGTCTGGAATGGAGGCGGTTAACTTTCCCGCCCGTCGGGAGCTGCGCAGCCAGAGAGTGAACGAATTTGCCGATGGCGCCTGACGGTCCATGAACTTCACTTCGGAGGGATGTCCACGTACCCTGGAGATAGTTCTTTCCGTGGGGTCTGTGGCCTCACATCTGGGAGCCAAGCTGACATGGCACCGTGATCGCGGGAGGAGTGGTGGGCCGGTCACCCGCACACTCCGAACTCCTTTCACTTTCAGCGCACGCACACCAGGGATTTGCCACGTTCCTGCTCCGCTGCGGGCAAGCAGGAATCGCGGGTCTGCCACTGGCGCAGATCCAAAACCGCCGGGAGCGGCTGATAAAGGTGGACCCTACGTCTAAGAAGGAAGGCGAAGGAAGAAGAAAGGGGTCTTCTTCTCTCCCCAGGGGCACAGGGTCTCATCACTTTTCTCTCTTTCTCTGTTCAAACTTCTCATGGGATCACAGCTCTTTTAAACATCTGCTTCCTTTAGCATGGAAGCCTTTGCTCAATATCACTTTGAACCCTTCATCTCCCCATAGTTTCATGCATTATAGGGAAAAAGAGTCTTTTTCTCCATAGCTTACAAGAGGATTTCAGCTCCAAAATCAAGGCAACTCCTCATCCCTCCCATCTGGGGCTTAACTTCTTCACTGACCTCGGTGTCTTCAGGTTGCTCCTTTACATGCTTGCATCTTGTTTCTTTCTCTCACTCAAGGGAGGATTGAAGCACTGAAAGGGTTAACATCTTGCCCAGGGCCTGCATATGATCAACCTGACCTCGGTGGCCTGGGTGCTACAGACAGCCCGGGAACCAGGAACTGCGGCTGAGGGGCGGCTAGGATTGAATGAACCAGGCCAGAACGCAGCAGCAGCAGCATGCTGGGGTGTATGTGTGTATGTGTGGCTTCTCCTTCCCCCTGCCTGGTCTGCCCGGTGGTTGCAGTGGTAGAATCTTGGCCGAGCCAGCTCAGCCCAGGGCTGCTCCTGGGGGCCAGTGGACTCGGCTCGGCCCCGGGCTAGCGGCAAGATGTTGGAACTTGCAGCCACGGCCCGGCCCCCTGCACTCCCTCCCCTGCCTGGTAGTCGATGCAGGGAGGGGCTGGGGGCAAGATGTTAACAGCCACGGCCCAGCCCTGCTTCAGCCAGGGCCCCTGCAACCTCCCATCCCCCGGTCTGGCAGCTGCCAGGCCCGGCCCGGCCCGGCCCGGCTGGGGCGGGGCAGAGCTTGGTGGGCTCCCCGGAGAGAGGCCCAGGCCCGTGGCAGAGCCTGCCCAGCCCAGCCCAGCCCAGCCGAGACAGGGGCCAGGCCGGCCTTGTTACCTGTTCCCCGACCGGAAGGAAAAGAGGAAGTTCCCGGGTTTCTTTCGTCTTTAACATGTATTTTTCACAGAGGTGTGTCCAGCTTTCTAGTGGCTGGAAGCTTTGTATCACTTTCCTAAATGTCTCCCATACAAAACCATGACACGTAGACATTTGGAGTCATGCCATTTCTCTTCCCAAGTAACTGTTACATGTGATAGAGCTCTGCTTTCCTGCAGGTTGCTGAACACTTGCCTGTCAATGGGAAGTAGTGAATGAATTCTTGTTTTGCTTTGCTTGTGTGTGTGGCTTTTGCTTTCCCTATTAAAGTGTCTATCTCAAGCCCCAAGGTTTCTGTTTTTCTTTTACTGTTTCAATTATGTCCCCAATCTTGCTGGTGGGGAGTGAGCAAGCGATGGCGTGGTGCTTAGTTGCCAGCTGGGGCTGAACCACAACAGCAGTTCCCAGCTGAGAGCAGGGTGGGGCAAGGCTGGAGGCATGTGGGATGTTGCTTTTTGGCTTGAGGAAGATGTGATCAGAAATGGGATTTCTAGCTCTCACCTCTGAGCAGTTCCACATCTGGTCCAGCTGTTCCCCTTTCCATTCCCAGGCCATCTTCAGCATGTCCCACCCTGGTTCTTGGACTAGGAACCTGGCTAAGCCCAGGAGGTGGAAACTGTAAGATTTGGAGAGACATCTCATACCAGACTAGCTTCCCCCCAAACCTTGCTGCCTGAAGGTGCCACTTTCTGTAAAGGCTTTCTGCACCAAGACCAATACTTCTGACCTGCTCTTTCTGCCTTCATGTTCCATACCCACATTGTTAGACATTATATAGCTATTCCAATTATTGTTTATATTTAATGGTTTTAATTAATCATAAGTAGTGTATTAATCATAAGCAGTTAAGCAGTGTAATTTTCCACTTTAACCAACATATAGCTAAGTTTCTTTTCACAGGCTGTTATTGTTAGAGCTTGATAAGTAGATCACTGAAACTTTAAGTTTTGTTAAACTAATCCTGCCAAGCTTCAATGAACAAAGCCTGAGGGAATTAAGACTGAACACCTGCAATGCAAATTTATGGCTCTACAAGGACATGTTGGAGTAACCAGAACATAAAGAAGCAACTAACAAAGACAAGCCAACATGTGCTGGAAACTTCCTGTCTGAGAAAAAGATGATTAAAGAACTGAAAATGTGGACTAATTAGCATGAGAAGCAAGAAATTAATAACCAATAGAGGATAGAATACTAATTAAGATAATTATGTAATATAGAATCGATGAACATTATTTTCCTTGCTAAAAATGTCTAAATAAGTCACAAGTTTTGAAAGTGGCATGTGTGGCTGGAGATATCCCCTAGACACCCTGGCTGAGAATAAAGTAATGCCTACTCCCTAATACTAAAAAAAAAATGTTAGAGAATTTCATTTATCCTGATGTTTTCAACATCACCCTGCCTGCCCTCTGGCAGAGGTGACATATTGTGCCTTGTTAAAGAAGAGTTCAGGCCCTGAGTTCTGAGGAAGAGTTGGTTTATTTCAACTCGAGCTGGGTGCATCCAGAGAGAGACCCCAAACAAAGAAATCCCTGGGCCTTTGCAGTCTGTGCACATGAGCTTCACACGCTCGTCACGTGCCTCTTGGTCCAGTGGCAATTTATGGTTTGGGGTCTTCTAACACCTCATTGGATTATTTCTCCATATTCACATGGGCAGGCTATTAGCTGCTCTTATCTTCCAGCTTGATGCAGCCTTAGTCCCCTCCAGGGTCTCAATCCTTATCTGAAGGTATCCAGTTTGTCTCTGTTTCCTTCCCTGCTTAACTGTTCATGCTAGCAAACAGATTTCATTTAAAGTTCACCTATACCAAGCTTTTGAGTGGAGGCCCCACTTGAAACGGGCACCTCTGTTACTGAAGAGCAGCCGCAGCCATCCACCTCGCCCCTGCCCAGACAAAGGAGGGGAAGGCATCCTTTCTCATGGTCGTTAGCAGTTTATATCGCTGACTGGGCTCTAGCAGTGAGGAAGAGGGGGAGCCCTTCGATCCAGGACCAATAGATTCAGATTTTGAGACTGATCCATTCCCTCCTGACCCTCATGATAACTGGATGCAGTTAAAGGAAAAGGCTCTTAGGGAGGGGGACCCCCAAACTTGCTCCAGATGCGGGAAATCTGGGCAATTGAAAAAGGACTGTTTCGAAAAGGGGGAGGCCAGATCCAAAACTCCCAGTATTTGCCCTCGGTCCCGTAAGGGAAGGCATTATGCTAATCAATCTCGGTCCAAGTATGATTTTGAAGGGTGTCCAATATTGGGAAACCGGAGCCGGAGTGTGAAGCGGCACCACACAAAGACACAAGTGCCCCAGACAGTGCCTCAGAGTGGACCACTGCAAGCCTCAGCCCAGCCACGACCCCAAGCAACCTTTGCCGGACCACAAACAAGCCTAGCTGGATTGTTGCCGACCTACGTGTAGCCACCCCAGGCAACACAGGACTGGACATATCAAACAACATCACAGTAACTTGATTCATCTGTTCATTTGCTTCCCATAGGAGTTTTTGGACCACCAGAACAGCATATGCATACTTTGATTATACGTAGATCATCCACTTCGATAACAGGTGTGAGAAATGCTACTCACTTCCAAAAATTTAAAAGGTTTATTAAAACCTTATAAAAAAATACAACAGAAGACTGAATAGACAAAATAATACAGCACCAAGAGCAAAGGATTTTTCCCCACGATGTGCTCATCCACATAATGGATGTTCCGTCTTGTGGAAAGAGCTAACAGCAAGCCTGTTAGCTAAAGCAGCGAGAAGAAGTCGAGAAGTAAGAAGAAGCTGATAAGAAGCTCTCTTCAAAGTTGTAACTAAGGAGATCGAGAGAAGAAAGATAAGAATACTTTGCAGCTAGATGAAGCAATGTTAGAAAGATAGGTGGAGTCATTATAACTTTAACTAATAGCATTATGTTGATTTATTGTAGCTAATAGATCAGGTAGAAGAAGTATCAACAATTGAAAAGTGTATAAAAGTTAGCTATGTTAAAAAAAAAAGTGTTGCCAACTAAGACTGCTTGTAGTCTCTGCTTTATGTCGTGACCGCCTCAACAACGACACCATCTTTTAACCCTTTAGCCCCTCTCAAGGTCTTGTCAATTGACTCCTTCTTTGCTGTCCAGTGGTGGAAATCACTTTCTTACATCTTGATTGGAGGTCAGGTGTTGCCATAGTAACAAGTCAACCCTCGCAAATGTCCCGACTACCCAGGTCATCCCATGATAAGTATGCAAGGGGGGTGAAACATAACTATCCTCTTAACATATACATAATATTTGCCTTTTAATTGTGAGAGTCAACCATCACATTATGATCTATCGCAAACCCCCCTTTTCCTTTTCTATAAGTCATTTGGCTTGAACAATTAACTCAAAAAAAATTTTATTTCTTCAATGAGTCATACTAGTATCTATTGATGTGGGCAAGGACAGTGGGAACCAGAGAAAAAATCCCAGGTTTTCCCTAGACACTTATTTGGAATGAGCAAAAGGGCATCACAGAGGTCCAGTATGGCTTTCCCATCTACTGTGTCTATGGGATTGCTACCCATAGTAGGTGTATTCTAGGGGTGAGTACAGAGCCTAAGTTGGTTGTTACCTCCAGTCCCTGTTGTATTAAGAAACAACTGAAGAATAATAGAGGTCCAGTATGGCCTTTTTTGCCCTTTCCTTATGGGTAAGGTAAGCCTATGGGGTTGCTACCTGTAGCAGGGCTATGGAGTCTTCTTGGTAGCAAACAAAGAGGCTAACCTGGTCTTGCCCTCCTTCCTTAGTCTTATTTTCTTAAGGAAGCTGCCCCATCACATTTTATGGTCCCTTGTGTACTTCCCCTCAACAGATGCTTGTAATTCTCATCAAAACATGAAAAAAAACACAACAGTTCTTGGGCAGGCTGGTGGAAGCTTGACTCTACTTTTTGGGCATCTTGGTGTTTTTCTGGCTGTCTCTCGGTCTCTGCTTGAGAGTCAATCTCGCCTCACCCAGTCTGGATATTTTAGTCTGTTCTTTGGGTTCTTCTATTGGGCCTTTAACTCTGTTGGCATGAGTCCATCCCTGCTCTGCAGTTCGCACGGCCAATTAAGTGGTGAGCAGTACCTGAAAGGGATCTTCCCACTGAGGAGTTAGAGGCTGATCTCTCCATGACTTAATCATCACCCAGTTCTGGGCATTAATAGTATGGATTCTGAAAGCCAGGGTGGTAGTTTGAGGAATTTCCCCTTTATGTCTCAGCCTTTCTAAGGTTTGTGCTATAGACATAACAGATTTCTTGGCATTGGCTTCCCCTTCCTCATAGGTGGCAACTTTCTGGAGCAAGGTCAAGAAGGGTAACCCAAACATCATTTTATAGGGTGACACCCCCAGATCTGACCGGGGTTGGGTTCTAATTCTTAATAAGGCTAAAGGGAGACATTTTATCTATGACTTTTGGGTTTCAGTCATCAGCTTAATTAGAGTTCTTTTAAGAGTTTGATTCATCCTCTCCACACGACCAGAACTCTGTGGATGCCATGGAGTGTGTAATTCCTATTTCACTCCCAGGGCTTCAAGAACTTTCTGCAATATTTTAGATGTGAAATGAGTTCCTCAGTCTGAATCAATCCTGTTTACCATGCCATATTGAGGAATTATTGATTCTAGAAGTGTTTCGCTCACAACATTGGCATTGGCTTTCACAGTGAGTACCGCCTTTACCCAATGAGTCAAGTGATCTACTATCACTAGCAAAAACATCCACCGTTGTACCTGGGGAAGTTCAGTAAAGTCTACTTGGATATTTTGAAAGGGCTGTAAGGCTAGTTTTCGCCCTCCTCTGGGTATTTTCCTCATGACGCTCCTATTCACTTGTTGACATATCACACACAGTTCAGTTACTTGCTTAGCTATTCAAAAAATTCCTATGCAGCCCCAGTTCCTGAGAAATTGATGGCTTAGCGCTTGTATACCCCAATGTAATGTCCCTTGTATGCTTTCCAGCATTTTCTTGGTAAGGGATTTATTTAGCATTTGCCTCCCATCTGCTAATCTCCACTTCCCTTTGTTATCTTTCTTGGCTTCTATTTTAAGGAGTTCTTCCTCTTCTGCCCCACTAAACACCGAGACTTCTTGCATTTCTCCCATGGGGGTTAACACCATCATTAGTTTTTCTGTCCCTGATTCAGTTGCATTTTTAGCTTCCAAATCCGCTAAATTGTTCCCTTGTGCCTCGAGTCACTCCTTTTTGATGCCCTTAAACATATACCACTGCTACTTCTTCTGGCAATTGTAAGGTTTCTAACACTTCTAAACCAAGTTTTCTGTGAATCAGTCCCTTTCCCTTTGAATTTAATAGTCGTCTTCTCTTCCCAAATTTTTCCAAAGGTATGCACTACTCCAAAAGCATATTTTGAGTCTGTATATATTGTTCCCCTTTTCTGTGTTAATATTTCCAGAGCTCATTTTAGAGCATATAGCTCACACACTTGGGCTGTCCAGTTGGAAGGTAACTTTTCCTTTTCTATGGCCACTAGCTCTTTATCTACTATAATGTACCCTGATACCCGGACCCCTTGATTACCCTTAAAGATCCATCAGTGTACAATCATTTCCTTCCTTGGAGTGCTTGATCTGTTAGGTCCTCTCTTACTTTGATAATTTATAACCTGTCGGTAATTATGTATTAATTCCTTATCTGGTTCTCCATACAAATACTGGGCAGGATTGAGTTGGTTACTCATGGTTAGCTCTAAATCATTATCTATTAAGATGGCTTCATACTTTAACACTCGGGAATCAGTAGGCCATTTCTCAGCCTTTTGGCTTATCACACTTCTAACTGAGTGTGGGGCATATACTTTCAATTTTCCCCCAAAGGATAATTTTTTGCTTTCTTCTATGAGTAGGGCAGTCGCTGCCACCACCTGAATACAGGTTGGCCACCCCCAGCTGACTGAGTCTCGCAGTTTTGATAAATAGGCCACTGGTTTTCTGGATCCTCCCCAGTCCTGGACTAATACTCCATGTGCAACCCTTTTTCTATATCTACAAACAGATAGAAAGGTTTGTCTAAGACAGGAAGGCTCAGTGCTGGTACACTGACTAATTTTTGCTTTAAAGCTTCAAACTTTTGCTCATAATCTTTTTCCCATCTAATCTCTTCTTCTACTAACTTTTCATACAAGAACCAGATAGCCTGCATGTATCCTTCAATCCATAGTCTACAATATCCTAACAAACATAGAAACCTTCTAACTTCTCTCTTAGTTTCTGACCGTGGGAGTGAGACTATCCCTGTAATTCTCTTAGGCTTCAGTCGCTGGTTCTCTTGACAAATCACATGTCCCAAGTATTTTACTTCCTTCTCAACAAACTGTAAGGATACCCAAAGTCCTTGGTCCCCCAGAAAATTCAACAGTGCTATGGTAGATACCTGGACTTAGTTTTCTTCCCATCTTGAGAGAAGCAAATAATTTACATATTGGATAAATTTTATCTCAGGTTTTATGGAGAAAAGTTGTAGTATTTCTCCTAGTGCTTGACCAAAAAGGTTTGTATTGGAATTAGTACCAATATAACCGGATGGGACATGCCTGGGCTTGTCCGGCCCTTGCTGCTTTACCAAAAGGCAGCAACTGTGGTGCTTTCACCTCAGAGACACCTTTGGTTATCTGGATGTTGCAGCCGGGTGCTTGGGACAAGTCCAGCCATGTAGGAGCTCAGGTTTACCTCTGGCAGAGAAGCTTTAAGGCGAGGTGAAGGAAAAGGAGTTGGGTTCTGCTGGAGGGTTTCAATCCAGAGCTTTATTCCTGGCCCACAGGCCTCCAAATCCCATAACAACTCTAACAGAACCTCTCAAACCACGTGGTTGCTGTGTCTTTTAACCCTGGGGAGAGGGGGAGGGAAGGGGTAGGGATCCCACCAACCAGGTAGGGGGGGGAAGTCTCAGGGGACAAATGACACCTGGATGGCCCAATGTCCCTCCAGGGGTGTAAGGCATCTTTTGAACTCTGCCAATCACTCGATGTCCTTCAGGAATGCCAGGATTGACAGACAGCACTCAGCAGGGGTCAGGGTGGGGGAAAGGAGAGGTGATTGGCACCTGGAGAAGGACCGGGAAAACTGAGGCAAGCTATGACATCACACCGCAACAGGTTTGGGTATTCGGAAAACCCTTGGGGTAACCTAGTCCACCGAAGCTGTTGCTTTCTCACTGAATCGGGGTGTTCCCATTCAAAGGCAAATATATCTCTACTTTCTCTGCTAGTGGGCAAGTCCAAAAAGCATTTTTTAAGTCTGTCACACAATACCACTGGTGAGATGGGGGGATATATCTCAGTAGTGTATAGGGGTTAGGCACTACTGGGTCTCGATTCACTGTTCTCTTATTCGCTTCTCTCAAGTCTTGGCCAAGCCTGTAAGTCCCATCTGACTTCTTTACTGGTAATATGGGTGTATAATGGGGGGACATACATGGTTCTAAGGTCCCCTCCTCAAGTAGGTCCTGGATCATGGGCTGCAGTTCTAACCTCCCCTCCAGGGAGAGTGGGTATTGTTGTACACGAACTGGATGGCTCTCATTAGCTATTATTATTAATACAGGTTTTATGTTTAATTTACCTTGATTTTTCAGTTTTGCCCACACCATCTCATGAAGTTTCTCTTCATCTTCTTTCCATAATTGGATAAACTTAACTACCATTTTCCCTTCCTCTGGGAGCACTCCAATGTCCAACTGCACCCATAAATAACATCCTAATAAATTGCACCCTGCTTCTGAAACTAATAGAACATCCCCAATTCCTATTTTATTTGCCCCTTCAAACTTTACTTCCTTTATAACTGAGACTTTGAATCCCTCCCCTTTTGCACTTACTACTTGCACAGTATCTTGACCCTTTCTGCACTCCTTTGGGATTCTACAAACACAAGTTCTTTCAGCCCCCATGCCTACTAGGAATTAAAATTCTTCCTCCTGGGGACCTATTTTTAAGTTATCAAGGGCTCCTGATGGTATTCTGTCCCCAGGAGGTAGAGCCCCTGACACCCCTAATCTTCCACTTCTCAGTCGTTTTGCTCCTCAGGTCCTTTTCCCTCTGGGGGCAATTCTTTCTGATATGCCCATTCTCTTTACAGTAAAAGCAAACTGGTCCTAGGTTCCCCCTGTTTCCCAAACTCTCCTTTTTGTGCCCAGTCTCAAGAAGCTGCATCTTCCCTTTGTCTATCTTCTCACATTTGGGGTCCACCTCCTTTACATCTTTACATGCTGGTTTCCTTCCCTAATGGCAGTTGTCATTACCTTGGCTTTTGCCTTGGCCTTCTCTTTGTCTCTCTTTATATACACTTTCTGTGCCTCTCTTAAAAGATCTTCTAACCTCCTTTTTTGTCAAGTATCTAACTTTTCTAACTTTCTCCGTATATCTGGCCAAGCGTGAATGACAAAATTTATCTTTCATATGATCTGTCTGGACACCATGTCAGGGTCAACCCCTGAATATTGCCTCGTATTTTTCCTCAATCTTTCTAACCACTCTGTTGGGGTTTCTTCCCTCTTTTGCTGCTCATTGAAAGCCTTATGGGCATTTTGATTGTGTGGAGCCGCCTCTTTGATACCTCTTATAATTTATGTTCTATACTCCTCCATGTCTTGCCTTCGCCCAGTGCTGTTGTGGTCCCAAATGGGGTGCACTGTGAGCATTTTCAGGTCCCCCAGAGGTCCTTGCACATGCTCCCTTTCCCATATCCATATCCCAGCAGCCCAGATCATCTGCCTTTCTTCTGGTGTGAATAACATGGTCATTACTGATTGCATGTCTTCCCATGTATAAATATTTGTGACGGTGTTCACAGGGGTCTTAGGATGAGGGAAGAGACGGAGATCTGACTCCATGTTTCAGAAGGCTTGATTTATTATTTTATGATATATATTACATTAAAACTATACTAAAAGAATAGAAGAAAGGATTTCATCAGAAGACTAGCTAAGAATAGAATAGGAAGGAATGATAACAAAGGTTCTGTCTTGGACTCTCTGTCTGAGCCAGCTCACTGTGATTGGCCATTAATTAGAAACATCCAACATGGACCAATCAAGGATCCACCTGTTGCATTCCACAGCAGCAGATAATCAATGTTTACATTTTGTTCCTGAGGCCTCTCAGCTTCTCAGGAGGAAAAATCCTAAGGAAAGAATTTTTCATAAAAGATGTCTGCGGCAAATATTGGGCCCCAGAAACTGGTCTAACTATTCTGATAATCCAGTGGGGTCCTCTAGTAATCCTTTTTAATTCTTTCTTGAACATTCTCACATCAGAGGAACTGAGAGGTACAGTTATGAATCCAATTCCTCCCTGCATCCCACCCAATGGTATTTCCCTCAGGGGATATAATCCCTCTGCTTGGCTCCCATCCCCTGATCTGCCACCCTATTTCTGGTGTTTTGGCTGGGCTCATCAGGGGGTAGGGGAGGTGCCGTTAGGGCTACTGGAGGTGGGGGGAGGGGCAAGTGTTCTAACAGGTCCCAGTCTTTGTTTTCTGACACTTTAATCATCCTCACCTTTGAGGGTGAATCCTCCCCCTCTCAGCAGGCAGCATAGTCACTCTCTTCCTGATTGAATGGTTTCTTAGCTCTTACATGGATGTTTAAAGCTCAACATATCCATCCTTCATCTGGTCCATATCTCAGCCAGTGTACATGATCAGTCCTGATTTCCCTTTTAGTCCATTTTACCATGCAGTACTGAATCATTTTGAGCTTGTCCTTATCTCTGGTATTGGGCTCATATTTCCACCAGACTAGTTTCCTTCCCAGTGGGCTATCTGAGGGTATATCTATTGTTACCTCCTCAATTTCTACTCCCCCCCCTTGGGATTCCCTACTCTCCCATAGTCCCATCCTGACCGGCTCATCAAAGGCCCTTCCAACAGAGTCCGCCTTTTCAACCACAGGCCCTCCCGACAGAGCCCGTCTCCATAAGAAGGGAAAAGGAAAGTGGGGGAAAAAAAGAAACACAGAAAGGAGGAAAGAGAAGGAAAGGGAAGAGAGAGGAAAAAACCCCTTTACTTCTGTGGTGGTTTCACAGGAAATATGTTTTTTGGGATTTCTGGGATATGCTGTGGTCAGGCCAATGGGTGCTCAGATTTTAATATTGGCACCTGATGTGGCCACTGGGGATGTTTGGACACGCCTCTGAGAACACACACACAGGGGTTAAAAGCAGGGCTCTCCCCCCTCGGAGCCCTCTTTGAATTTCCGGTGGGAAGAGTTTCATCTCTCCCCCTGGCCCAGCTGCTAGCTGGGCGGGGGGAGGGGAAAGCCATGTGGCCCTGGGAGAGGTAGGCCTGGCCCCCCCGAGGGTGGAAGGGTGGAAGAGAGAGAGACCCCAGGAGCCATCGGACAGCCCCCCCTTTGGAGACAGAGAGAGAGTGCAACCTGTGCTTGAGACTGTGTTACCTTGAGACTTGATAATATGTGCTGGCAGCAGGCAGCACGGCTGAGGAGGAGAAGGGGGGAGGGCAGCAAGAAGGTGTCCGGCCGCTGTGGGAGTCTCCGGGCGGTCAGAGCCCGAGCTTTTAACCCTTTGTGGACAATGAAAACTTTACAGAACATTAACCCTTCCTAGAAGAGAGATAAGAGTAGAGGATGAAGGAGGAAATGGGCCAGTGATGGAGTCTGGCAAGTGGAAAATGTTGGAGGAATGGAGAACATGGAGTGGCATTTTTGCTGGACTCTTTCTTGTATAGCCATGGACTGTTTCCTTGTGATACAGAGACTGCATCCAGGGGGAGGCAATTGTTTAGAGCCAAGAGAGTTCGGTGTTGAGACCCCTCGGCCCCAGGGGGTGTAAAAGAAATGGGAGGGACAAAGGTCCCAGAGATGAGACTGTGCTCTGTTTGGAACGAGACGAGGCATCCTTAAAAAGACCACCCTCAAACAGCCTTGCCCATGCCAGTGGTGAGAGCACCGGGCATGGAAGGAAGATGTCACAATGGCAAATAATCTCCGGGCGGTGCTGCGTGTGACAAGAAGCCCACGGCACAAGGAAGGACTCCTTCTACTCTTGACGAACTGAGGATTTGATTATCCAAAGGGTGGTACCGGACCAAGAGTTGGTGATTTGGGAAATGCAAATGTATTGGGAATTTGCTGGGGAGGAGGAGGGGAGTGTTTCTGTGCAGTTTTCATTTTCCTTGTGTGGTTTTTTTTTCCTTTCTGTGTAGTTTAGTTTTTGTAGTTTAGTTAATAAAGTTTTTTCTTTCCCCTAAGTAGGAGTCTGCTTTGCTTATTCCGGGTACCACCTCACAGCAGACACCAGGGAGAGGATGTTCTCATGGGGGCACTGTCATTGTGCCAGTGTCAAACCATGACAACTTCTTTTCTGACAAGTGAAAAAACCACTTATGATCCAGGGACATGCACATCACTGTATTGGTGTCTGCCCCTGCTCTCCTCAGTTCAATGCTCCGGTCCCACGGTTGCACTCTGCTCCCTGCCCTGCCTGGCTCAGCTTGGCTGTGGCCCCGCCCCCAGCCCAACTCAGTTTGGCTACGGCTGTGGCCTTGCCCCGACTTTCCTACTTTGTTCAGCGGCTCCCCCCCACCACTACCCGGCTCAGCGGCCAGCCCGCCCCGACTGTCCCTGCTCGGTCCGACCTTATCTGGCTCCGGAAACCACAGCGTTGGCTGTGCACCAGAGTCAGCGCTGCTCTGGGCACTACACGAGATGACACTCCACGTGGAGCCTTACACCAACTCCCCTTTGTGTGGGCGGGTTGGGAAGCCCACCGTGGCCCCCTGTCTTGATGCAAATGAGGTCCTCCCCACTCCCAAGTCCCCACAAATCCTTCAATCTCACTCATCGTGCTGGCTACGGGGTCCTCGTCTACAGGGTCCCTGCTTTCCTTCCCCCACGCGTCCTGCCCTTTAGTTCCAACTGTCCAATATCCTGAAGCTTCAACAGACCAGGGCGGATCCTGTATATTACTAGTGTGAAATTCACTTTCATACACTGGAATTACAGAGTTATAATCTCGCCAAAAATAGTTATGAGGATGGTACTCACCCCTGTCAGGAAAACTAATCCAGAAACATCAGAGGTTTATGTCCAAAAAGGAGACAGAGGAGTCCTTTTACATTATTTGAATAAAGGGAGAGGCCATGGGGCATTCCCCTGGGGTCTCTCAAATTTTTGGAGGATGTAGCCTCCTTTTTATCCTAATTTCCCGGCTGCATTTCCCTTCTCTCTTTCCCCATTGGCTGAGGTACTTGAGAGGTACAGACTTCCCAAAACACCTGATACCAGAGATTTCCCTCTAATGTATAACCCTCCCTTTTAATTTGTATGGAATTTAGGGGTTTCCCCATTGTTTCTTTCATCTTTCAATGTCTAATTTCATTTATCAGCAAACCTACAGTTTATTTGTAAAAGCAAATATCTTTTTTCCATTCATCAATCAGTGGAATCCTTCCCATTGTTTCTTTTATCTCTCAGTGCTACTTTTATCTACCAGCAGACCCACAGCTGTTTTGTAAAGACAAATCCGTCATTCCTCTCAATCAGTCCTCTTTTTTTTAATAATTGTCTTTACAAACTTTAGTTATCAGTGATGTAATTTCCTGTTCCTGGGTCTTTTCTGGTTTTGCAATTATTTGCAGTGACTTCAATTTCTGTCCTTTTGTTGCCATCGCTGGATCAGTAGGCACAGCTACTACCTGCATCCCTTTGATCACATGTTGAGTAAGTTGTACTAAGCAAGGGATCATGCATGGTAAAAATATTAGAATTGCTATAGCACATAAGAGGGAAAGAAAAGCATTTTTTTGACCCACACTCGACCAGAAAACCAGTAAAACATCCCATTCCCATCCTTTCCATTTTTAGACCTGTTACAGATGGATAATGAGATGATTGGGTCTCGCAATTAAAAGATAATTATTGTGTGAATATTAAGAAAAGCTTTAGTGATGTATAGTTATGTTATTGGAGTTTAAATGTCCTCTGTTCTCCCCATAGTTCCCTTTTCCCCCCTGTATTGTCACCATCAGTCAGCCAGGGTTGTCTAGGACAGATGAAAAGAAGGTGTGCACGTGTCCCTTGCATGGGGCAGTTGGGAATGGAAAAGCTTGTTGCTTAGGTGGTGCAACATGGCAACACCTGACCTCCAATCAAGTTACAAGAAAGCAGTTTCCACTGATAAATGGCAAAGAAGAGCTGACTGACAGACTTTGGGAGGGGCCAGGGTTAGCTGATGCAACCCTCAGGGGTATAAAAGACTGAGCATCCATCTTGAAGATGAACTAGCCACGTAGTATGCAGGAGGGGCAGTTCCCAGAGCTGCAGTTTTTTCCTTATGTAGTCCTTTGTTGTATTTTTGTTAACGTTTAATAAACCTTTTTAAATTTTCAAAGTGAGCAGCTGTTTCTCACAGACCAGTACATGAGCTAATGTTCTTATACCTTTTGTTATTTGTTTCACCACCTTTCCATTGTCATCTATTTTCAAACAGCAGTTTGAGTCATTTAATTTGCCACACACTCCCTGTAATATGTTATAAAGTAATTCATGCTTAAGGGGAGAACGTATAAAATAAAAATTGTAAAAAGAATCTAACATCCAGCGAGCCTCTGAACACGAGCAATCTGGAGACAGATTACCCCATTGGAATTACCAAACTCCTGGTGGCAGCAGAAGAGCAATGCCTCGTTTACTAATAAAAGGACGTGGCCTGTGCAGAGATGGGCTTCCTCTGGAACCGTCAGGGAACACCCAAGGATGATCATCACTTGGTAGATATCATCAATCAAGATAACCGAAGTCGCCAAGAAACATACATCTGAATACAGGACTTCCCCTGACATGATCAGCGCCTGCCACTACTCAGGAAACAGCAATTGTCCAGCCCTGCACAGTGAAAGAAACCTTCATCCATATGTGGGGTTACAAAAGAAATCGGGACACCTCTGCCTCAGGCATGAAAAACTGTGTAAAACAGCCCCGCTGGAAACGGCATTCATGAACAGAGGGATATCTGATATAATAGAGGTTGGATATAGGTTCACCCAGCGCCAATCCCGGGCTCGACGCTGTCTCTTTGACTGTGGTTTTTGAGGACTGTATTTTGGTCGCAAAAATAAAATCTTTCGCATTTATTAATTTGGCTTTCTGGCTGATCATTTATAACACTCCCCCTTCTTCTGCTAATAAATATTCTAATACCATCCGATGTTGAAATATTGCATTTCTCATCTGAGTGGATTGGTCAGCAAGAAGGTCAAGAGCTACACCTGTCTGGTTCATTATCATTTCAATGACAACTTGTAACCTAATTATCTGATTTAAATTATAAATGGGTTCTCTGGCACCTGATATTTATTCATTACTATTCCATGTGGCTGGTCCATAGTGTTGTATGATTCGTTCAGGTGGCCATTCATCTTCACCCCACTTTTGTGTGCTCCCTTCAACCAGGGACAGATCAATTGACCACTTTTCTCTAATTAGATCATCATATACCTTGATTCCTAACTAATTTCCTTGCACTTGTGGTAGCAGAAAGAACAGTGGTCTAATATACCCTACATAACATATCCCTGACCAGTTTGGGGGTAACCTGCGGTAATCATATCGACCACAAATCCAATAATGTCCTTTTAAAGCCCAGATCCCGTTGGCAAAGGGGCCTTCTCAATTTTCGTCATCAATGGATGTGTCAAAATGCAGTTTACTTCCTGGACCTAGTGGTCCCCCACCATTAGAATCACAGTATTTGCATTTCCAAGTTCCCACCTGATGTTTCCACCTGCAGTTACATCCCAGGCCTGTTTTGTTACATCCAGGCCAGAACCTATTAAAAAGGGTTTGAGTTCTGTTCCAGTGTTGACACTTCCACTGATAGTCACGGACCACATGTGTCCTACTTGTGGAATTATCTCGGGGGTGGCTTAAAAATAAGAGGTCCAAAACCTTATCCTTCCCACTGCTTTACAGCCTTCAAAATCCTTTCAGTAATTATGGAAGGAACACCTTACCCAGCTACTATTAGTGAGCTTAACATGGGTTTGATTCCATCTGCCTTGATATCTGGAACAATCATAAGGAGGGTAGCTGAGGGTCCAACAATCTAAACCCAAAGATAAAGTCCAGTCACAAATGCTTTTTCCAACATATGTGTCTCCTGTTCTATTTAGACAATAAATTCCTTTTTCAGAAGAATGAAGCTGCCATGGACGTCCTTCTTCATCCCAAAATTCTGTTCCATTATGGACCTCACTCAGCGTGCTAACCCACCATTTAGGCTTGACTTGGCTGGCCACCCATGGCCAGCTTTCATATCCCCCTTGGCCTCCATAGACCAAATAATTGCCAAGGTTAAAGGTTTTTGCTACTTCTTCTTCCAAGGTTAAAAAATTATTTTCCCACATTTCGCCCCAACCTAACCGACAATATAAGGGTAAGATTATTAAAGGAAACATTCTAATGGTGTAATCTAATCTCCTAACTTAATTTTCACTTTCACATTGTCTTCTGCACCACCTGTGGCAAGAGAAGGCACAGAAACAGCTTATCATAAAGAAAACAATGACAGCAAGGATTGACGCCCAATGACTGGAGATCTGAAGGGAAGGATGCCCATACAGACTGTTTCAGCAGACAGTCTGTGGGTAGGTATACGAGGCTTCCCCCGATGTCGACGCGCTGGCTACTGCTCCAGTCCACTCCTGTGGAGTGTCAGTCACGACATCCCATCCTTCTCCTCCAGCTGAGATGTCCAACTCTCTGGGGCCTCAGAGACCTTGACCCGAGTGTGATGGGTCCACCCATGTTCAGCTGTCTTGACTGCTGTTTCTGTGGTCAGCAACACTTGGAAATGTGATAGATGAGTAATGCGATGATTGACTCTCACAATTAACAGACAAATATCATGTATATAGGTTAAGAAAAGTTTCATAGATTTATAGTTATGTTTTACCCCCTTGCGTTGTTATTAAGGGACAGCTGAAGTTGGGATATTTGGGAGGGTTGGCTTGTCACTATGGCGACATCTGACCTCCAATTATGATTTGAGGAAGTAAACTCCACCACTGAACAGCAAAGAAGGAGTCGATGGACAGAACTTTAGGAGGGGCAAAGGGGTTAAAAGGCAAAACCTCCATTTTGTGGGTGAGCACATGGTGGAAAAAATCCTTTGCTCTCGGCACTGTAATATTTTCTCTATTCAGTCTTCTGTTGTATTTTTGATAAGGTTTAATAAACCTTTCTAAATTTATGAAAAGTGAGTAACCATTTCTCACAGAAAAGTCCACGCCACTATGCCACCAGTGGTGCTTCTTTCCACTCCTTAACTAGGACCCAATCTCCTGGCTGGGTGTTGTGAACAACAAAATCCAAAGGCAGGGTCTGTGCCAGCTGGACGCCAAAGAGATTTCACAAGAGACAGTATCCTGGAAACATATTGTTTCAAATATACATCACTTATCTCTACCCCCCACCACTAGGCTGAGAATTACAAGGGTAAGGAATTCCAAACATCAATTCAAAAGGAGATAATTGAATATCTCCCCTGGGTCTGGCCCTTATTCTTGCCAAAACCAGTGGCAAGAGCCATACCCACAGTATCTTAGTTTCTATCACCAGCTTCAGAGTAGCCCCATTTCTCTTCACAGGGAAAAACAAGGCACAATTCTTCCCAAGAATATTTCTGAGATTCACAATCTCTGAACCTCAGAGAAAGGAAAAACAATTCTTATCATTTGCTGTGCCTGTGTTTGTGCAAAAGTAGAATGCAATATGGAGATTGTTTACCCAAAGTCATGGTGTTTTGTTTCCTTGGCTTAGTGTGTGTGTGTGTGTGTGTCGGGACTGTGGGTGGACAGTCACGAGATTCAGAGCAGTTGTGTGCAGGGTTGAGTGCATGGCAGATTCAGTTTAGACGTAATGTAATATAGTATAGAATAATATGGTATAATAAAGTAATTAATTAGCCTTCTGATATCAATGGCATCAGATGCATCATTCTCTTTCCCCTTGTCGGAGTTGCCCTGAAAATGCTCTACTTCATGAGGTATTTCTTTATTTCTCCATTCATCCTTTCAACCTGGCCTGAACCTTGGGAGTGCCAGGGGGTATGGAGATTCCATTGTATCCCTAAAGCAGTCATAACTCCTTGAAGAATTTTCCTGTAAAATGAGTTCCCTTATCTGAGTCTATTGCTTCTGTTATAGATACATATAATAATATCAGCTTTTTGAAAATATTAAAATGGATTTTATATGTGTGATGTTAAAGTAACTTTGTTATAAAGATATTGTTTGTGTTTCTGCTGTAAATTAGGCTTAGACATGTGGAAAGGGCTAACAGCAGGGCTGTTAGCTAAAGCAGCGAGAAGAAGCCGAGAAGTAAGAAGAAGCTGATAAGGAGCTCTCTCCAAGGCTGTAACCAAGGAGATCGAGAGAAGAAAGATAAGAACACCTTGCAGCTGGATGAAGTAATGTTAGAAAGATAGGTGGAGTCACTATAACTTTAACCAATAGCATTATGTTGATTTATTGTGGCCAATGGATCAGGTAGAAGAAGTATCAACAATTGAAAAGTGTATAAAAGTTAGCCATGTTAAAAAATAAAGTGTTGCCAACTGAGACTGCTTGTGGTCTCTGCTTTATGTCGTGACCGCCTCGACAACGACATTTGGTGACCGCCGACGTGATAAGAACATAGTTGGTGGGGGCCCGGACGGAGTCCTAGCAATTGGCAACCGTGACCCACTGGGACGTAGTGGGGGAGGCGGCGTTGGTGCAGCTGAGAGTGGCAGGTGGAAGCCACTGGGAGGTCCGGACCTGATTTTCTCCAATCAAGACACCTGGAAGTAGGTGAGCCACCAACTAGTAATAATGGGACATAATTTATCTAAAGAGGAAGAAAATGTTCTGGCTACATGGAAAGTTTTGTTAAGAAATAAGGGAATTAATATGTCAGACCATGCACTTCGTAGTATATTGCTGTGGGCTAAATCACAGGATTTTGGCACTGATCCCGACACAGCATTTAGTGTTAAGGCATGGAAAAAGGTCGGGGAGAGACTGTGGGAAGTCATCCGAGCGGGAGATAAAACGGTTGTCGATCTAGCAGTTACTTGGAACTCGCTCTTTGAGGCATTAAAGGATTGGAAAACAGAACAAGAGCAAGCAGAGCGGGATGAGGACGAAGAGTTGGGGCTGTTAACAGAACCTTACGGGGGGGATGAGGCAGAGGGGGCCTCTGATGGGGAAGAAAGTCCGGGTGCCATGCAAGTTACTTCCCAAGCTGCCAAAGCTTCTGGGAAAGCTGCCAGAACTTCTGGGAAAGCTGCCAAAGCTTCCGGGAAAGCTGCCAGAACTTCTGGGAAGGCTGCCAAGGCTTCTGGGAAAGCTGCCAAAACATCTGGGCAACCTGCCATAGCATCTTCTTATCAGACCTCTAAACCTCTTTATCTCACACCTGCACAGCAGCTCGCGATGGTGCCTGCATATGCTACACCGCTACGCCAGTTAGCTGAAATGTCTCTAGCAGAGAGAGAAACCCAGCCATCTGCCCCCCCGCTTCCCTCCGCTTTAGTCCAGCCGTCCGCCCCCCCGCTCCCCTCTGAGCGACTTGAGCAACCTGCCAGGCCGTATCCTCTGTTACCTGACAGTGACAGCAACAGCGAATCAAGTGATGAGTCGCCTGCAGTAACACCTGAGCTGGGGCAAGGAGCTCGGGTCCGTTCATCTTCTAAGAGCTCTAGCCTTACTGCCCCATGGACTTTGCCTCCATGTCAAGTAACTGTGCTTCCTCGACACCCTCGGGAGTTTTGGGAATTTGTCAGGAGAAAAGCAGTTGAAGAAAAGAATTGGGACATCATAGAAAGATTAGGTACTCCAAGAGTACCTCAGGAGAACAGTGCTAATGCAAATGTTGCTTGTGATAATCCTATGGCTTTTCCAGTTTTTAAAGCAGTTCCTGGAACAGGGCAGAATGACAGTCATCACGTCTTTGCCTGGAAGGTTGTGCAAGACCTCCAATCGAAAGTGGCTCAGTATGGTATTAATTCCTCACAGGTAACGCAATTAATATGTGCAATTAATGCGGATTTGCTTGCACCTTATGACATCACGCATCTTACTATGGTAAACAATGCAGGAGTAGGTATCATGCAAATGGTCAGCCATTGCCGGGAAACCCAAAGAAGAGCGCGAAGGGGCGCGTGGCGAAACAAATACCCCAACAACCACCGCAACAGCAAATGCGGGCCTTCCCAGCAATGCAAAGCTACCCATTTGTGAACAATACTCAGGGGCAACAAGCGGGTCCGCAGGGATTGATATACCCACCGCCGACACAGTAACCATTCTAACGAAAGAAATATGGAAAGTGCCTCTCAATGCCTATGGTCCAATAGGACGGGGATTGAGTGCATTTTTGATAGGGAGATCAAGTACCACACTTAGAGGTATTCATGTGCATCTAGGGCTTATTGATGCTGATTATTTAGGGCAGATTCATGCCATGGTATCCATTGATGACCCTCCTGTCACTATTTAGAAAGGAACTTGCATTGCTCAAATTGTACCTTTTGTGAGTTCTGTTCCAAATACAGTGGATCGAAGTCGCGGCACAGGAAGTTTTGGATCGACAGGAGTACCTCAAGTGCTCTGGACTGAGAAAGTAACGGAGAGCCGTCCAGAAAAGACATGCATTCTCACCGCCAGTGGATGTCATCCAGAAGCTATATCAGTAACAGGTTTGATTGACACTGGAGCAGATGTAACAATACTTTCGCGACTTTGCTGGCCTCAGTCGTGGCCTCTCACTCGTGCAAGTTTTGGACTTCTGGGGTTGGGTGGTGCTACAACAGGTGGCCTGTCAGCCATTGTAATTAATGTGAAACATCCTGATGGCCAACAAGCTAACATCAGACCCTATGTTGCTGATGCTCCTCAAAGTTTATGGGGATGAGATTGCTTATCTCAATGGGGTGTCAAAATTACTACGGATTTTTAATGGGGGCCACTGTGATGCAGGGCAATGAACGACCAGTTGTGGCCCTGACGTGGTTGACAAATAAGCCTGTCTGGGTTCGCCAGTGGCCCCTTACTACTGAAAAGCTTACTGCCCTGCAAGAATTAGTCACAGAACAATTGCAAGCAGGACATATTGAGGAATCATTCAGCTCCTGGAATACCCCTGTTTTTGTAATAAAAAAGAAATCAGGAAAATGGAGACTTTTACATGATTTACGGCAGGTAAATGCTGTAATGGCAACAATGGGAGCTTTACAACCAGGCCTTCCTACACCTACAATGATTCCACAGGAATGGCAAATAGTTGTCATTGACCTGAAAGATTGTTTCTTCACTATTCCATTGGCTGAGCAGGACAAAGAAAAATTTGCTTTCACTGTGCCTTCTATAAATCACGCGGAGCCCGATAAAAGATATCAATGGAAGGTACTTCCTCAAGGCATGAAAAATTCGCCAACTATTTGTCAATGGTTTGTGGCACAGGCCTTGTCAAAAGTGCGGGAGCAATTTAAAAACTTCTACTGTTATCATTACATGGATGATATCTTGTTGGCATCTGGTAACAAACAACAGTTATTGGCTCTTAAACAATGTGCTGTGACAAATTTGAAAGCTTTTGGTTTGGTCATTGCCCCAGAGAAAGTGCAGGAACACATGCCTTGGAAATACCTAGGTATGTTGGTGACCAACACTCAAGTCATGCCTCACCCTGTAAAGTTAGACGTGGATGTTAAAACTGCTACTGATGTACAGAAATTGGTTGGCTTGATAGGTTGGATTCGATCATATTTAGGCATAACTAATCATCAGATGCAGCCATTGTTTGATTTGCTATCAGGCATCACCTCCTCTACTGATAGGAGGCAATTGACCATAGCAGCAAAAAAGACCCTAGAAGAAATTGAATTGGCCCTAACACACAAATTTGTTAACAGGATAGATACCTCTGTTGGTGTTCAGTTGTTTATTTTGAAAGACCATGAAATACCATGTGAGATACTGTGTCAATGGAGTGATAATTGGGAAGATCAACTGCATATTCTGGAATGGATATTTTTATCTTTCAGATCTTGGAAAACAGCTCCAGAACTTTATGAGCTTTTTGCAGATATTATCATCAAGGGTCGCAGGCGTTGCCATGAGATTTTGGGACGCGATCCTGTGACCATTGTGATACCTGTACAACAATGGTATTTTGAATGGTGCTTTCAAAATAATCATGAATTGCAATCTGCCTTATCTTGTTTTACAGGCCAAATCACATACCATTTGCCTTCTCATCCTGTTCTAAAACTGGCCCAAGAGATTCCTTTTGAAGGGAAACAAATTTGTTCTCCTGTTCCAGTGGAAGGTATAATGGTTTTTACAGATGGATCCGGGAAAACCGGAAAAGCAGCTGTGGCTTGGAGAAAAGATGATCACTGGGAATATGAGACAACGATTCAGCAGGGATCTCCTCAACTGGTTGAACTTTCTGCTGTCCTTTTGGCTTTTACTTTATTTCCTAGTTCTGTGAATATAGTTACTGATTCCATTTACGTTGCCAATTTGGTTAAGCGTTTAGATCAAGCGGTGCTGTATAACATTCAAGAGAAGCCATTGTTTGTCATGTTAATGAAGTTATGGACAGTTATTGGTGCTCGAAAGCATCCTTATTTTATCATGCACATTCGCAGCCATACATCGTTACCAGGATTTTTTGTTGAAGGCAATGCCTAAGTAGATTCTTTAGTAGCTGCTGCTGCAATCAAAACTGTACCGAATGTATTGCAGCAGGCAAATTTAGCTCATCAATTTTTTCATCAGAGTGCTCAAGCTTTACAGCAGCAATTCAAATTGTCTTCTGGTGAAGCAAAATCAATTCTTTCTTCTTGTCCTGACTGTCACATGACTCATGTTACTCAGTATTATGGTATCAATCCTAGAGGTCTTTCTGCGTTGGAAGAATGGCAAACTGATGTTACTACAATGCCAGAATTTGGTCACTTTAAGTATGTTCATGTTACAGTTGATACTTTTTCTCATGCAATGGTTCCTTCAGCATTCACAGGAGAAAGAACTCGTGATGCTATTCGCCATTTTTATCATGCTTTTTCTATCTTAGGTGTTCCGTGTCATGTAAAGAAAGATAATGGCCCAGCATATGTTTCGCAGAAAATGCAAGCATTCTTTCGTGCTTGGGGCATTCAGCATTCAACAGGCATTCCACATGTCCCCACGGGCCAAGCAATTGTTGAAAGAGCTCACGGACTTCTTAAACGTCAGGTTCAAAAACAAAAAGGGGGAATGCAACAGGAGTCAGCTCAAGTGAGATTAGATAAAGCTGTTTATGTGTTAAACTTTTTGCGTCCCCTACCTGACTCACAGTTATCTCCAATCTTTTACCATTTTTCTTCTTTGAATTCTAAGCAACCAGATTTCCGTAGGAATGTCAAGGTATGGGTTAAGGATTTAATTACTGGTATGTGGTCTGGTCCAGTGGAACTAGTAACCTGGGGGAGAGGTTATGCTTGTGTTTTGACAGATAATGGTCCTCAATGGGTTCCTGCTCGCTGTGTTAAACCTTACCTAGAGCGCGCAGGAAAGGACAGGATGGATGGTTCCGCAGCTGAAGCAGAACGTGCGGATGACACTGGCTAAGACCATATATCAGTACTTAAAGATGGATGAAGGACAGGAATGATTGTATTAAGAATGGGAACTTTGTTGATGGTTGTGATTGTTGGTTTTGTGTTTCCCCTCTCTGCTTGGATTTTTGCAAAAGGGCCCTGCAAAAATCCATAGCAGCTGTATTTACAGGTCAAAAACAAAAAGGGGGAATTGTGGAAAGGGCTAACAGCAGGCCTGTTAGCTAAAGCAGCGAGAAGAAGCCGAGAAGTAAGAAGAAGCTGATAAGGAGCTCTCTCCAAGGCTGTAACCAAGGAGATCGAGAGAAGATAAGAACACCTTGCAGCTGGATGAAGTAATGTTAGAAAGATAGGTGGAGTCACTATAACTTTAACCAATAGCATTATGTTGATTTATTGTGGTCAATAGATCAGGTAGAAGAAGTATCAACAATTGAAAAGTGTATAAAAGTTAGCCATGTTAAAAAATAAAGTGTTGCCAACTGAGACTGCTTGTGGTCTCTGCTTTATGTCGTGACCGCCTCGACAACGACATAGACATAGTAGTGAAAGAGCTACGCTTGTGTTAAAATGCCTGCTTGGATGGGATAACATCCAATGAACATAGGATGAGGACACCTGCTACAGATATGCCAAATATCAGCACTCACCTTCTGAAGACTGTGGACCAAGGCCCAAACTCAAAGAGAAGGAGCCAAAAAGGAGCCAAAACCAAAGTGTCCTAGAGTAACGTTATGATGCTTGTATCCCCAATCGTGTGTTCTGTTTATGCTGGATGTTATATTCTGTGCCTTCAAGACTGGGTCTGAGGTCAAAGACAGGGAGAAGAAGATGCACAAAGTTTTGTTATCAGTCTGCACTCACTTCTCCACATTCTGCTGGACCACAGAACGCCACTGTGTTTTCTGGGCACGGATGGAGCAGAACAGAGCGCTCCTTTGCTTTTTAGTTAGTTTAGTCACCTGAGGTAGAAAGTTTCCCTGGACTGGTTTTTCCCCTTTTATTTGAACTGTTCGAATCTGCTCTGGACGGTGGACACAGGGAAACACCGAGAGTTGACACTTTGTAGCCTACTGGGGCCTACTCTGGGCAGCAGCCTTTCCCAGCACTGGAGGGACTGATAACAGAGTGACCACACACCAGAGAGATTTTCTGAATTTGTCATCTCTTCGGAACGGCAAATGAGTTTTGTCATCTGGTATTGTTCATTTTGTGTGCTGGGGAGTGCTTTGCCTGTTTAAATAAACAGGTTTTTTCCACTTCTCTCCAAGGAAATTTTTCCCGAATTGGTTGGGGGGAAGGGATGTCTGGGTTGCCTTTCAGGGTGAGGGGGGGCTTTTGGAGGTTTTCTCCCAAATTTGCCCTAAACCAGGGCAAATAATTAGTGCCCAACGTGAGGCTCAAGAGAGTGGGAAAAACCCTATTCTGATTGTATTTTGGCTGCAATTACTCTGTTGGTGTTAAGCACTTAGCAGCCAAGTTGCTTGA
The DNA here is from genome assembly GCA_009764595.1 of Geothlypis trichas. Taxonomy (NCBI): domain Eukaryota; kingdom Metazoa; phylum Chordata; class Aves; order Passeriformes; family Parulidae; genus Geothlypis; species Geothlypis trichas. The sequence continues at coordinate 1,723,784 of CM019934.1, forward strand.
ATTCATAATGTCTCTTGGGATGGAGGCTTGCATGCTTTTCTGGTCTCCAGGTTTTTTTTGAGATCTTAATACCTTTATGGTCCCTAGGTTTATTTCTTATCCAGAAATAGCTCTGGTATTGTCCCTAATACATAGTCTTTGCAGTAGAGTGGCACTGATTAGAATAGCTATCAGGCTGGGCTTGGTGGTAATGACTTGTAGGAAGTTTATAAAGGTGCTGGAGTCTGTTCCAGGTATGTATGGTTCATGGTTATGGTTATGCACCCAGTTTGTTGGAGGAGGAGCAGGGGATGAGGCTTTTCAGCCTTTGCTTTCCTTCTTCTCCTCTGAATCTGTTACATCCCTATTGGAGAATGTTCAGTTTCCCCTGAATGTTAGAGACCATCTTTCTGGTATTTCATCTGGTAAGCTTCCTCTATACAATCTCCAGCTTCTCTAGAAAGAGGGCTGAGATTTCTAGAGGGGATGATGAGACCCCTGACCCAGGAGTAGACCCAGGTGCGGAAAATCCTGAGTGGTGTGGGAAATGGTAGGATATGGGCCAAATCCTGAAGGAATTTTCTGACCCTATAGTCTGGGACTTTCCACATGAACAAATTCAGAACCCAGCTGAGGTGGGGAAATACCTGAAAGAGAAGTACCATGATGACCCTAAGGAGAAAAAGATCGTTGAAGTAAGCTGGGCCCTGGCATATGCTTATCACACATTGCTAGATACTCTAGGGCAGCAGACAGAGGAAGAGGGGCAGGGAGATAAATCAGCAGCTACCCCAATTACTCAGGCTGCAGCCAACACCCCAGTTATGAAGTCAGTAGCTAAACCCAACAGTAAGCCTCAACCAATGGCTGCCGCTACTAGCACGAGAAGTGGAAAGTGCGCAGACAAGACCGATCGACCAGTGGATGATGATGATGATGATAATGATGCAGGAGAAGCACTCTCAATGCTCCCTGACATAAAATCAGGACTCAAAGCAACTGGCACAAGATCAGAAGCCAATATTGAGTCCTTTTCCCTGAAGGACCTTCATGGCCTAAGGAAGGATTACACCTGATGATCTGATGAATCTATAATTAGTTGGTTAGTCCATCTTTGGGATGCTGCAGGCGAGGCTATAATTCTAGACAGCACTTAAACGAGGCATTTGGCATCCCTTTCACATGATCCCATCATCGACCAAGGAATGATGAAGGGGGCTAATCCTCACAACCTCTGGTCACGGGTCCTGGGAAGTGTAGCACAAAAATACCTGTGTGCAGATGATCTCTATATGCAGCAAACCCAGTGGAAGACCATAGAACAAGGGATCCAATGCCTGAGAGAAATGGCAGTGGCAGAGATTATCTTCTCAGATGACATAACAACTAGGAATACAGACTTGGTACCATGTACATCTGTGATGTGATGAAAACTTGTATGACTTGGGCCACATGAATGTGCTTCTGCTTTAGCAATAATGAAGCGGGATGACAGGGATGAGACCATGCTTGATATGGCAAAGAAGCTTTGAGCATATGCAGATGCTGTGCATGGCCCAACACATGCCAGAATTGCAGCAGTGGAAACACATCTGCAGAAATTAGAGGACAAGATGGAGGAGAATCATAAGAAGCTCAGGGAGGAGATTAAAGAAGACCTTCTCCAAATCTCAGCACTACAGATCAGAGGTTCTGGTATCCAAGGCAGAAGTTCCCCAGATGGTGACAGAAGGTACACCCCACAAGCTGAGCTGTGGTTCTTCCTGCGTGATTGTGGAGAAAATATGAGGAGACGGGATGGAAAATTTACTCCTGCTCTGGCACAACAGGTGCGTGAACTGAAGGAAGGCAAGATTCAGAGAGGAAGTTCCACCAAAAGGAAAGCAACTCCAGTTGCCCATAGCCAAACTTCCAGGTATGATGATGATGACATGTCCGATCCCCTTGAAGGAACCTCCAAGACATATGCTGAAGGAAAGAAGGATAGCCAGGCTTAGAGGGGCCCTGCCTCTAGCCAGGTAGAGGCTAGGGAAAACCATGTTTTTAGGACTGAGTGGATTTGTTGGCCTGGCACATGTGAACCACAAAAATATAAAGCTTCAGTCGATCCTGGTGTGCAATGCACATTAATACCATTGAGACGTGGGGGCAGAATCTGTCTTTATCCTTGGCATGACAGAGGGATCACAGGATTATACTTTGGTGGAAGTTGATGTGAACCTGACTGGAAATGAGTGGAAGAAACACCCTATTGTGACTGACCCAGAGGCCCTATGTATTTTGGACATAGACTACCTTCAAAGTGGGTATTTCAAAGACCGAAAAGGACTCAGGTGGGCATTTGGGATAGTAACTGTAGAGAGAGAGGGCATCCAACAATTGAACACCTTGCCTGGACTGTCTGAGAATCCATCCACAGTAGGACTTCTGAAGGGAGAAGGGCAACAGGTACCAATTGCCATTTCGACAGTGCATTGTCGACAGTATAGAACAACTCTAGATGCTGTGATTTCCATGCGTAAGATGATCCGAGAGCTGGAGAGCCAAGGGGTGGTCAGTAAAACCCACTCACCCTTCAACAGCCTGTCCAGGTTTAGAGTAAATTTGGGAAAAAATTCCCCAAAGTAGCTCCAGTGAGAAAACAGATCCAATCGGCCCCTCCCCCCCCTCAACTGGTCCGGGAGGAAAACAGTACCTCCTTGGAGAAAGATGGAAAAAAACTGTTTATTAAACAGTAAAACTAAAACAATATCAAACAATGAGAAAACCCCCTCCCCGGGTTGCAGCTCACTCAGTCTCTGATCAGTCCCTCCAGTGCTGGAATTGTCGCAGGCCAGGCCCGGCCCGGTGGGCCAGAAATGTGAGCTGCCGGTGCTTCCCTGAGTGTTCAATCCAGAGCAGGTTTCAAAAGGTCCAAAGAAAAAAAAGAAAAGAAAAAACCACAGTCCAGGGAACTTCTTTGCCTCAGCTAGCTGAAAACTAACTAAAAAGCCAAGAAGCGCTCTGTCCGTCGTCTGTCTGCAGACAACAACCGCCGGCCCGCAGAAGGAATGTGGGGGAGTGACAGGAGTATCTGGAGGGAAAAAACTGCATTTTCTCTCCCCCTTCACTGTCTGCAATAAGTCTTAAAGGTGCAAAACTTACTATTTGGCACAAACAGAACAAGACGATTGGGGATAAAAGCATCATACAGCCAACCCAGGACATTCCACCCCTTATCCCCATATCGTCTGCTTATTACCAAAACTAATATAAATTCTAACTCTATAAATACATGCATTATACATTCATTATACAACTATATACAGACAACAGCAATAGCATTCAGCATTCAGCAAACAGTGATATTTATACATAGGTTTTATCCAACAATCAGATCTCCTTGAGGTACACATCGTGTTCTTCCATCTTTTTGCATTATCCACCATGTGCAACCTGGTCCCTGAGCAAAAACAACCCCACGAATGGGTTTGTCAGTATTCGAGGCAGAGTTAATCCAAACTGTCTTCCCTAATAAACCTCTGACATGTACCACTGGGACTTTGTCTCCATCCACTCTATGCAAAGGCTCAGACTGGGCAGGGCCCATTCGGTTAGTAGAGCCTCGGGTGTTAACTAACCAGGTGGCTTTTGCCAGATGCTGCTCCCAGTTTTTTAAAGTTCCCCCACCTAATGCTTTCAATGTGGTTTTTAACAGTCTGTTGTACCTCTCCACTTTGCCTGCAGCTGGTGCATGGTAGGGAATATGGTACACCCACTCAATGCCATGTTCCCTAGCCCAGGTGTTGATGAGGTTGTTCTTGAAATGAGTCCCGTTGTCTGACTCAATCCTCTCAGGGGTACCATGTCTCCACAGAACTTGCTTTTCAAGGCCCAGGATGGTGTTCCGGGCCGTAGCATGAGGCACAGGGTAGGTTTCCAGCCATCCCGTGGTGGCTTCCACCATTGTCAGCACATAGTGCTTGCCCTGGCGTGTCTGGGGCAGGGTGATGTAGTCAATCTGCCAGGCCTCCCCATACTTGTACTTGGACCACCACCCACCATACCACAGGGGCTTCACTCGCTTGGCCTGCTTGATGGCAGCACACGTCTCACAGTCATGGATAACCTGAGAAATACTGTCCATGGTTAGATCCACCCCTTGATCTCGTGCCCACTTATAGGTGGCATCCCTGCCCTGATGGCCTGAGGCATCATGGGCCCATCGAGCTAGGAATAACTCTCCTTTATGTTCCCAATCTAAATCTATCTTTGACACCTCTATTTTTGCAGCCTGGTCTACTTGCTCATTGTTTTGGTGCTCCTCATTAGCTCTACTCTTGGGGACATGGGCATCCACATGGCGGACCTTCACAGGCAGTTTCCCTACCCTGGTAGCAATGTCTTTCCACTCTTCAGCAGCCCAAATTGGTTTTCCTCTACGCTGCCAGTTGGCCTCTTTCCACCTCTCCAGCCATCCCCACAGAGCATTGGCTACCATCCATGAATCAGTGTAGAGGTAGAGCTTTGGCCACTTCTCTCTCTCAGCAATGTCTAGGGCCAGTTGAACGGCTTTGAGTTCAGCAAGTTGGCTTGATCCACCTTCTCCTTCAGTGGCCTCTGCGACCTGTCGTGTGGGGCTCCATACGGCTGCTTTCCACTTCCGATTCATTCCCACAATGCGGCAAGAACCATCAGTAAAGAGAGCGTATCGTGTATCCTCTGCTGGGAGTTCGTTGTATGGTGGAGCTTCTTCAGCCCGTGTCACTTCTTGTTCCCCTTCATCAGCGAGACCAAAGTTTTCACCTTCCGGCCAGTTTGTAATTATTTCCAGAATCCCAGGGCGATTCAGTTTTCCAATACGGGCGCGCTGTGTGATAACAGCAATCCATTTGCTCCATGTGGCACTGGTGGCATGGTGCGTAGAAGGAACTTTCGCTTTGAACATCCACCCCAGTACTGGTAGTCGAGGTGCTAGGAGGAGTTGTGCTTCAGTCCCTATTACTTCCGAGGCAGCCTGGACTCCTTCATAGGCAGCCAAGATTTCTTTCTCTGTTGGAGTATAGTTGGCTTCAGACCCTCTGTAGCCTCGACTCCAAAATCCTAGTGGTCGGCCTCGAGTCTCCCCAGGCACCTTCTGCCAAAGGCTCCAGGACAAGCCATGGTTCCCGGCTGCAGAGTAGAGCACATTCTTCACCTCTGGTCCTGTCCTGACTGGGCCAAGGGCTACTGCATGAGCAATCTCCTGCTTGATCTGTGCAAAGGCTTGTTGCTGCTCAGGGCCCCAGTGGAAAGTGTTCTTCTTACGGGTGACCAGATAGAGAGGGCTCACAATCTGACTGTATTCGGGAATATGCATCCTCCAAAAACCTATGGCGCCTAGGAAAGCTTGTGTTTCTTTCTTACTGGATGGTGGAGACATTGCTGTGATCTTGTTGATGACATCGGTGGGAATCTGACGCCATCCGTCTTGCCACTTCACTCCCAGAAACTGGATCTCTTGGGCAGGTCCCTTGACTTTGCTCTTCTTGATGGCGAAGCCAGCTTTTAAGAGAATCTGGATGATTTTCTCCCCTTTCTCGAACACCTCTGCTGCTGTCTTCCCCCACACAATGATGTCATCAATATATTGCAAATGTTCTGGAGCCTCACCCTTTTCCAGTGCAGCCTGGATCAGTCCATGGCAGATGGTGGGGCTGTGCTTCCACCCCTGGGGCAGTAGGTTCCAGGTGTACTGCACGCCTCTCCAGGTGAAAGCAAACTGAGGCCTGCATTCTGCTGCCAGAGGAATGGAGAAAAATGCATTGGCAATGTCTATAGTGGCGTACCACCTTGCTGCCTTGGACTCCAGCTCGTACTGGAGTTCCAGGATGTCCGGCACAGCAGCGCTCAGTGGTGGAGTCACTTCATTCAATGCACGATAGTCCACAGTCAATCTCCATTCTCCTTCAGATTTCCGCACAGGCCAAATGGGGCTGTTGAAGGGTGAGTGGGTCTTGCTAACCACCCCTTGGTTCTCCAGCTCACGGATCATTTTGTGGATGGGAATCACAGCATCTCGATTTGTTCGGTACTGTCGGCGGTGCACTGTTGAGGTGGCAATTGGCACTCGTTGCTCTTCTACCTTCAGGAGTCCTACTGCAGATGGGTTTTCTGACAGTCCAGGCAAACTGTTCAACTGCTTGATACCCTCTGTCTCTACAGCAGCTATTCCAAATGCCCATCTGAGTCCCTTTGGGTCTTTGAAATACCCACTTCGAAGGTAGTCTATGCCCAAAATACATGGGGCCTCTGGGCCAGTCACGATAGGATGTCTCTTCCACTCATTCCCAGTCAAGCTCACATCAGCTTCCACCAAAGTGAAATCCTGGGATCCCCCTGTCACACCAGCAATGGAGACAGACTCTGTCCCCACGTGTCTTGATGGAATTAATGTACATTGTGCACCTGTATCAACCAAAGCTTTATACTCTTGTGGTTCCGATGTGCCAGGCCAACGAATCCACACAGACCAGAAAACACGATTTTCCCTGGCCTCTACCTGGCTAGAGGCAGGGCCTCTCTAAGCCTGGTTATCCTTCTTTCCCTGGGGATATGTCTTGGATGTTCCTTCAAGGGGATCGGACATGTCATCATCATCATACCTGGTAGTTCGGCTATGGGCAACTGGAGCTGCTTTCCTTTTGGTGGCTTCCTTCAATTCACGCACCCGTCGTGCCAGAACAGCAGTAGGTTTTCCATCCCACCTCCCCATGTTTTCTCCACAATCACGCAGGTAGAACCACAACTCATTTCGTGGGGTGTACCGTCTCTCACCACCTGGGAAACGTCTGCCTTGGATACCAGAACCTCTGATCTGTACTGCCGATACTTGGAGAAGGTCTTCTTTAATCTCCTGTCTGAGCTTCTTAAGATTCTCCTCTCTCTTATCCTCTAATTCCTGCATACGTGTTTCCACCGCTGAGATTCTGGCATGTGTTGGGCCATGCACAGCATCTGCATATGCTCGGAGCTTCCTTGCCATATCCAGCACAGTCTCTTCCCTCTCATCTCTCTTCATTATGGCTAAGGCAGAAGCATATTCATGTGGCCCAAGTCGCACAAGTTTTCGCCACATCACAGGCGTGCATGGTACAAGGTCTGGGTTCTTAGTTGTCTCGTCATCTGAGAAGATAATCTCTGCCACTGCCATTTCTCTCAGGCGTTGGATCCCTTGCTCTATGGTTTTCCACTGAGTTTGTTGCATATAAAGATCATCTGCACACAGGTATCTTTGTGCAACACTATCCAAGACCCGTGACCAGAGGCTGCGTGGATTAGCCCCCCTCATCACTCCTTGGTCGATGACAGGATCCTGTGACAGGGACCCCAAATGCCTCGCTTCAGTGCCATCCAGAATTGTAGCCTCGCCTGCAGCATCCCAGAGACGGACTAACCAACTAATTATGGATTCATCAGGTCGTCGAGTGTAATCCTTCCGTAGGCCACGAAGGTCCTTCAGGGAAAAGGTCTCAGTATTTGCATCTGATCTTGCACGTGCTGCTTTGACTCCTGATTTAACGTCAGGAGGCATCGAGGTTCCTTCTCCTGTATCACCATCATCATCGTCATCATCTGCTGGTCGATTAGTTTTTTCCGTGCATTTCCCACTTCTAGTACTGGTAGCAACAGCTATGGGTTTAGATGCTGGCTTAGGCTCACTGTCTGGTTTGGCTGCGGGCTTCGAGTCTGGGCTGTTGGGTACAGCTTGAGTGACTGGGATAGCTGATTTATCTCCCTGCCCCCCTGCCTCTGTCTGCTGCCCTACACTATCTAACACAGTGCGATAAGCATAGGCCAGGGCCCAGCTTATTGCAATAAGCCTCTTTTCCTTAGAATCGTCATGGCACTTCTCTTTTAGGTATTTCCCCACCTCAGCTGGGTTCTGAATTTGTTCCCGTGGAAAATCCCAGTCTACAGGATCAGAAAATTCCTTCAGGGTTTGGCCTATATTTTCCCATTCTCCACACCACTCAGGATTTTTCACACCTGCATCTGATTCTGGGTCAGGGGTCTCACTAGCTCCTCTGGATATCTCAGCCCTCACTCTAGAGAGGCTACAGACAACATAGAGGAAGCCTACCAGATTAAATACCAGAAAGATGGTCTCTTTAACATTCAGGGGAAACTGAACAATCTCAAAAAGTGACATCACAGATCCAGAGGAGAAGAAAGAAAAGAAAGGCTGGAAAGCCATATTCTCGGCTCCTCCTGTACCAGACTGAGTGTAATTACTAATAAATTCCCAAAATGTACTACTGGAATTGGGATGCAGGGTAGGATGAAGGAACCATAAACCATACATGTTGTAAACAGACGCCAGTATCTTTGTAAACGCTTTATAAATCATCATCACCAAGGCCAGCACAACAGCTATTCCAATCCGTACCCCTGTACCGCAAAAATTACGTGTTATGGACCATATTCCTAGTGACAAGAAAGGCATTGAAATCTCAAAAAGGTCTTGAGCCCAGAGCCACACGAAGGCTTTCACCCCCAAGGATATTATGGATCCAAACAGCATGTCTACTAACTGCTTTAACAACCACAAACACACAATTAATAGAGCTTTTTTCCACATTCTCCAGCCCCACGTTGGGCGCCAATTATGTATTTGTCCAGGTTTAGAGTAAATTTGGGAAAAAATTCCCCAAAGTAGCTCCAGTGAGAAAACAGATCCAATCGGCCCCTCCCCCCCTCAACTGGTCCGGGAGGAAAACAGTACCTCCTTGGAGAAAGATGGAAAAAAACTGTTTATTAAACAGTAAAACTAAAACAATATCAAACAATGAGAAAACCCCCTCCCCGGGTTGCAGCTCACTCAGTCTCTGATCAGTCCCTCCAGTGCTGGAATTGTCGCAGGCCAGGCCCGGCCCGGTGGGCCAGAAATGTGAGCTGCCGGTGCTTCCCTGAGTGTTCAATCCAGAGCAGGTTTCAAAAGGTCCAAAGAAAAAAAAGAAAAGAAAAAACCACAGTCCAGGGAACTTCTTTGCCTCAGCTAGCTGAAAACTAACTAAAAAGCCAAGAAGCGCTCTGTCCGTCGTCTGTCTGCAGACAACAACCGCCGGCCCGCAGAAGGAATGTGGGGGAGTGACAGGAGTATCTGGAGGGAAAAAACTGCATTTTCTCTCCCCCTTCACTGTCTGCAATAAGTCTTAAAGGTGCAAAACTTACTATTTGGCACAAACAGAACAAGACGATTGGGGATAAAAGCATCATACAGCCAACCCAGGACACAGCCCCATTTGACCTGTGCATAAAACTGAAGGAGAATGGAGACTGACAGTGGACTATCACGCATTGAATGAAGTGACTCCACCACTGAGTGCTGCCGTGCCAGACATGTTAGAGCTCCAGTACGAGCTTGAGTCCAAGGCAGCAAAGTGATATACCACTATTGATATTGGCAATGCATTTTTCTCCATTCCTCTGGCAGCAGAATGCAGGCCTCAGTTTGCTTTCACCTGGAGAGGCGTGCAGTACACCTGGAACTGACTGCCCCAGGGGTGGAGCACAGCCCCACCATCTGCCATGGACTGATCCAGACTGCACTAGAAAAGGGTGAGGCTCCAGAATATCTACAGTATATTGATGACATCATTGTGTGGGAGAACACAGCTGCGGAAGTGTTTGAGAAAGGAGAGAAAATCCTCCAAATCCTCCTGGGAGCTGGTTTCGCCATCAAAAATAGCAAAGTTAAAGGATCAGCTCAAGAGATCCGGTTCCTGGGAGTAAAGTGGTAAGATGGACAGAGTCAGATTCCTACAGATGTCATCAACAAGATCACAGCAATGTCTCCACCAACCAATAAGAAGGAAACACAAGCTTTCCTAGTTGCCATAGGTTTTTGGAGAATGCATATTCCTGAGTACAGTCAGATCGTGATCCCTCTTTACCTGATCACCCACAAGAAGAACAATTTCCACTGGGGCCCTGAGCAGCAACAAGGTTTTGTCCAGATTAAGCAAGAGATTGCTCATGCAGTAGCCCTTGGCCCAGTCAGGACAGGACCAGAGGTGAAGAATGTGCTCTACTCTGCAGCCGGGAACCATGGCTTGTCCTGGAGCCTTTGGCAGAAGGTGCCTGGGGAGACTCGAGGTCGACCACTAGGATTTTGGAGTCGAAGCTACAGAGGGTCTGAAGCCAACTACACCCCAACAGAGAAGGAAATCTTGGCTGCCTATGAAGGACTACAAGCTGCCTCAGAGGTGATTGGTACAGAAGCACAACTCGTCCTGGCACCCCGACTACTGGTGCTGGGATGGATGCTCAAAGGGAAGGTTCCCCCCACCCACCATGCCACCAGTGCTACATGGAGCAAATAGATTGCTCTTATCACACAACACACCCATACTGGTAAACCGAATCACCCTGGGAATTTGAAAGTAACTACAAATTGGCCTGAAGGTGAAAATTTTGGTGTCACAGATGAAGAGCAAGAACAAGTGACACGGGCTGAAGAAGCTCCACCATATAACCAACTGCCATTAGAGGAAATACTCTACGTTCTTTTCACTGACAGTTCCCGTAGCATCGTAGGGATGAATCAGAAGTGGAAAGCAGCCATATGGAACCCCACACAACAGGTTGCAGAGGTCACTGAAGGAGAAGATGGATCAAGCCAACTTGCGGAACTCAAAGCTGTTCAACTGACCCTGGGCATGGCACAAAAGGGGAAGTGGCCAAAGTTCTACCTCTACACTGATTCATGGATGGTAGCCAATCCTCTGTGGGAATGGCTGGAGAGGTGGAAAGAGGCTAACTGGCAGCATAGAGGAAAACCAGTTTGGGCTGCTGATGAGTGGAAAGACATTGCTACTAGGGATGGGAGACTACCTGTGAAAGTCTGTCATGTAGATGCCCATGTCCTCAAGAGTAGAGCTAATGAGGAGCACCAAAACAATGATCAGGTAGACCGGGCTGCAAAGATAGGGGTGTAACAGATAGACCTAGATGGGCAACACAAGGGAGAATTATTCCTAGTTCGATGGGCCCATGATGCCACAGGCCATCAGGGTAGAGATGCCATCTATAAGTGGGCACAAAACCGAAGGGTGGATTTAGCCATGGAGAGTATTTCTCAGGTTATCCATGACTGTGAGACGTGTGCTGCCATCAAGCAGGCCAAGCGAGTGAAGCCCCTGTGGTACGGTGGGCGGTGGTCCAAGTACAATTATGGGGAGGCCTGGCAGATTGACTACATCACCCTGCCCCAGACACGCCAGGGCAAACGCTATGTGTTCACAATGGTAGAAGCCACCACGGGATGGTTGGAGACCTACCCTGTGTCTCACTTTTTACATCCTTTACCTGAATTACTATTGTCTCCTATATTCTATCATTTTTCGTCCTTCAATTCAAAACAGCCAAATTTTCGGAAAGGTATTAAGGTATGGGTAAAGGATTTAATCACAGAAAGGTGGACCGGCCCAGTGGAATTAGTAACATGGAGAAGAGGATATGCATGCGTTTTAACAGAGAATGGTCCTCGTTGGGTCACTGTCCATTGTGTTAAATCTTATTTGGAGCATGCAGGAAAGGACAGGATGGGTGGTTCCACAGCTGAAGCAAAATGAGTAGGTAATTACATTGGTTATTAGGTGGATGGAAGCATGGACCCTCAAAGAATGTGTGGTAAAGATGGTAATTCAAGGCAAAGTAAAGGGAGTTATTGACATACTCTGAAAATCTAAATTTAAGTTAGTGGATGTTACTTTTGCTTCTGTTCTTGTAAGTCTCTTGCACAGAGGTTGGTAGTACTGAGAAATGTGTCTTGTACCATTTCCTTTTGCAGGGCACTGTCAGTCCCAAAATAAGGGAATTTGATGTACCTAAGGGAGAGGTGTTGCCTTTGCGTAGGGGTTGAATTAGTAACTGCAGACCACACTTCGAGCAAAAAGGTTGGTTGCCCATTATGATAGCAGCAACCAGTTGTAAAATTAAGTGGATGCTACTTGATTCTAAGTGGTTACTAGGCAGATGACTTGGTCTCTGACTCTGTGTGGGAGAAATTTATTTGTCTATAGGTGAAGGTGTCATTCTGCTACAAATGTGCCATCCGGAAATTGCGAGGTCTGTAACGGTATTTGAAGATCCATTTTCTATGTGCCTTGTTTATATATGAATGTTAAGATTGTGAGGGTATGGGTTATGGATTGGGTAGAAGTTGGTTATCTGTAAGTGAATGAAGAACAGATCCTCTGCCTGCTTGGATTGTTGCGAGGGCCCTGCAGAAGTCCTTAGCAGTTGTGTTTGCGGGTCAAATACAAAAAGGGGAATTGTGGGAAAAACATTTTTGTGCTGTTCTTGAGCACCAGCGAAGGCTTCTTGAAGATAAGGAAAGTCTCATCTCTCTCAAGGAATTTACCAAGGCTATCACCATGACAACGCGATGAAAGAGAGAAAGCAAAAAGATCTGGACTTTGGTTGGCTTACACAGTGGCGTGATTCCTATCACCTACTCAAAGTTTTGTTTCTTTTTTATAACCAATGGGCAGTGTATATGTTCGTTAAGTAAGTGTAAGCATCCTGTAAAACTATAAAAGCAACAAGTTGCTTCAATAAATAAGTCTACACAGCCTTCTGAGTGAGTCTTGGTGCTTTGCGCCATATGGGGCTCTAAGGTGACACCCCCCCACTAGGCAGAGAATTACAAGGGTAAGGAATTCCAAACATCAATTCAAAGGGAGATAACTGAATATCTCCCCTGGGTCTGGCCCTTATTCTTGCCAAAGCCACTGTCAAGAGTCATACCCACGGCATCTTAGTTTCTATCACCAGCTTCAGGAGGTGTTTCTTTATTTCACCATTCATTCTTTCATCCTGTCCCGAGCTCTGGGGGTGCCAGGGGATATGAAGGTTCCATTGTATCCCTAAAGCAGTCATAACCCCTTGAAGAATTTTTCCTGTAAAATTAATTCCCCTATCTGAGTCTATTGCTTCCACAATCCCATATCTTGGAATTATTTGTTCCAAAAATACTTTAATAACTGATCCTGTAGTTGCTGAAACGGCTGGAAATGCTTCTGGCCTCCCTATCAACTGGCATACTATTACCAGAAGATATTTATATCTTGTCACTCAGGGCATTTCAGTAAAATCCACCTGGCATCTCTGGAAGGGACGTACAGCCCAAGGCCTCCCTCCCCTGGCAAGTTTCTTTGTAACTCTGTTATTTGTTTTAGCACAAATCAAACAACCCTCAACAGCTTGCTTTGCCAGAATAAAAAGACCCATAGCAGCATTTGTTTTGAGGAAGGCTTCTTCCAGTCCTTGGGAGCCCCAATGACTCCCTTCATGGAGTTGTTTTAACAATTGTAAGGCCAGAGCTTTTGGTATCCACTGCTTAGCATCCCTTGCAAACCAATTATCCCCTCTTTCCTCAGCCCCACTCTTTTTAATTATTTCAAGTTCCTCTGGTGGGAAAGACAGTTTCTCTGGCAGCGGGGTAGTCACTGGGAGCAAAGGGAGGATCTTATAGATTTTTGGCCACAATGCAGCTTTCCGAGCTTCTTCAACAGCCAATCGGTTTCCTATTACCTCCTCCGAGCACCCTGCCTGGTGCCCCTTGATCTGTATTATTGCTAACTTTTTTGGTAAGTTCACCACCTCCAAAAGGCGAGAGATTAAGCTCTCATGAGCTAACGTCTTTCCTGTGCAGGTTAATAAACCTCTTTCTTTCCATAATTTCCCAAATACATTTATCACCCCATATGCATACTTAGAATCAGTAAAAGCATTCACTGTCTTGTCCCGGCATAATTAACAGGGTCTCACATGTGCATATAGTTCCACTGTCTGAGCTGACCAGGTGGGCGGTAAACTCCCCCCTCAGGCCAGGGAGTATCTCATAAATCTTCCCCAGCCTGTATCTGGAGGTCTATCACCTGAATGCAGTCATGGGTTTCTTCTTGGCCCCTCTCTCCAGGGCCTTTCAAACAGGAGGCTGGCATGAACTCCTCCCCACTTTTAAATTCTAAACCTAAATTAAACAAGATTCATACTGTAATAACCGAGCGCTGGTCATCCACTTAGAGGTTCTCTCAGTTAACAAAGCTTTAATCTGATGTGAAACTTTAACAATCAGATACCCTCCCTGTAGGAGCATCAGGGGGTAGGACGGTCAGGATGGACGTATGGAGACGAGAGATCTCTGAAGCCAGGTCATGGAACTTGTGGTTTATTGCAGAGGGAGTGAGTGCCGGGGCCCTGCTTGGAGCTGTCAGCCACAACTCGGAGCAGACCCGAGAAAAGAGAGGGGTAGAGAGGATGAGAGGGTAAGAGCGTAAAAGGCAAGAGCGTAAGGGAGTAAGAAAGGTAAGAGAGTAAAAAGGGTAAGAGAGTAAAAGGGTAAGAGCATAAAAGGGTAAGAGAGCAGAAGCGTAAGAGAGTGAGGTTCCCGTTACAATACAATAAATTTTCTTCTGCGTTGAATATTCTAATTCTCACTAACCATTCTAGTACAACATATAAATCCTATAGCATTTCCATACAGCCTATAAGAATCACTACATTACCATACTGTGTTACATTTTAAACCCTAAAAACTCCTCTTTGGACCCCTTCTGCTGAGCTAGTAGGGTCTGCTCTGACCCTTGGAGCTGTCTGCAAGCAGAGGGTGTTGTACCATCAAAAGGGGATTACCTTCAGCTGGCCACACCATTGTTTTCCAGTTGTTCAGTAACTGAGGTATTTCAAAGCTTGCTTTCATTTCAATCTCGCTTATAGTTTCTATATTCTCAAAATCTTTTGCCAGACAATCATATTTATAAGGCTTTCCTGTTTAATCTTCCCCAACACCTCCCCTTGTCAGCTTTTGGGCCTTAGCCACCACCAGAGCTGTGGCCGCACAGTTCTGCAGACAATGGGGCCAGCCTCTGGCTACTGGGTCTAACAATTTTGAAAAATAAGCAACCAGCCACCTAGTTCCTCCATGCTCTTACACCAAAATTCCTTTAGTATGTCCCTGTTTAACATCCACATCTGAAAAATTCCAATCACTTGTTTTTAAAATTTTAAAAGTTTAATAGTAATAAATTGGTTATAAAATAGTAATATTATTAGAGTAATAAAAATTTGGACAATTGAGATTAGGACAATATGAGGCAATAAGAACAAAGAGTTATGGATGTGTGGGTACCTTTTTCTGGGCAAAATAAGCTCGTAAAAGGACACGTGTTAACAGAGGATTAACCCTTAAAAACAATGGCCTGTTGCATATTCATACTGCTCATATATGATGCATCGATTCCATTCAAACAAAGGATTCTGTCTGGTCAGTGTCAGCTTCTTCCTCTTAATCCTAATGGTGTCTCAGGGCTGAGCGAGGCAGGAAGAAGTTAGTTTCTTCTGATAAGAGAGCAATAAATTCTTTTTCTCTGAAAGATTTAGGTGTCCTGTGGCTGCTATCTCGGTGCGAGTTCTTTCTTTAAAAAAAGTGTCCTACATAGCATAGTTTCTATTTGAACATTATGTTATAACCTAAAACTACATTTAACACACTACTTAAGAAAATTAATACAGCATAACTTTCTAACATAACACATATAATATTCATTGTAATATTTTTGAAAAGCCAATCATAAAATACGCTTTTTTCATACACATATAGTTCAAATTCCTTTTCTGAGTCTGGAAGAGCTAAGACTGGAGCATTAACCAATTTGTCTTTTAGTTTTTTTAAGCTTTGCTCTCCTTCTGGTGTCCATACCACGACATTAGGACTATCTTGGGTTAAAAAGTCATATAAAGGTCTGGCCAAAAGAGAAAAATCCTCAATCCATGCTCTGCAGTATCTCACCAACCCCAAAAAATCCTGTAACTCCTTTTTTGTCTGGGGTGATGGTACTTGTAAAATCCCTTGTATTCTGTCTGGATCAATACACCGTAGCCCTCCAGTCAGAAGGTGTCCCAAATATTTGACCTTTTTTTCTAATAACTGTGCCTTCATTTTGGACACTCTAAGTCCTTTTTAGCAAGAAAGTTAAGTAGCTTTACAGTAGCCTCCTCAACCACCTTTTCATGTTCCCCTGATAAAAGCAAATCATCCACATACTGCAACAACCTAAATCCCGAGGGTGGAGTAAACTCTGAATATTTTCTGCAAAGCTTGCCCAAACAAAACCAGCCACTCAGTCTATCCCTGTGGAAGGACTGTCCATGTCAATTGTTGTTTTACCATTTCCCCCCCTTCCTCCTATTCCCACTCAAGGGCAAAATACTGTTTACTGTCCTTGAAAATCAGACACCCTCAGAAAGCATCCTTCAAATCCAGTACTGAATAATACTGATGTGAAGAAGGGATCTGATTCAGGATTGTATAGGGATCCAGAACTGTGGGATGCCTTGGTTTGACAATTTCATTTATTATTCTTAAGTCCTGCACCATTCTGTAGGTTCCATCTGGTTCCTTAACCAGCATTATAGGGGTGTTTTAGGGACACACATATGGCTCCAAAAGACCTGCCTTTAGCAGAGACTCAATGACAGGCTGTAACCTCTTCTTTCCCTCCCTTGAGAGTATTGCTTTTTAGACACCACTTGTCCTGGTTGTTTCAAAGTAATTTGGAGAGGCTCTACATCTAGTTTTCCATATTTCCCTGGGGCTGTCCACACTTCTGGATTTATTTCAGCATAAACCTTCTCAGACATTTTACACAAAGTTACCAGAGTGTTAGCCTCTGTATCATTTTTCACAATACTAATTTGCATTCCCACTTTAGCCATCAAATCCCTTCCCAGTAAGTTACAATCACAACTAGGAAAAAACAGGAATTCATGCATTTCAAACCTGTCTCCCACATCTTTTAATAGGGGTTGAATAAAATGCACTCGCTCATCCCTCTCACTCACTCCTTGAATAACCAATGATCTTTTTGACAATTTTCCCCCCTTAGGTATAAAATTCAAGGTGAATCGAGAGGCCCCTGTGTCTACCAGAAAACACACCTCCTCTCTATATGGACCCACCTTAAAAGTTATCGAGGGTTCCAGAAAGGTGGGTCCTTGATTTAATGGGAGTCTCTGACACCCCTAACAATCCATTTCCATTATCCTCTGGACTTCCTCCTCCTGAGGATCCAGCTGTCTCTGTGGAAACTCCCTTTTCCAAGCCCTTCTGCCCGGCAGATGGTGCACTGGTTTCTCCCCAACCGCTGTTTGGGTTGGTTTTCCCCGGCCAAGGAGGGAATGCCTCTGACACTTCCTTGTGGCCAACCCCGTCCCCTCTGTCCCAGGGGACCCCTTGAACCCTGCGATTTATTCCTCCGGCGTTGCATAATTCTGCCATCATCTTTGCCTTAACTTTTACCTTTTCCTCATCTCTTCTTGCATATATCTGCTGTTTTTTTCTAATCAATTCCTCCAGAGGTTTATTTTGCCACTCTTCATCTTTCTGTACTCCTTTCTTTATATCAAGCCAGGCTTTAGTAACAAATTGTACCTTCAGCAATGTGTCAAAGGCTGATGCCTCAGGATCCTACCCCCCATGCTTTCTCAAGGCATCCCTAATTCTTTCCAACCAATGGGAAGGGCTTTCATGTTTCTCCTGTTCTAACAACATAGCCTTAGCTATGTTGTTAGTTCTGGGAGCTGCTGATTTAATTGCCTTAATCAAATAAGCACGGTAATCGCAGAGGCGAGCCAGACTGGCCTGGTTTTTTGGGTCTCACTGGAGGTTAGCCGGGGGGATGGCATCATCCACTGTAGGTACATTAGGTCCAGCCCCCCCCGCTGCTTGTGGATGTTCATCCCCCTACAGCTGCCGAGCTTTCTGCAAAATCATTCATTTCTCTGATGACTCAAACAAAATCCCCAAAAGAAAATCCCAATCCTTCTATACATAATCCGCATTTCCCAAATATGCCTCTGACTTTTCCCCCACCTCTACGGGATCATCCAAATATGGGGGTAATTCCTTTTTCAACCTTCTCATGTCCTGGGTAATAAGTGGTACACCTACAAACCCAAATCCTCCCCCTTGACCCCCCAAAATAACATGGTGGAGTGGCATCTGGTTGTCGCTGTTGAGTAAGAAATGACAAAGACTCACCAGAAGGCTGGTTTGCACAGCATCTCACTTTACTTTGAAAATCTCTCTTTTATACACTGTTTGGATACAGATAGACCAGATTGGTCAATTAATCAATACATTTCACCTGACTGGCTAATTAACAAAAGCACCTTTCTTATAAACAATTGTGGGATTCACATTCTCTGAACCTGAGAGAAGCAGTGAGAGAAGCAGAGAAGAGAATGATCAAAACAATTCTTATCTCATTTACTGCGCCTGTGTTGTGCCAAAGTAGAATGCAATATGGAGATTGTTTACCCAAAGTGATGGTGTTTCGTTTCCTTGGGCTATCAGGGCCAAGCGCGTGTCCCGACGGTTGGTCAGGAGACAGTCACAAGATTTTGTGCAGTTGAGTGCTTGTGCAGTTTCAGTTTAGATGTAGTGTAATATAGTGCAGTGTAATATAGTATAGTGTAATATAGTATTGAATAATATAGTATAATTGCCGTGGCCTGAGGTGCAGGGAGAGAAACAGCACACCAATATGATGTGGAATCAAGCTCCGTTTATTGCAGATTTTCATACATCTTTTATACCCTTTTGCTTCTTGTACACGCGGCGTGCCGCTATGCTACTGGTTATAGCTCTTTAGCATGCACCCTGCATGCGCTTTAGCCATACTTATGATTGGTTGGCATAAGCTAAGCAACATCTGTTTTGTGGTTAAATTTAAGCTATTTTAAGCTGCTACATCCGCAAAACTTGTTTTTCTCAGCCAACTTCTTTGTTCCGACTCCCGGTCAATGACCTGTGACTTTGAGCCTATATGCATTCATAATATTATATGTGTTCATAATATTTGAGCCTATATGCATTCATAATATTATATGCGTTCATAATATTTCATAACCCCTAAGACTCCAGCATATAATAAAGTAATTAATTAGCCTTCTGATATTAATGGAGTCAGATGCATCATTCTTCCCAGATGTTGGGCAAAAAGATCACCGATAAACAATCTTTGAGAAAAACAGGAAAACGGAGAGTAGGAAAAGAATACCTGCAGTTTGTTTATAATAACAAGCTATCATTGTTTATCTTCAACTCCCTAAAGTCTCACAAGCTGATCCTGGGAAAACTTATCTAGTTTTCTCTCTCTCTGACCAGGCTGTCACATCCACATCTGGTGTGTCCCTGTTTCTTGGGTATGGGGAGCTTCTGATGTCCTAAATTAAGTTTCTCTTCTAGTTCTCGGGGGAGATATGATATTGTCCTGGTTTGGGGACAATTTGGGAGAAAATTTCCAAAAGGGCCTGCCCACAACCCCCCCCACCACTGCCCCCCCCCCACTCCTGTTGCAACCCCCCCACCCCTGCCACTGTCACCCTCCTTGCCGTCGCATGTCTCCCTACCCCTGCTACCATTCCTGCCGCAGCAGGAGGTCTTCCCCCCTGCTTGAGTGCCTGCCGCAGCCCCAGCAAGCCATGCTGTACGCCCCGTCGTACCCGCAGCAGCCCCTGCCAATCCCACCGCCTCCTCTCTCCCTCCCCCACTTATCCCATGCCCCCATCCCCAGGCTTTGCAACCACCCACCCACCCTCAGGGTTCCCCGAATGGAACCTCCGAGACCCCCCACAGTAGCGCCCCACTTCCCCATGCACCTCAGTCCTGCGCAGGCTGTGCCACTCGTGGCGCTGCCATTCCACCTTCACTGCTGCCTCCCTTTAGCCAAGCTCTGCCATGTGCCTCTTAACATTCTCTCCAGTACCATACATCCCTGCAAAATCTCGCTCCGACATGCCATAAAAAGCATAGGGCACTGCCTACTCATTCTCAGTCCTCCTCTGAGGACAGCAGTGACAGCAAGTCTCATTCTGATACAGAGGACATTGATCCATGGGCTCAAATCAAAATGGAAGCAACTCAGGCAGGGGATTGGGAACTGGCTCAGAGAATTGCTGCCTTCCCAGTAAATTATATAAAGGGAAAAAGAGGTGGGACCACTACTAGAACAACATGGGAACCTAACACAAATAAAGAACTTATACAACTACGAAATATAGCCAAAGAACATGGTAGAAGTTCACATATTTTTAGAAATTTCCTAGAAGCTATCTTCTCAGCACATGTTTTAGTACCCCACGATATTAAAAATATTGCCCACTGCCTCCTTTCCCCAGCAGAATATATGTTATGGGAAAGGCATAGGAAAAGAAAATTAAAACCATTATCAGATGCCTATGCTACAGATGCTGATAGGCCAGATTTTACAGTCAAACAGCTGACTGGGGAAGGGGATTTACAGAAACCCTCTGACCAAGCTAATACCTTACCTAAGGCAGCACTACAATATTTGGCTATTGCAGCAAAAACCTCCTTACTTATTACCCCAGATAACTCTATTCCTACCCAACACTTTTCTAGTATTAAACAAAGAGTAGATGAAAGCTTTATCAAATTTGTGGACAGAATTAAGGATGCTCTGGAAAAACAGATAGAGGGCACAGAGGCAAGAAAAGAACTGTTGTGCAAGCTTGCCATGAGTAATGCTAACGAATGGCGTAAAACAATTCTGAAGGCCCTACCCTTGGATGCAGAACCTACCATAGAGCAAATACTGGAAATCTGTACGTGTCATTTGTCCACGGAAAATACAGTGGCTCAAGCAGTTGCTAAGGGTATAGCAGAAGGAGTTTCTGGTGCATTTGCAGTAGTGGCTTCCAAAGAGCAGGCCCACTGCTTTCACTGTGGAGACTTTGGACATTTTATAAAAGACTGTCCAGACAGGTCACCTACCCGAAACCCCCGTAACACCTACCAAAGACTCCAGAATCAGCAGCGCTACCAGCAGCGTTCGGGAAACTGGCAGCAGAGCGCAGTCAAGCCCCATGCAAAGACAACAAATCAAAAGCCATCCAGACCCAACCACACATCATCCCAGGATATTCCAGATCACATGAAGAGGATCCAACACACAGAGTGATACAGATGGGAACCTGGCGCCAGTGGATAACTACTCTGTCTATTGACTTTAATAATGAAAATGTTTATCATGTTCCCACAGGCAAGCATGGGCCAAAAGGTGGTCCTTTTGACATCTTAATTATAGGTGACACTCTCCATGGCCCAGAGGAAATCTTCGTTGTTCCAGAAGTACAGTGCACTCAGGACAAGAAATCTCTGTCCAGGTGTACTTCACGGACTTACTATTTTTCCTTTCAAGGGGAACTCTGATCGCACAAGCCTTTCTACTCACAAAGAATCACAGGGAACAGTTTCCTCTCAACCCTACAGCAATGTGAGCATGAGTTGTGGGACCATGTAAGCCTACCATTGAGTGTGGACTTTCCTGCAGAGGAGAGGAGATCTACTGACCAGGGATGCTGGACACCGGTGCTGACATGACCATCATCACTTGCTCAGAATGGCCAGCACACTGGGAACTACAACCAGTAGCAGGCATGATTTCAGGGATTGGTGGAGCCACAGTGTCTATGCGAAGCAAGAACAGCATCCTCGTCAAAGGGCCTGAAGGCAAGCTGGCAACCATCCGTCCATTTGTGGTAAGGGCCCCCATCACCCTTTGGGGCAGGGATGTTCTATTCCAATGGGGGGCTTCCCTATGTATTCCCAGTCGGGATTTCTAATTGGGACCACTGAGGAGGGCTCACTACCAGATACTCCTCAGCTCACCTGGAAATGCCAAGACTTGATCTGGATCAAGCAGTGGCCCCTCTCTAAAGTCAAACTGTGCGTACTACAAGCCCTTGTAGAAGAACAGCTTACCAATGACCACATTGTCGAGACCACCAGCCCTTGGAACTCTCTAGTCTTCGTACTGCAAAAGCCTGGAATGGACAGGTGGAAGCTCCTCCACAACCTTCGTAAAATCAATAAGGTCATCGAGGACATGGGCCCCCTCTGACCTGGCCTGGCCTCACCATCGATGCTGCCTAGAGACTGGACACTTACCATCACAGATATTAAAGACTGTTTCTTCAGCATTCCACTGCACCCCCAGGATGCTCCACGGTTTGCTTTCTCCATTCCCTCTCTTAACAGAGAGGCTCCACTCAAAAGATATCATTGCTGTTTTCTTCCCCAAGGACTTAAGAACAGTCCCACTATATGCCAGTGGTATGTTGCTCAAATTCTGTCTCCCGTTTGGAACCTATTCCCAGATGCAATCATCTACCACTATATGGATGATATCCTGGTTTGTGCATCAGAAAAAGCTTACTTAGACAAAGCAGTTAAAAAGACCATTGAAACCATAGAAAAGGCAGGATTTGAGATCCATGAGGACAAAATCCAGTACACCAACCCATGGACTTACCTTGGAGTCTAGATCCAGGAAAGGACCATCGTTCCCCAGCAGATCGCCGTCTGAGACGACCCAAAACCCTGAGAGACTTACACAGACTGTGCAGATCCATCAACTGGGTACGTCTCCTGCTAGGAATTACAACAGAGGACCTTGCTCCCCTGTTCAGTCTTCTCTGTGGCAACGAAGACCTGGACTCTCCATGCCCTCTCACAACAGAAGCCTGAGATGCCATCACCAAGGTCCAGGAAGCCCTGTCTTCACGCAAAGCCCATCGCTTCGAGCCCAGCCTGCCTTTCCAGTTCGTCATTCTGGGAAAAGCACTCTGGTTCTATGGACTGATTTTCCAATGGGATACTCAACTTTGAGACCCTTTATTGATACTGGAATGGATCTTTACAAACAACCAACCTTCAAAGACAATTACCACCTTCCAAGAAATCATGGCAAATCTAATAAAAAGGCCAGGACTCGCCTCTGCTCTCTTGCAGGGTGTGAGTTCACATGCATATACTTGCCATTGATCACTGGGGACCTGGAGCATTTGCTCCAGACCAATGAATATCTCCAGTTTGCCCTAGATAGCTACACAGGCCAAATTTCTATCCATATCCCAAAACATAAATTTTTTAATCATGAAGTAACCTTTCATCTGACCCCAAAATTAGTTCAAAGTAAAACACCTCTCAAAGCTCTAACCATTTTTACACATGGCTCGGGGTCATCCCACAAGTCCATAATGATATGGAAAGAGCCTAAGACCCAAAACTGGGAATCTGACATCCAAATAGTGGAGGGAGGGATCTCCACAGATTGCAGAGTTAGCAGCTGTTGTCAGAGCCTTTGAGAAATTCAAAGATGAACCCTTTAATCTGGTCACAGATTCAGTTTATGTTGCTGGTATAGCTATGAGAGCACAACATGCTCTTCTCAAAGAGGTTTCCAATCCAAAGTTACACCAATTGATTTCTACATTAACATGCTTAATGTCCCACAGAAAGCAACCTTACCATATAATGCATGTGAGGTCACACACTGACCTCCCAGGTATTATCACAGAAGGGAACAGGAAAGCAGATGCATTAGCCATGGCAATAGAAATTGCTAAAGTCCCTAACATCTTTGCCCAGGCAAAGTTGTCACATGCATTTTATAATCAAAATGTACCCGCCCTTATCAGAATGTTCAAGCTCCCGAAAGATCAAGCAAAAGCTATTGTTGCTACATGTCTGAACAGCCAAAACTACCAGATTCCGTCTATGGGGACAGGAGTCAATCCCCGAGACCTGAACAGCTGCCAGTTGTGGCAGACAGATGTGATTTACTTCCCACCTTTTGGGAGGTCAAAATATGTGCACGTATTGGTCGATACATTTTCTGGAGCAGTATTTGCATCAGCTCATCCAGAAGAAACTACACAGCACACCATTAAGCATTTCCTCCTTGCCTTTGCTACCCTGGGAATACCAAAAAAGTTTAAAACAGACAATGGACCTGCCTATACCTCTCGTAAATTAAAAGAGTTCTTCAGTGAGTGGGGAATAGAACACAAGAAAGGCATACCTGAAAATCCCACAGGACAATCCATCGTAGAAAGGACACATCAAACCCTCAAAAGAGTTCTCAATCAGCAGCGAAGAGAAACAAAAATCATATCTCCAGTTGAATGACTTCGCAAGGCTCTCTACATCATCACCTTCCTAAATTGTATATCAGAGCCTGACTCCCCAATACTTCGCCACTTTGCAAATACCACCCAAGCAAAGCTCCCTGAGAAACCACCTGTGCTAGTGAAGGACCCTGAAACACACCAAATTTCTGGGCCTTTCCAGTTGATTACTTGAGGAAGAGGGTATGCATGTGTTCTACTGCCATCTGGCCCAAGATGGTACCCAGGAAAAAACATAAAACCATGCCTAGGCACTGCATACACTACTCCCACAAACACTGACAAGAATTCCCCTGAGTCAAATACAAGACCTCCTCAAAACCAGACCAGTTCTGCCTGGAGATGAAGACATTGCCAAATTTCCACATACAGAAGAAAAGATTGTCCCATCATGCGACAGCAGACAAAATAGAAAGTGGAACAACATTCTGCTGCATCAAGCCATAAGCCAGACACACTCTGAACACAAAATTGTTCTCTGAATTATATATTATTACTCCTTTTTACCCTAAAAAGCCCTATTGCTCCCCTTTCTCAACTCTTACCAAAAATCCCTAACCTTGTATCCATTCCCCCATCCTTAGCTAATAGAAAAAGAAAAGAAAAGGGGGGGGGAAGAGGAATGGAGGAAAACAACAAGGGAGACAACCCTAACCCTCCTCTCCCATCATAAAGATAACAAATTTTGCTTATATTCCCTATCAGAAGCCCCATTCCTTTCCAAAGATGAAAAGTATCTTTGTTGGTGCTGTCCTCACTGCTGTCTGGATGTACTTCACCGTACTATATGCCATCAGCTGGATTAGCCCACAACCTAGCCATAATGTTGTGCTTATCCATGGGAAGCATTGATAATCCACTTTCCCTATGTTTGGTAGGAATTCCCTTCATAGCAGATGACTGGCCCATCTATAACTCAGAGGTCCTCGGCACCACAGGTAAGAGACCCAACCTGGGAGATACTTGGGATGAGTGGACAAAAATGTTGCCCAATGCTCTAGAGGAACGCCAAGAATTGGACCTGTTGGGGTCCTCCAAGGCAACATATTGTGTCAAATTTTACTTTAGATCTCCAAAAAATAATTGGCTAGAAATTGACCAGAGAAAAAACACATACCAAAAAGACATATCACCAATTAACAAAGCCTATAACTATACCGATTGGTGTAATTACACGGCTCGTGTGATCTCTGTATCCTCTCTCCACCCCATAGCATTACCCAAAGGAAAGTGTCACTGTCGAGGCGGTCACGACACAAAGCAGAGACCACAAGCAGTCTCAGATGGCAACTCTTTATTATTGAACATGGTTGACCTTTTATACACTTTCCAATTGTTTATGCTTCTTCTACCCTATTGGCCACAATAAGTCAACATAACACTATTGGTGAAAAGTTACAGTGACTTCAACTAACTTTCTAAAAATACTTCGTCCAGCTGCAAAGTTCTCTTATCTTTCTTCAATTCCTCACTCCCTTGATCTCCTTGGTTACAGCCTTGGAAAGAGCTCCTTATCAGCTTCTTCTTGCTTCTCAGCTTCTTCTCGCTCCTTTAGCTAACAGGCCTGCTGTTAGCCCCTTCCACAATTCCCCCTTTTTGTTTTTGAACTGTAAATACAGCTGCTACGGATTTTTGCAGGGTTTTTTGCAACAATCCAAGCAGACAGGGGAAACACAAAACAACAATCACAACCATCAACAAAATTAACATTCCCATTCTTAATACAATCATTCCTGTCCTTCATTCATCAATAAGTACTGATATATGGTCTTAGCCAGTGTCATCTGCACGTTCTTCAGGTGCGGAACCATCCATCCTGTTCCTTCCTGCGCACTCCAGGTAAGGTTTGACACAGCGAGCAGGAAGCAATCAAGGACCATTATCTGTCAAAACACAGACATAACCCCTCCCCCAGGTTATTAGTTCCACTGGACCAGACCACATACCAGTAATTAAATCCTTGACCCATACCTTGACATTTCTACGGAAATCTGGTTGCTTATATTTCAAAGAAGAAAAATGGTAAAAGATTGGAGATAACTGTGAGTCAGGTAGGGGACGCAAAAAGTTTAACACATAAACAGCTTTATCTAATCTCACTTGAGGTGACTCCTGTTGCATTCCCCCTTTTTGTTTTTGAACCTGACGTTTAAGAAGACCATGAGCTCTTTCAATAATTGCTTGGCCCGTGGGGACATGTGGAATGCCTGTTGAATGCTGAATGCCCCAAGCACGAAAGAATGCTTGCATTTTCTGCGAAGCATATGCTGGGCCGTTATCTGTTTTTGCATGACACGGAACACCTAGGATAGAAAAAGCATGATAAAAATGACAAATAGCATCACGAGTTTTTTCTCCTGTGAATGCTGAAGCAACCATTGCATGAGAAAAAGCATCAACTGTAACATGAACATACTTAAAGTGACCAAATTCTGGCATTGTAGTAACATCAGTTTGCCATTCCTCTAAAGCGGAAAGACCCCTAGGGTTGGTACCATAATACTGAGTGACATAAGTCATGTGACAGTCAGGACAAGAAGAAAGAATTGATTTTGCTTCACCAGGAGACAATTTGAATTGCTGCTGTAAAGCTTGAGAACTCTGATGAAAAAATTGATGAGATAAAATTGACTGCTGCAACACATTGGGTACAGTTTTGATTTCAGCAGCAGCTACTAAAGAATCTACTTAGGCATTGCCTTCAACAAAAAATCCTGGTAATGATGTATGGTTGCGAATGTGCATGATGAAGTAAGGATGTTTTCGAGCGCCAATAACTGTCCATAACTTCACTAACATGTTAAACAATGGCTTGTCTTGAATATTATACAACACTGCTTGAACTAAATGCTTAATCAAATAGGCAACATAAATGGAATCAGTAACTATATGTACAAAACCAGGAAATAAAGTAAAGGCCAAAAGAACAGCAGAAAGTTCAACCAGTTGAGGAGATCCCTGCTGAATCATTGTCTCATATTCCCAGTGATCATCCTTTTTCCAAGTCACAGCTGCTTTTCCTGTTTTCCTGGATCCATCTGTAAAAACCGTTATACCTTCCACTGGAACAGGAGAACAAATTTGTTTCCCTTCAAAAGGAATCTCTTGGGCCAGTTTTAGAACAGGATGAGAAGGCAAATGGTATGTGATTTGGCCTGTAAAACAAGATAAGGCAGATTGCAAGTCATGATTATTTTGAAAGCACCATTCAAAAACACCACTGTTGTACAGGTATCACAATGGTCACAGGATCGCGTCCCAAAATCTCATGGCAACGCCTGCGACCCTTGATGATAATATCTGCAAAAAGCTCATAAAGTCCTGGAGCTGTTTTCCAAGATCTGAAAGATAAAAATATCCATTTCAGAATATGCAGTTGATCTTCCCAATTATCACTCCATTGACACAGTATCTCACATGGTATTTCATGGTCTTTCAAAATGAACAATTGAACACCAACAGAGGTATCTATCCTGTTAACAAATTTGTGTGCTAAGGCTAATTCAATTTCTTCTAGGGTTTTTTCTGCTGGTGGGATCAATTGCCTCCTATCAGTAGAGGAGGTGATGCCTGACAGCAAATCAGACAATGGTGGCATCTGATGATTAGTTATGCCTAAATATGATCGAATCCAACCTATTAAACCAACCAATTTCTGTACATCAGTAGCAGTTTTAACATCAATGTCTAACTTTACAGGTTGAGGCATAATTTGAGTGTTAGTCACCAACATACCTAGATATTTCCAAGGCATGTGTTCCTGCACTTTCTCTGGGGCAATGATCAGACCAAAAGCCTTCAAATTTGCCACAACACATTTTTTAAGAGCTGATAACTGTTGTTTGTTATCAGATGCCAACAAGATATGATCCATGTAATGATAACAGTAGAAGTTTTTAAATTGCTCCCGCACTTTTGACAAGGCCTGTGCCACAAACCATTGACAAATAGTTGGTGAATTTTTCATGCCTTGGGGAAGTACCTTCCATTGATATATTTTTTGGGTTCAGCATGATTTATAGAAGGCACAGTGAAAGCAAATTTTTCTTTGTCCTGCTCAGCCAATGGAATAGTGAAGAAAAAATCTTTCAGATCAATGACAACTGTAGTAAATGCCACAAGCCTTGCCAAGGCACCGTGGAGGCTGCAACAATAAGAATGCTGACACAGCAGCACAGAAGTGTTCTGACCCCTGACTCGCAATGTCTCTTTGTACCCTTATAAGGAAAAAACCTTATTAACCCTTCTATTGGTCACTTGTAAACCCTCTAACCTGTGCCCATTGGTCAAGTTTGGAGCCTGGCCAAGGGTATAAATGTAGCTTACTGTACTATAACTAACTCAGAAGAAGTAGAACCGGGCCCTTTCACATACTCCTGAATAACCATCTCCATGAAACAGCTGGCATCTCTCTTCTCCTCTCTCTTCTCTGCCTGAAGCCTATGCCCGGGGAAGCCAAGCCTAGCAGCAGCTGAAATCCTAAGAGCTGAAATCACTATCCAGAGTTGTTATCACTCTGCAGGCTGGAGGGCTCCCCCGTGGCTCAGGTCCAAGAGGGCGGGAATCCAGGACTCTGTCCTTTCCTGGGATAGAGGTCCCGGGCCAACGCCCAGCTACTAAGACCCCCTCGGAGGCTTCAATAGACAACTATTTTCCATTCCTGTGGAATCATTGTAGGTGTAGGAAGGCCTGGTTGAAAAGCTCCCATTGTTGCTATTACAGAATTTATCTGCTGTAAATCATGTAAAAGTCTCAATTTTCCCAAATTCTTTTTTATTACAAAAACAGGGGTATTCCAGGGGCTGAATGATTCCTCAATATGTCCTGCTTGCAATTGTTCTGTGACTAATTCTTGCAGGGCAGTAAGCTTTTCAGTAGTAAGGGGCCACTGGCCAACCCAGACAGGTTTATCTGTCAACCATGTCAGGGCCACAACTGGACGTTCATTGCCCTGCATCACAGTGGCCCCCATTAAAAATTCGTAGTAATTTTGACACCCCATTGAGATAAACAATCTCGTCCCCACAAACTTTGAGGACCATCGACAACATAGGGTCTGATGTTAGCTTGTTGGCCATCAGGATGTTTCACATTAATTACAATGGCTGACAGGCCACCTGTTGTAGCACCACCCAACCCCAGAAGTCCAAAACTTGCACGAGTGAGAGGCCACGACTGAGGCCAGCAAAGTCACGAGAGTATTGTGACATCTGCTCCAGTGTCAATGAAACGTGTTACTGATATGGTTCCTGGATGACATCCACTGGCGGTGAGAATGCATGTCTTTTCTGGACAGTTCTCCATTACTTTCTCAGTCCAGAGCACTTGAGGTACTCCTGTTGATCCAAAATTTCCTGTTCCACGACTTCGGTCCACTGCATTTGGAACAAAACTAACAAAATGTACAATTTGAGCAATGCAAGTTCCTTTCTGAATAGTGACAGGATGGTCATCAATGGATACCATAACATGAATCTGTCCTAAATAATCAGCATCAATAAGCCCTAGATGCACAGGAATACCTCTAAGTGTAGTACTTGATCTCCCTATCAGAAACGCACTCAATCACCGTCCTATTGGACCATAGGCATCGAGGGGAACTTTCCATATTTCTTTTGTTAGAATGGTTAATGTATCAGCGGTGGGTATATCAATCCCTGCGGACCCACTTGTTGAGCCTGAGTATTGTTCACAAATGGGTAGCTTTGCATTGCTGGGAAGGCCCACATTTGCTGTTGTGGTTGTTGGGGTATTTGTTTCCCCACACGGCCCTTCGCACTCTTCTTTGGGTTTCCCTGCAATAGCTGATCATTTTCATGGTATTTACTCCTGCATTGTTTAGCATAGTGCCCAGATTTAGCACAACAATTGCATACAACATTGCTGCTTGCACTTGGGTTAGATGTTGTTTTCCGGGTAGTACACTGCGACCTTACGTGCCCTTGTTGTCCACAATTATAGCATTTCGCTGAAGGTCTTAGAACTGCAGCAAGAACTGCCATTATATGCTCGACTGAACCAACTTTCCAGCAAGCAGTAACCATTTCAGGCAATGTGGGTTCCCTAGGTATAGTGTCAATAATCTTTCTGCAGTCTGGGTTTGCATTTTCTTTAGCCAATTGTATACACAATTTGTCTCACAAAGTTTCATCATCTACCTGCTTCTCAATAGCTGCAGCAAGTTTTTCCACAAATTGCAAAAGTGGTTCTCTCATCCCTTGTTGTATAGTGACATATTTCTGTTTTGGAGCTGCCATTTCCATTGTTTTAGTTAAGGCACTCATGTCAATTTGCTGAGCTTGCGCCAAAATCGAAGGATCCCACCTTGCCTGTAAATCTGGGTTAGCAAAAGGCCCAGTGCCCAGTAGGGCATCAACACCCACAGCATGACAAGGGTCGTGTTGAGGCAACTGCATGTTTGTTAAAGCTGTGCGCTCAGCCACTTCGCCTCCAAGTTTCTTGAAATACACCGTATTGCACTGGTTGGAATAGAATTGTAGCAAGATGTGTGATGTCATAAGGTGCAAGCAGATCTGCATTAATTACACATATTAATTGCATTACCTGTGAGGAATTAATACCATACTGAGCCACTTTCGATTGGAGATCTTGCACAACCCTCCAGGCAAAGACGTGATGACTGTCACCCTGCCCTGTTCCAGGAGCTGCTTT
This sequence comes from Geothlypis trichas, assembly GCA_009764595.1. Lineage (NCBI taxonomy): Eukaryota > Metazoa > Chordata > Aves > Passeriformes > Parulidae > Geothlypis > Geothlypis trichas. The sequence continues at coordinate 1,754,456 of CM019934.1, forward strand.
AAAAACTGGAAAAGCCATAGGGTTATCACAAGCAACATTTGCATTAGCACTGTTCTCCTGAGGTACTCTTGGAGCACCTAACCTTTCTATGATGTTCCAATCCTTTTCTTCAACTGCTTTCCTCCTAACAAATTCCCAAAACTCCTGAGGGTGTCGAGGAAGCACAGTTACTTGACATGGAGGCAAAGTCCATGGGGCAGTAAGGCTAGAGCTCCTAGGAGGTAAAGGGACCAGAGCTCCTTGCCCCAACTCAGGTGTTACTGCGGGCGACTCATCGCTTGATTCGCTGTTGCTGTCACTGTCAGGTAACGGAGGATATGGCCTTGCAGGTTGTTCAAACCGTTCAGAGGGGAGCGGGGGGGCGGATGGCTGGACTAAAGCGGAGGGAAGCAGGGGGGCAGATGGCTGGGCTTCTCTCTCTGCTAAAGACATTTCAGCTAACTGGCATAGTGGTGTAGTATATACAGGTACCATTGCAAGTTGCTGCACAGGTGTGAGATAAAGAGGTTTAGGGGTCTGATAAGAAGATACTATGGCAGGTTGCCCAGAAGTTTTGGTAGCTTTCTCAGAAGCCTTGGCAGCTTTCCTGGAAGCTTTGGCAGCTTGCCAGGTAACTTGCATGGCACCCGGACTTTCTTCAAGGATAGATTTACCAAGTTCCCCATCAGAGGCCCCCCCGTCATGTTCTGTTATCAGCCCCAACTCTTCGTCCGCATCCTGCTCTGCTTGTTCTCACTCTGTTTTCCATTCCTTTAGTGCCTCAAAGAGCTATTCCCAAGTAACAGTTAGATCGACAACAGTGTTATCTCCCACTCGGATGACTTCCCACAGTCTCTCCCCGACTTTTTTCCATGCTTTAACACTAAATGCTGTGTCGGGATCAGTGCCAAAATCCTGTGATTTAGCCCACAGCAATATACTACAAAGGGCGTAGTCTGAAGTATTAATTCCCTTATTTCTTAACAAAACTTTCCATGTAGCCAAAACATTTTCTTCCTCTTTAGATAAATTATGTCCCATTATTACTAGTTGGTGGCTCACCTACTTCCAGGTGTCTTGATAGGAGAAAATCAGGTCCGGACCTCCCAGTGGCTTCCACCTGCCACTCTCAGCTGCACCAATGCCGCCTCCCCCACTACGTCCCAGTGGGTCACGGTTGCCAATTGCTAGGATGCCATATGGGTCCACACCGACTGTTCTTATCATGTTGGCGCTCACCAGATGTTGCTGTCAAGGCGGTCACGACACAAAGCAGAGACCACAAGCAGTCTCAGATGGCAACTCTTTATTATTGAACATGGTTGACCTTTTATACACTTTCCAATTGTTTATGCTTCTTCTACCCTAACTATTGGCCACAATAAGTCAACATAACACTATTGGTGAAAAGTTACAGTGACTTCAACTAACTTTCTAAAAATACTTCGTCCAGCTGCAAAGTTCTCTTATCTTTCTTCAATTCCTCACTCCCTTGATCTCCTTGGTTACAGCCTTGGAAAGAGCTCCTTATCAGCTTCTTCTTGCTTCTCAGCTTCTTCTCACTCCTTTAGCTGACAGGTCCACTGTTAGCCCCTTCCACAGGAAAGTTTCTCATCTGTGGTGACAGAGTATGGGCTGGGATCCCCTCATGACTCCAGGGAGGTCCTTGTACCCTTGGAAAACCTTTTACCCTCACGCCAAATATCACCTTGCTACATAATCGGAAAAAAGAAAGTGAATTAAAATGCCACAAAAGATCCTACACGGAATTTGATGAAAATTGTGATCCCAAATTATACGATTGGAACAAACCAAAAAAGATCACTGTCTCTCTATTCCTACCATGGGTAGCTGCAGTTAAAGCCCTTGGTGAAATAAATCACCTCAGGTGCTGGCTCAGTAAGCAAGCCAACACTATATCGGCTGTCCTGAGTGACCTTTTAAAGGAAGAAGAAACCACAAGACATGCATAACTCCAAAATTGAACAGCAATTGACTTCCTTCTGCTTCCCCACAGACACAGCTGCCAAGACTTCGAAGGGATGCGCTGCTTCAATCTCTCTTCATGCTTGGAATCCATCCAAATAAACATCCAGAAACTGAAGGAACTTGTGAAAGACTTAAAAGTAGAAAACAACCCAGACTGGGTCAATGACCTTTTCAGTCAATGGGGATTAACAGGATGGGTTGCATCTTTGGTTAAGGGAATGTTGTGGATTTTCATTGCAATTGTCATTGTATTAGCCATGTTCTCATGCCTTTTCCATTGTTTTAAAAGAACTATAGGAAATGGCTTTTTACTCAATACAGAAAGTAGAGTTGTAGCAGGCACAGGGCCTGCAAGGCCTCCCTGGCAGTCAGTTGCCTAAGATAGGAAATGCCTAGTCATGATGACTGGACCTAAGAAGCCCCTCTTCCGCCTTTGGACCCTTGTTATCTCTCTGTAAGATGACAGGTCACTTTCGCCTCGACCCTTGCTATTGGACTGTTTCCAAAACTCTTATACCCTATATAAACCCTATTTCTGCCCAGTTTGGCAGAAGAGCTGTCACTGAGACCCTTTGCAGAAGATACCAATAAAGACATCTCTGTGGAACCTCATACAGTGCTTCTTCTCTCTCTCCCTGCGTCTGCCAAAGGCACTTAGCAAGCAAAGAGCTGAAAATCACTAATGTGCTGATAATCACTAAAGAGCTGATCTCACTTAAGAGCTGAGCTTGCTAAGATTGCCTGCAGCCCTGGAGCCTGCCTGAGGGACCCGGACAGGTTGTGCTTAACTGGACTTCTCTGTCTGGGACATCCACGGCAGCCATTTTCGGGGAGACCCCAAAAACTCTGGAGCTGCCTCAATATTTAACAACCCTCGCCCTCCTCCTTCCACCCAGACTATTAGGTTAATTTCTCCCATATCCTGTTCAGTTAATAACATTATTTGGGGTACCATCCTCCCCTCCTTTGGCACTATTCCAATTCCCATCTTTACTTGCAGGTCCTGCCCCAATAAGTTACAACCTAGTTTCAGGTTATAAAGGAAATCAGCCCTGCATTCCTTTGAATTACCTTTTATAATTATGCCCTCTATAACTTGGGCTCCAAACGGTTCCCCTTTTGCTCCCTGCACTTGGCAGATCTTTTTGCTTAGCATAGTCCCTCTGAGGAGCTTTGTCATACAGGATCGATCAGCACCTGTGTCCACTAGAAACTCATATTCTTCGCTCTGGGGGTCAATTTCTAAGTTTACCAGGGGCTCTATCTGGTGTCTGATCTCATCCCCCAGAGCGTAGAGCCCCTGACACCCCTAATCATCATTTCTTCTCAGAATCTCCTCCAGGGTGTCCTTTCTCAATTGCTTCATCCATTTGTAATTTTATACAGGACCGCTTAATGTGCTCTTTTTTGCCGCAGTAATAGCAATACACATCATCTAATGGTGGTCTTTTCCATTTGCCTAGCTTCCCTTTCTTTTCTGCCCCCTTTCTCGGCTCCCCTCTTCCCATTCCTACACTTTCTCTTGCTACCGCCACCATAATTTTTGCTTTTGTCCTGTTCTTCTCATCTCTCCTTAAATAAACTTTTAGGCTTCCCTTAACAGATCATTAATTCCCCTTTCTTGCCAGTCTTCTAATTTTTCTAATTTCTGTCTAATGTCAGGCCAAGCTTTGGTAACAAACTGTAATTTTAAAAATACTTGGCCCTCTGGTCCATCAGGATCAATGTTGGAATGTAACTGAAAATTTTGTTTTAATAGATTTAGTCATGGCCCCGGGGACTCATCCTTTTCCTGACTCCCATCAAATGCCAATTTGGTATTGCTGCTTTTGGGTACAGATTCTTTTATGCCTCTTATAATTAGAGTCCTGTAGTCTTGCATATTTCTCCAGCACTCTTCCTGATTGGGATTCCAATTTGGGTCTGCTACAGGGAGTTTTTGCTCACCTGGGAGTCCCATACGATTTTCCTTCTCCCAGATCTTTATCCCTGTTGACCTTATGAGTCGTATCTCCTCTGGGGGGAAGAGGATGTTCATAATAGAATGCAGTTCGCCCCAGGTATATATATTGGGGCCTGGGAACTGATCTATTTGCTGTGCCAATGGGATCTTCCACCAGGTTACCTAGCTCCTTCGTGAATGTCCTTACTTCTGAGGCTGTCAGGGGTGCATTTACAAAACCTTTCCCTCCTACCCCCCCTCCTAGTGGAACTTCCCTCAGGGGAAACAGTCTGTCAGGATTTACCTCTGGCCTTACACCACTTTTTGATCTGGTATTACAGTAAGGGCCAGCATCTAAAGGGTCATTTGATTGGCTCACTAATTCTTTGCTATCATTTTGAGAGGTTTCAGTTGTTAGGTTGGAGGATATATCTAGAGGTTTTTTCTCAGGAAAGGTGTTGTCTCCTGACTTACAGGTTGAGCATGCTGCAGGTTAGTGGGTGTAGGAGGCGGCAGGGAAAAAGCATAAAGGGGTGGATATATACAAGGGACTGGGGCTTGTTGGAGGGGGTAAAAATGACATGGAGATTCTCTGAGGACATAGAGGAGAGGCAGGGATCACTGGAAGGGATAAAGATTGGTTTTGAGAAGCAGGAGGCTGGGTGTTAATTGGGGATTGGCTTGATAGTTTGGAGGGAGAGTTGGTGGAGCTACATAGTCCAAAGGATCCCACCTTTTTTTAATAACTCCCTCATTTTCTTTATCCTTTTCCTCTGATTTCTACTCTTTATCCTTTTTTAGTTTGTATACCTTAGAATCTCCTTCTAAGAATTTGACCCAGCAAGTAATATACTCCTTCTGAATTAAGGTTTTCTTGGTTACACACTGGCTGATATAATAAATTACATAACCACTTATCTCTACTTCCATACCAGGGCCACTTTAGGGATTTCTGTTGTAATATCCTCTTTGGTCAATGTTCCACACAATAAAAAACCATCCTCACTTGATCTAACTTTTTAGTTGTTTCCCACTTATTCCAGTCATCCAGTATATCACCAAGGAGGCTTCCAGGAGGAATATTCTTTTTCTTTGGTTGCGCCCCTCATCTACTGTGGGTCTGACCCATAGTGACTTTTAGTTACTATAAGCTTTTGGGTTGGTAAATAAACTGTTTACTTTAAAAGTTCTATTTCACTCTTTTTTAACTTGAGAGAGAAGATCTCCTAATCTCTTTCTGTTTATGCAGAAAGGTCTGCAGCAATCAACTTTGGTGCCCCTGGGCACTCTTATCTGGCATTCTTATCTAAGGAGCACTTACACCTCACTCTGCAGGAGGGACATTTTTATTTCACATTCATTCACACATCCATTCATACATCAGGCCTGTTCATTCATACTTCTGGACTTCTGCTCAGTCAAGTTTTTGCTTCTTGTGCCTCGCTTACCTGGACTATGTAAGGTACATTTTTTTGACACCCTAGAACCTTAAGTACTGATACCCCTAAGTTTCCCCACTGACCTAGGTTCAGCACCCTGAAAATTCCCTTTTCTTTTATTGAACAGAGGAAGGAAATGTTAGAAAACCTTAGACTTACAAAAAGCAGATCCCTGTTGCCAGAGAATCAGTGGTCCGTGTAGGCCCCCGCCCTGACCCCTTCCACCTCCCCCGAGGTTTGGCTATCCCTCTTCCCTAGAGATAACCTCAGAGTCAGGGGTTCTGACCTCTGCACTTTGCCCAAGCTGGACTTCCCACCCCCACCCCCCACCCCCCACGTACCCTGAAGGATGGGCCACATGACTACCCCTTGCAGCCGTGGTGCTAAAAAGTCCTATGATACTGTAGCCCCCCTAGCCTTGGGGTCGGCCTCTGGGCTTCAGCACCGCTGAGTCTCTCGAAGGACCCTAATCTGGTCGCCTCTGGTGTCAGTTCACCTGTGAGGCTGTCTGCGTGTCATTCAAAACCTTCACCACAGCCTCCACCGTCCCGGGAAGCTGAAGCTGATTGGGGTGTCACTCACTCACCACAGCCCTCCACACGCTCCGAGAGCAACGGCTTGTCAGGCTTTCATGGGCCCTGCCCCCAGGTGCCAGAACAAGGAGGGTTGGGGGGGCACTTCCCTCTTTTGCTTCCCTCTATTCCAAGCTGGTCTTCTCTCGGAGAACTCAGAACTGTGGTAACAGGAGGTCCACACTCACTTCAGGGCTCCGATCCGCTTGAGCTGCTGGCCCAGTCTTAACTGCTCTGCACACACATACTCCCCTCCTCTCCCCTCGGGCCCTCCCCCTGCCCGTGGATGGGTGATACTTAACGGCTCCACTGTGCCTAACGTGTGCCTCAGGCCTTTGTCCTCGGATACCGACACAAGGTTCCTCCGTCGTGGATAGGCGGCTGTCCTGTCCATCAGTTGGGCAAGGATGTATCTCGGCAAAGCCCTCAAACTGTTAAAAACGGGACCAGACTCCAGGTACTAAAAGTGATTTCAGCATTTATTATAATAAAAAGAAAGGACCTGAAATAAACAGGGCAGGAGACTTTTACTCCTTTTAATGCCTTTATTAAAAGTGATAAGCTCAGGCTTGGGCAGCTTCGATGGGGCTGCAATCTGTCAGGTCTCCCAGGGTGGCTCGCAGGAGGAGGATATGCACAACTTTGTCCACTAGGGACAGGGCTGGGGGGGGTCCAATCCTCGTGGCAACATTTTGGGTGTGACCCAGTTCTTGGATTCTCGTCTCCCGGTGGCTCCAGGTCACGGTCCAAGAGGACTCTCACACACTCAGGGTGAGAGGTAACGAAGGTTTTCAGCATCTCTGCAGGTTCAGCACTCCGCTCCTCACATCCAGATATCACTCTAATTTCCCAACTCTATAATGGCTCGTTGTTTTGGGTTTTTTTTCAGTAAGTTTGGAGTAGTAGCCTCTCATGGCATGCTGGTCCTGTAGTTATTTTGCATGTCCCTCCCCCCCACACGTTTTGTCTTTTCTCCTCACTGTCTGAGGAGGTCCACGCCCTGCACTGTCTCGGAGAAGAGCCATCAACTTAGCCCTAGCCAGGGCCTTTACTGATACAAAAGAAGAACCATTAACGACAACGACTTGTAATTATCATAACAACAAGTAGCACCTCAGCAGCAACCCTGGCCTGACCAGTTTCTGCAACTTTTTTCTCAAAAAAAAAATAGGCAGATTTTTCGTTCATAACAGACCAAACACAAATTGGCCCACGAAAAATGCTGTGTCCCACAAAACCGCTAAGTTTGAAAGCGTTCACTCTTGCGGCACCAGCTGTAAGCAGTCGAGCTGGGTCGCTTCTGCTGCGGGACAGGCTGATCGCAGGGTCTGACGCAGATGCAGACGCGGAGAACGGGGTCCCCGAAGGCGGCGGAACCACCGGGGGGCCGGTGGGGGTGGCAGGGCCGGCAGGAGCACATCTCCCGCTGGGCTGGATGCAGAGAGAGAAGGCACAGGGGCAGCAGCAGCTTCTGCTCCTGGGTCCGGGATCGGCCGCACAGGCGCGGTCAACTGAGCTGGCAGAGTCGGCCCGGGAGGCGGTGTGACAACCGGCGGGGGCGGCACAGCCGCGGGGTTGGCCCCCACCAGCACCGCCTGCATTGTTGTCGTGAATTCAATTGCCGGCTGCGAAGCAGAGGGACCGGGCGGGCTGTCCAGCGCAGGGCTGCCGACCGCCTCTTTCGGTGGGGGCAGGAGCGCAAACGCGCTCTGCAGTGCAGCTGAACTGTTGCTGTCAATTGCCTGGCAACACGGTGAAATCGGCGAGGAGTGGTTCCGGGTGCAGCAGCGCAGGCGCAGTTGGCAAAACAGCCGGGGCCACGGGCAGGGCTGCCTGGGAGGCGGAGTGGCCGGCCTACACTCCCCTCGAGGGGAAGGAGGTGGGGAGAAAAATGGCTCAGTTCGAGCACGCTTCAAAGAAACAGAAAAAAACTTTCCCTCAGCCGTGGGCAAAGCCTTGCTCCCCCGCGATGCAGGGGGACTGGGAACCAGCAGTTTGTGTCCTTGGACAGCTTTCTCTCCTGCTGGGTCTGTCAGGGGAGCAAAAGCTCACTGCCTGCACTCGGTGATCAGCCCCACAGCAAATTCTCAGTTTCAAAACCGAGAAGAGAGTTGTGAACACCGGATAAATTGGGGCAAGTCCAAGACTCCAGTCAAATGTCTCCTCAAAATAGAATTCCATGCATTCCCATACATTTAAATCGAGGGAATATATCAATTCTGTAAAAAATCCATGGAATTTTGTCCATCTGAAAAACTCATAGAAATGTCTCTTCACCATATGAACTCTGTCCTCAAGATCCCATAAAATCCAGAGGGTAATAACTTTCTCCTCTGAAGAAGAAAATGGAACCTCTGTTTCCAAAGGTACCTTTTCCCAAATTTCAGCCCACGTTTTGCATAGGGCAGTATTTTCAGGAAGGGAAGAGTTAACAGTACCTTGTGACAGTGTCCTCTTGGCTTCAGCAGGCTGCTCTGTGTTGCAAAGGTTTCCAGAGATTCTGTCTTGGAACTTCAGAAGGTTCTTCTGTGGTCAGCCTTGGCTGTGAACTCCGCCCGAATTCAGGGTCTTCGGTTCTTCAGCTCCTGGCTAGAACCCACTCTGTGGTCACCTGTGTGGTGACCATCAATGCCACTCACTCGAGGTCACCAAATGTGGTGGTGTTTGCAGGGGTCCCAGGATGAGGGAAGAGATGAGAATCTTGACTCCATGTTTCAGAAGCTGATCTATTATTTTATGATATATATTATATTAAAAAGAAAATTATATATTAGAACTATCCTAAAAGAATTGAGAGAAAAGGATTTCATCAGGCTAGCAAAGAAAGGAATGGAATGATAATAAAATCTTGTGACTGACCAGAGTCCTAACACAGCTGGACCTGTGATTGGTCATCAAGTAAAAACAACTCACATGGACCAATCAAAGATGCACCTGTTGCATTCCACAGCAGCAGATAATTATTTTCTTTTCCTCTGAGGCTTCTCAGCTTCTTAGAAGAAAAAATCCTAGCGAAGGATTTTTCAGAAAATATGTCCGTGACAGGGTGGGGGGTCCAGGTTCCTCTAAGTGGAGCAGCAACAGTGCTCTGAGCAGCTCCCAACACTTTTGAAAGTCCTGAGAGGGCCCTAAGGCAGCCATCAGCCGAAGGGAGGTAGGGAAACAGCGCAAGACTGCTCCAGCCCTACCCCCATAGAGTTCCTCCAACTGCAGCAGACACAGCCCCCCCCCCCCCTTGCACAGCCTCCAAAAGGGCAGCAAGGGGGGGAGGGGGGTCTCACGGGGCTCGAGGGGCGGCTATAAACAGTGGCGTCCCTCCCCCACACCCGCAGCGCCCCGTCCTTGGTGCCGGCAGCCGCTCGGTGCAGGGTGGGGTGGGGCAAGGGCAGATGCTCCTCCAGGAGATCTTATCACCGGCTTTTCAGGCAATGAAGAATACAGAGTAAATAAATCCATTCATTTGTTCAGTTTGGGAGGGAGTGGAGGGATAGATGACTGGGGTGGGAGTGGGGGGACAAGCAGCTTAGCTTGTTCTTCAATTTGTCTCTTCTGTGAATGTGTTTCGGCAGAAGTAACATATTTTCACTTAGCATTCAGTTCGATTAATTGTTGTGCCAAAGAAAGGCACACAGGCTTAACACAGTCCTTCAGAGACACACTGCGGAGCACCACCAACCTGTCTCCCATGATAACAGAACCTGGAGAAATCCCCACAGAAGCAACTCCAGCAGACTCCTCAGTGTAAAAAAATGCATATTATATGATTGGTCCTTTGTAAATATTAAAATGAATACTATATGTGTTATGTTGGAAAGTTGTGCTGTATTAATCTCTTTTAAGTAGTGCTGTATTCATATTTTTTAAAGTAGTGTGGTAAATATAGTTTTTAGGCTATAGGCTAATATTAAAATAGAAGCTATGTGATGTAAGATACTTTTTGCAACTAGCTCAAGGAATGAAAAAGATAACCAAGAAATTCTTTGCATTATCCTGTCTGGATAGAGATAACAGCAACAGACACCAAAATCCCAAGAGAAGAATTATTGCCTCCTTATCAGGAAAGCTCAGACTTCGAGGAACCAAGAAGGTTGATTTACAGGATGGGGGGGGGAAGCTAAAATTAAGCCGAAACACCTTAGTTTGAAAGGAATGTTTGAATAATTTATGAGATATATGAATATGCAATAGGCTATTGCTTTTAAAGGGGTAATCCTTTGTTAGCAAGGTGTGCCTTTTGGTGGAGTGCCAGGCACCCAGACATCTGTAATTCTTTGCTTTTTATTGTCTCTTATTGTCCTAATTTTATTACTATTTTCATTACTGTTTTCATTACTATTAAACTTCTAAAATTTTAACAAAAGTGAATGGCATTTTTCACATCAGGGAAAAACACATTCTCAAGCTGAATCCCATCTTTCTGCTGTTCTCCATCAACTCCCATTTCTTGTTGTGTCTTCCATACTCTAGGGGCAGTACTGGCATCAAAGTCCTATGATTTTTCCACAACAACACACCATGAAGGGAATAATTAAAAGCTTGAAAATCCTTCTTCTTCAGCAAAACTTTAAAACAGTTGCTCTTCCTTTATGAACTAATTCTCCATTATGTTCCCCAGTGGCTCACCTTTATTCCAGGTGTCAAAGTTTGGTCTGGACCTACAGCAGCTCCCTGCGCTGCTTTACACTTCACTGGAGCTCCCCGTTTTCCCCAGTGGCTCACCTTTATTCCAGGTGTCAAAATCAATCTCGTCTGGATTGGCAACATTTCCCTGCTGCTCTCAAAAGCTGCACTGGGCCCCGTCTCTGGCTGCACCTCGCCCCACAGCCCAATTGCATTCACGGTCAGTGGTCACCATTTGTCATAGTTGAGATGGTCACAATACAAAGCAACACTCCATTTTCAGAAGGCTTCAAACTGTTTTTATTATAGCATGCATGTGTTTTATACATTCTTACAAAACTCATAAGTTTACACTTTACTCATTGGTCACAAAAGACAAAGTGCTTATTGGAATAGACATTTGCAGGTTTCTCTTATTTATCCTTCTTTCTTTCTTGGTTTCTATGTCAATGACCTTGATAGAAAATTCTTTCAGGGGCAAACATGGATCCTCTTACCAAACTTCTCTCTGGCTCACAGAAGTCGCTGTAAAACTTCTTCCACACCAAATAAACCTCATTGCCTGTGATGTCATCATATCATAAACAAATGTCACACTGTACATCAACAGACCAACCCTTATCCCTTTCCCTACTTTGACAAATATTATCACAAGGACCACATATGAGAATATATACAGGGCTAGGTATCATACCCACATGAGTAGATTAAGTAACATTGTAACCAGGGAGTTCTGTACCCAATACACAAATGCTTCAATGAAAATTGTTATTTCAGTTTCTCTCTCAAGCCTCGCATTGGGCGCCAGTTGCACGTGCTGGTTTTAACAATCATCTGGGAACTCAACTCAGAATAAGCCACTCCCTTTCCCCTGACCCTTCCATTAATGAAGGGACAATAAGGAGAGATTATAAATTGAAAATACCAATTTACTAAAATCACAATAACCACAGCAGAATCAATAGCAGAAAGTACACAAAACCCAGAATCTAGTTTGTCTGAATAAAGGGGTTGTGCAGATGCTGGCTGAGCTTGGTCCTCTGCAGTTGCTTGAACTGCTGCCTCCAGCTCTGCCTTTCAGAGCTGTCCACTTCAACACCACAACTCCATAGTAGTACTCTGGAGGACAAATGGGAGGAGGAAAAAAAGCTGTCAAGCAGTAGAAGGAATCAAGTTCATTGCAGTTTAAGGGGACAGTCCACTGCACTTCAGAGACCAAGACTAGAACAAAGAATTTCCAGTTTCTGGCCCTGGCTTTTTCCTGCCTAAACCATGCTGCCCCAGCAATGAGGTGGGTGGTATTAAATAAACAGTGCTATAAACTCCACTCTCTTTTCTCTGTAACCAAGACACAAATGAAGGCACAAACATGGGGAAAGCAAGGTTTTGGTATCCCAAGTTCACGCTCTCACTATGAAATCTTCAGTGGGATGGAAACATTTGGAGTGAGTCCTCGAATTCCAAGACTGGGTTTGAGTCAGATTTAACAGATGAGGCAGTAGAACTGCTACCCCTCATACAAATGGAGGGGCAGCAGGATCTGCCAGATGGTGAGTTACAGATCACACACACATATCCTGAAGGAGTTAAGGGAACTTTTAGAGATCTATCAGCAAAAGTGTGGGGAAAGCCATCTTAGTGTGGATTTTGCAAGCTTGGGATAGTTGTGCTGCATGTATCCACTTATTAATAGGTGAAAAACATCTGTTAAGTCCTACAGTCAGTGACAATCAGATACAACAGGGATATGCTCAGTTACAAAATATCAAGGCTCCTGACAGGAAGGATGTTGCTGCACCTATGCTATATCAGTGGTTGTGTGATGCAGTTTTAACATCATATGCAGATACTGCCAAATTAGTGTCATCCCTTGGAAATTGGTGCACAATGGAAGAAGGTATTAGTTTCTTGCAGTAGATGGGGATTACTCATGTGCTAATCACAGGACCTAATCCAGATGGGGCAGCAGTAACAAAAAGTATCATAATGCAGCTTTTGAGAGGGATGCCTGTTTCACTGAACCCCTTGATTATAGCAGCAGTCATGAATGCTACTGCTGATATAGGTGCCCTAGCAAATACATCAAGGGAAATTTGGGTTGCAATTTCAGAACCAGCTGTGCAGGTGGTGAATAAAAATAAGCCAGCAAAACCAAAAACAGTTACCTCACATGTGATGAGGAAACAAATGTGGAATGATCTTGTGGAAGTCAGTGTTCCATGATCAGAAATAAATGGGATTACAACATGAGAAATGTTTAGTCATTGGCAAAATTAGTGCCTACACAAAAAAAACTCTTCCCCACTGAACTGCCACCTCACAGTGAGGCACTACCTGGCAAATGCCAAAACAGCAGAAACTGAGTAGGAAGAAAGTTGTTTGCCAATGGACCAATAGAATTAGTCTTTATGCAATCTACTTAGTATCACATTGTGAGTGAACAGGAAGCCTGGCACTGCAGAAAAGCCCTGAGAAGCACAAAAGGAAGCAGATTACACATGATCTGAAAACAGGAAAGGTGTCCTGTTTCTTCGAAGCCTGCAGACCTTGGGAAAAATAACAAACTGCCAGGCCAATGGATTTATTACAGACCTGCAAGCGGATTGTGTGCAAAGAACTGAACACAGATTCTCACATGCAGAGTATAAGTACTGTCTTAACTCTGCAATAACCAGATTCATTTGCTCTCAACTTTTGACTCTTGCATTCATACGCTACATCACATTTCAATTGCTCTCCTTAGAAGTGAAAAAAATGTTATTCTCAAGACACACCAGCATCTATGCAATAGTTAAAATTGAAATAATAAAACTGTAGCATGAGTCAACATAAAAAAAAATAAGATCAGATGCAATCTTGCAAATAATAAGTCCTGATGACTAAATATCAGTGAACATTTGCCTGACGTATGGGAAGAATGATGCATCTGACTCCATGATATCAGAAGGCTAATTAATTATTTTATAATACTATATTATTCTATACTATATTACACTACATCTAAACTGAAACTGCACAAGCACTCAACTGCACAAAATCTTGTGACTGTCTCCTGACCAATCGTCGGGACACGCGCTTGGCCCTGATAGGCCAAGGAAACGAAACACCATCACTTTGGGTAAACAATCTCCATATTGCATTCTACTTCGGCACAACACAGGCGCAGCAAATGAGATAAGAATTGTTTTGATCATTCTCTTCTCTGCTTCTCTCACTACTTCTCTCAGGTTGAGAGAATGTTAATCCCATAACTAAAAGTTAACTATTTAATGATTTCACAACTATGCTTCACAACTATTCCTAAGACAACATCTTATTTTCTGAGTGTTAAATGTCTCAACAGAGATCACAGTCTTGAGATACTGTACATGTAAATTTGTGGGTTTTTAAAAAAGCTCTGAAATATCAAAATTTATTCACACATGATTTCTTATTTGGGGATATTTAAAGCTTTATTTTCATTTAAATTGTCAAACATTTTAAAAACTAAAGCTTATGAAATTGTTACACACTCTTGAAATGGTTAGAAATACTGTTACATCTTAAAGTTGAAACATAACTATGGCATCTAACTAAAGGAAAACTGATTCCAACTATTAATCAGTTATCTCTTTTATTTCTGAAGTTTTAATCAAGACTGTCCTAGAAGAATCTGTTTATCATAGAATTCCAGAATGTAGCATTTTGCATATAGTCTCACAGGAGATGTTCTTGGTGCATTATTCATTACTATGAGTAACCCTTTCCCTTTTATTCAAGTCATAATGAATGAACTATGACCTTTCATTCCTGAATTATGTTTCTTAATCAAGCTCCTTGTTTTAGAAGGATTGCCCTTTGAATTCCTCAAGAACTACTATAAGTTAACTGATATGAAACAAAGACCCTTATTTGATATTTTCATTGTAACTGTAGACAATTTTTTTTAAGTTTCAATGGCAGGCATGTCAGAAACTGGCTAGATCTTACCATAAATAAACAACTTATTTATCTCCTAACTATTAACTTTGCTACTACTGGAAAGCAAAAACTGTCCTTTCTCTCCTGTGGTGTTGTAATTCACAGATGTGCTTACAGTACAGTAGAAATAACTGTATACTGGCCTCAGAGTTCTTCTGCTAAACATGACATGTTATCACAGGAGAAAAATGCTCAGTTCACATATTTTATACAAAAATCAGGATTGGAGGAATTTGTTAATTTATTAGCAACATGTAGTTAATTACCAATCAATGAGCTATTATATTCAGGATTCAGTAATACAAGTAAAACAGATGCATAAAAATGCTAATAACCCAAATATGCATATCATGCATACAAAATGTTTATAATAAATGTAGAAAACCAACCTCCTAAAGCAACTCCCTCCAAAAGCTCTCATCACAGACACATGAATGTAGTTACATGCATGTTGGATCCCAGGACATCCCTCTGGCTGTCCAGAACGGCCAAGAGCCCTGCCAGGGGGCTCAGAAGCCCTGGCACAGAGCCCAAAATGCCTGTGGTTTTGATTATGACCTGTGGAGCAAATTACCAACTTTATATAAAGATCATAAAGCGACAACAGTTTAAGTGGAATAATAGTGAAGTTATCACAGGGTGAAAAAATAGATTCTGGGGTTTCTAGAATAGGGGTTCAGGGGGCAAGATGGAGGGAACTGGGTGTGTCCAGCCTTTCTCCTTCTTCTTCTTGGCCTCCATCTTCTGCTGTGATGTTGGCACTTTTAGATTGGTTTAGAGTAGAAGTTCACTGTCTAACATAGGTGATAGGTATTGGAAAATAATTGTAAACACTGTATACGTAGTTTTTAGTATAAAGACATAACACCACCCCGGGGGCAGGCAGAGTGCCTGGAACTGTCCTGCTGGATGGACCTCGGCAGGGCAGGAGAAAATTTTTTGTAGATAAGATGCAATAAACAACCTTGAGACCAAGAAAATAAGAGCTCTGACTCCTTCTTCAAGCACCGGGCTGGGAAAAGAGACTTTCTAACTTTTCTCGGGGTCACTCTGACAAGCTAAAGATCCCGACACATGCACACAACTGTCTAGGTTTGAAAGACAGATGTCTGCCAAGGGAGGTGGGAACTTCCTTTGAAATAGAGGATATAACTCCCTTCCTTCTGAATTATTGTAACTATGAAACTAAGGATTTTTCAGGCAAAGATATGGGAAAAGGAATAGCAGTTATTTACTAGTATGTATATGGATAATAAGGCAAACAAACAATAAAAATGGCAGCAACAACAAGCAAAACCACAAACCCAGTAACAGCCTTCTCTCGGCTGCAGGCACTTTCTCCTTTGGTGTAGTTACTGTTGCAGCGGGCAGGGGCACTGGTGGCTCCTGGCAAGTGGGGGGGTGCAATGGTTCCCCTGCACCTGCAGGAGGCACTCTGATGTAACTTCGGTCATCTCTCTGCATGTGGAGGATGGTGGGCACAGCAGGTCGAAGGGATGGAAAAGGAGCTTCCGTTAAGAAACCCTCAGGGGCAGTGGGTTGTAGATGCCAGTCGGTCAGGGAGAGAGAAACAGCAATCGTTTCCCACAGTGACTTGTGAGAATTTTTAGGGAGTTATAGGAATGTGATAAACTTGTTAGCATAAATAATCTGCAGGTGGTGTTTTTCCACCTTGTTTTCCTGTTCTTCTCAAGGACAGTGTGTGAGAAAGATGTTTTTATTAACTAGCCAATCAAGTGGAATGTATTATATTGGTCTATAAAAACTGAAGAATCTTTTGTAATAAACCCTTCTTTTCTCCTCTTGCATTTGGGTGCTTCGTCTGTTCTTGTGTCATTCTTGGCTCAAGCGTGACAGTGGGTCTCAGTGCCCCTCTGAATAGCAAAAGGAGCAGTAGCAGGGATCTTGGAAGCACCAAGCTGGAACAGCAGGGATGACCAAAATCCCGGAGTGGTAGATAAGATGTATCCAAAAACTCCACAGCTGTATCTGGAATCGCAGGACGTCCTGGTAGGCAAGTGGGTGCAGAGCTACAGTGAAGCTAAAACCCAGAGCAGCGGCAAAGAAACAGTGGGGGCAGCAGCAGCCCAGCTCCTGAACACGGCAGGGAGAGTCTCCCTGGGATGGGGAAAGGGCTCAGGATCCTGGGGTTTCCCCTAAGGCACCCGAGCAGATGGTGAAAGTCCTTTTTTGGTGGTGACACGCAGAATAGAGGCTCCACAACCAGCGGGTTTGTGAAGTAGGTATGTTTATTCAGCACTGGGCACACGGGGGATCACTGCACCACAAACATGAGCACCAAACAGAGCAGACGCTCTGTTTTTATAGACTTAAGATCATACATATTTACCAAAGTTTCAACATTGCCTATACATATTCATGACCTATCCCCACCTACTCTTGCTTCATATGTTAATCAGCCTTTCATCATTCTGTGCTTGCACACTATCTTCTGATGGTCTTGGGCAGGGGTCTCTGGATGAAGAAAGTAGCCATCCTCACAATGCCCTCTGGATGAACCTGGTCCTTACTTGACAAGGTAGATGGGAGACTTGCTCATCCTTTGATGCACGACAAATCTCAACTTTATTGATTAACAGAAATACTTTTATAATCACAGTAATAAGGCTCATGCATATTGCAAAACTAAAGCTCACTATTGGTCAGCTAAAAAAGTCAGTCCCACCTTTTCTCAAGATGTTTGTGGCTTCTTTTTTACCTCCTGTTATCACATAATTTACAAAACAACTTCTTGCTCAAAGAAACCATGTCCTTGAATTAGACAGCTGTTGCTTTCTCAGATATACTTTCTCACGTTACTTTTCCCATGGACTATGTCTCAGTAAAAAAACTGTGCACATTTTCCCCCGTTTCTTTTTTGAGCAAGAAGTTTTGTTTGCCACATCTTTTCGTATCAAGCGACTGACTATGTTTTAAAATGCAGCTAAAAATACAAAGCAAAACAAGTAAAAGCATCAAAACTATGCTTAAAATAGTGCATATACTACAAGGCTCCTTAACCGTGGTTCTAAGCTTAAGCTTTTTAAGTTATATAACACATATCTTCTAATTCTTTACATCTATGCTCCTGCGCTAAAAGCAAAAAACCTATAGCAGCTTTATTCTAAAGCATTGCATAATAAGCATTTTACACATCTATAGTAAGTATATCTAAAATCTGTGATTTCTTATTCAGTTTATCTTTAACCCAGCACCCTATCTGTTTTGTGAAGTTTCTTGCCTTATCTGCTACACTTCCAGGTAAAATAGTTGCTACTACTACTTAATGCAGCTTAGTCTAAAAACCTAAATTCTTCTACGTTTAATTATTGCTTGTGTTTTTACACCCTTACATTAGGAAAGATACGTTAAGATGGAACAGTGATAGTTTTCTCAAATAATACGGGGCCCCCCCTGTGCTTGCTGGTATGCCATTCCAGAGCTGAGTCTAAGTTAGCCCCATTTTACTTTATTCTTATTTAAATCTTGGGCATTTAAGGGTTCAAAGCTTAACCTACTCCCCCCTTGCGGGTTGCCTGCAAGGCTGGCATTTGAACTCCCAAAAAGATCTGATTCTTCTGGGGGAGAGTGCCAGTGGTGTTCAAGGACAATATGAACTCACACTGCTGGCATCTGTCCTGTTTGCTTTGATGTTGGCAACGGGCCGAAAAAGACAAGTTTTTTACATAAACTACTACTGTTCCCAAAAACCACACAATTCCCTTGGGAACTAAACAGGTAAACCTGTAAGACAAGGTCGAAAAGGATTAGCAACTCTTCCTAAACTAAGGCAAAGCGATAATTGATTAGTTTGTTTTGCTAATGTTATACAGATGTTATCTCTAGGCTAATTAAAGCATGCAATTTCTGCCACCTGACCACCACAACACCAAGCAACACAACACAGCTAAACTTCATTTTTCTTCACGCCTCTTTCTCCTCCTATTCCTTTTACCTTTTACTGTCCTTAATCGTTGTAGTTATAACTCTTGTAATTTGCTCAAGCACTGATTTGGTTCTTTGTTGGGATCTCTGCTAATTGGCCCTACCACGGAATGCTGTGTTGTGGGTACTGTGAAAAATGCATGTATTTTATAATTGGCTTTTTGCAAATACCAAAATGAATATTATATGTGCTGTGTTAGGAAGTAATGCTATACCAATTCTCTTAAGTACTGTGTTAAATATAGTTTTAAGTTATAAACTTGTTAAAATAGAAACTATACTATGTAAGATGCTTTGTTAAACAAAAAGATCTTGCAGTGAGATAGCAGCTACAGGACACATAAATCTTTCCGAGAAAGGAAATTTACTTCCTTCTTATCAGAAGAAACTAACTTCTTCCCGCTTTGAAGGCACTGTTAGGATTAGAAGGAAGAAGTTGACACTAACCAGACAGAATCCTCTGTTTGAATGGAATTTAAGCATCGTGTATGAAGTGTATGAACATGCAACAGGCTATTGTTTTTAAGGGTTAATCCTTTGTTAACAAGTATCTCTTTTCGGGCTTGTGATGCCCAGAAAAAAGTACCTGGATGTCTGCAACTCTTTGCTTTTATTGTCTCATATTGTCTTGCTTTAAATTGTCCAAATTACTATAACTCCAATTGTATTACTATTTTCATAACCATTCCATTACTATTAAACTTTTAACAATTTCAAAAGCAAGTGATTGGCGTTTTTCACAATTATACTAATTATCTATACTTCGCAGAGACAATATGAGACTTAGTCTGAGCTGTAACCCTTTCAATGATATGCTTTTGTTCTTAACAATAACAAATTAGGATCTTTTGTTCAGGTGTTTTAAAATGCTCTAAAGCCAGACCGACTCTTCATCCTGTTTGTTCTTGCAGTTCTCTCTGCTAGTCCTTAAAATTATGGTTAAATACGCACCTGTTACACCACAATTCACATACTACAGACTGTTCTATCGAAAAGGTTTTGCCACAGCCCCTGCAATACAAAGTTACTCAAGCAGCACAACCAGGTTATTACAGTCAAGACATTTTTGACCCGCTGGACCCCGTATGTAAAATTCAGACATCGACCCAACAGTTGTAATCAGTCCCCCAAAGGTCCGGCAGCAGGCCACAGTCCTGTTGACAGCCTTCGAGTGTCCTTTCAGCTGTAACAGCAGCGGTTGCAGCTTGATTATCAGTCACTGCATCAAAAACAGGCCCAGTTCACCTGGCAGGTACCCACACAGCCCCCGTATCTCCCCCGTTTTCTTTTGCAACTGAGTCAGTGCACCAAGGAGGTATTTGGGACTGTGCCAAATTGTCAGGTGTATAGACAGCTCTGGGTCCCGCCGATAAACTTGTCCTTGAGTAACACAGTGCATAATTTGCTGAAAAATGTGCTGCTGCTCCGGAGTAACACCGATCAGACTTGTCGGGTGTGTGCCTTTAAGAAGTGGACATAAACCAGCCAGCAGCCCGTTCGATATTCCAAAAATCGCCCCTTGTTAATTTGAAGTGGTGGAAAGGGAGTGTGTAGCATAACCATAATTTTCCCGGTAAGATCCATATCAATAACTCCAGGTAAAACAAATAATCCAAGCATAGAGGCAGATGATCTCCCTGAAAGCAGTGCACCCATCACTCGACCTTGTATGATAATAGGTCCTTTAACCTCGTCGAGATGTTTTGTGGGTGCGGAGTCATCAGCGTGATTTCTACAGCGGCTGCTAGGTCCAGCCCAAGGCTCCCTGTGTTGGCAGGTTGGAAGCATACAGTTTCACAATAGGTTCATATATATTCATTTTTATGGATTTCGCGTGACATTTGCCACTAGTTCCTTTTTATCAGAAAGAATTCCTAGGTCAGGTTGACTTGCCCTTACAGCAGTCTCTGTCTCTCTCTATCATCTTCTGTCTCCCCCTCCCCCCCCCTTATCTCTGTCCTTCACTGAAGTAATTTCACTGAGCTTAGGCCTTGCAGTCAGGCTAAATAACTATGGTTTCTAACCACAGACTCAGCTCAAAAATGTACATTTCACCTAAATCAAAATGCATTTCTATCCTGGAAAATTTTCACTTTGCCTCACAACTTCCTAAAAATTCTCACAAGCCGCTGTGAGAAACTCTTGCTGTTTCTCTTTCTGTCCCATGGCATCCACAATGGTTATTGTTCGTAGTCAAATTATCTATCACTATGGTGAGGCACACTGTTCTTAGACATACACAGCCTTGGCCTATATACACAAGCATAGTTGTCTGGTTAACCGGATGAACCTCAAAATGACAGATACTTTGTTCAGTATCTAGACAAATATCTTGTTCATCTATCGTGTTGCTTTCACAAATGAATCCTAGTTGTTCCCTTGCAATACAAGATTCTATATTTACAGTTCGCCACTTCTCCTCAGTCTGTCATGCCCAAGTTCTATGTTCAGAAGGATATAACACAGCTTTGTCATGGTTCGATCCTAAGGCAATGATGGCGTGGATCTTGTGTATTGAGGCATTATGTATGGTCAACATGAAAGCAGTCACTGTGCTAGTGACAGGTTCATAAGTGAAATTTACTAAAGTTCACTAGGATTGAAGCTCTCTAACTCAGTAGCATTGTCTCAAACAACCCCTCTAATCTCAGTGGGGAAAGTGCCCTCCCCTCCCTCTCGTAAAATTGAGGCAGCCATTGATTGCATCTATAATTGTGCCTGTATACAGCTAAGGGCTAAAGAAACATTGTCTTGAACTGTACTTAGTGCAGTTATTGTTAACTCATGATCCTGTTCCTCCGTATTTTCCCACCCCGGTAATACTTTAGATAGTTTCCATTGTCTATCACCTAATGCTAGTAAGGAAGACTGTAGAGGTTTTTGCAATTTAGCTAGATTTCTGCCTGTCACAGCTAATCTGTTCATTAGTACTTCTGAATCTATTGCATTTAAAACCCCCAGTCCTGTTTCCAGTGCCCCTGTAAGGTCTCTCTTCCTTTGAGTTATGTGGGGCATAAGTTTCTGTAGCAAATTAGTCCATTCCATGAAGGAAGTCTTAAGGAACGGAGCTCATTCTGACCGGCTGTTAGAAGCATTTACTTGCATTACCATTTTGACTCACTTCAGGGACCATTCTGGGTTAATCAATAGCTTTTGAATTTCAGTATTGTTAATGGTACAAGGTCTGTCCTAGGGTGACTTTATGATGCTTGTATCCCCATTCATCTGTTTAGCCCAAAAATAGTTTGCACCTTTAAGATTAATTCCAAAAGCAAAGGGAGGGGAGAGAAGAAGCACAAAGTTTGTTATCAGAAACTTCACTTGCTCCCCTGCATCCTCCTCCTGGACTGTGTTGTCTGTCTTCTTTGCTTTTAGTTAGTTTTTAGCTAGCTGAAGCAAAGAAGTTCCCTAGACCGTAGTTTTTATTTTTCTTAAAACTGTTTAAACCTACTCTAAACTGAAAACCCAGAAGAGCACCAGCAGCTTGCACCTGTAGCCCACTGGGACCTGGCCTGGGCAGGCAGCAGCATTTCCAGCACTGGAGGGACTGATAAGAAACTGAATGAGCCAAGCTACAGTCCACAAAGGGGACTTCCTAAGTTTGTCATATCTTCAGAGCGGTGAGAGGTTTTATTATTTATTATTATTCATTTTTTTTGTGCTAGTGAATGCTTTGCCTGTTAAATAAACAGGATTTTTTTCAGTTTTCTCCAAAGAAATCTTTTCCCGAACCAGTTGGGGGAGAGGCCACTTGGATTTGCTTTCTAGAGGAACTCCTTTAGAGGTTTTCTTCCAAATTTGCCCTAAACCAAGACATGTGGCTCTATTTTGGTAATTATGGGTTGGAGCTCCTCCTTATGTTGGGGTTTTTCTTTTTTTATGTTTTTATCAAGATCTTTGCCTTTATTTAAACAAATTTGTACTATTTTATAGGAACTGCATTGCCCCTTGTTCTCTGCTTTCAATGAGATGTCAGAAACTGAACAGTTAATTAAGCATTTGTTGCTAATCTCTGTTGAATGTATGGGTCCATATTTTGTCATATTGTATAACGCTTTCCCTGACCAGTTTGTTGTGTTCCCAGTAACATCCATAGGTATAGACTTGTAGAAGTCTGCCCACAACTTATCAACAGTGGCCGTGCCATTGCAGGTGCATGTGGGTATTACATTTTTTGTTTTTCCTGTATTCTCTATCCTTTGATTAAAATTAGGATCGTGAAAAGAGTAGCTTTCCAAGATGTACTTGCTTGACCTTCCAGGAAGACTGTGGAGTCTTTTTGATTCTGGTGTGATGTATCCATGATGCTTGTTCCTTCATCTTGACTGCTGTGAAGGAAGGGAGGAACACTTGGAATGGTCCTCCCCACTGTGGTTCCAGAGTTTTTTCTGCAAGAGACTTTACATTCACATAATCTCCAGGCTGGATGTTATGCACAGGCCCATCCAAACCCCTACTTCGAGTCCCAACCATGTTCCTCAGTTTTGCTGAGTTCTTTGCCTAATGCCACCATGCAGGAGGTCATCATTTCATCCCCAGTTTGTGTGGACATCTCTTTTTGTATTCTATAAGGTCTCCCATACAAGATTTCAAAAGGGCTCAGTTCTTCTTTTACCCTTGGCCTAGTTCATATGCACAAGAGTGCTAGAGGAAGAGACTGAGACCAGGCCAAATTCGTTTCTTGCCCTAATTTCACAATCTGCTTTTTGATCAAGTGGTTCATCTTTTCTACCTGTTCATTTGACTGAGGGCGATACGGGGTATGAAGTTGCCAATCAATACCCAAATGGCAGCTGATTTGCTGCACTATTTTTGAGATAAAATATGGTCCTCTGTCAGAAGACATAGTTGCTGGAACTCCAAAGCACAGTATCATTTCTTGTATTAGTATTCTGGTTACCTCCCGAGCCTTGGCTGTTCTGGTAGGGAATGGTTCTGGCCAACCTGAAAAGGTATCAGTTAGTACCAGTAAATATCTGTACCCTCCTTTTCTTGGGAGTTCCGTAAAATCAATCTGCCACTGGTGCCCGGGCCCATTGCCTTTTTTAATTTGGCCCAATTTTGGTTTGGGGGTATTTTTGGGATTAGTCTGGAGGCAAAGATCACATTTCTGAGTCATCTGTTTCACAGTGGCATATAAGTTTCTAGCTATAATTTCTCTAAGTAGGTGCTGATATAGGGCTTCTGCCCCCCAGTGCCTTTTCTTGTGTTCTTCCCTAACTAAAGGAGATATTAAATAGGAGGGAATGATCAGTTGCCCTTGTGGGGTGAGAGCCCACACTTCTTTATTATATGACCCGTCTAGGTCTGAAATGAGGCTTTCATCCTCTTTGGTATATTTTGGATCACCTTCTAGGGAGATTTACCCTTCAGGGATCAAAGCTCCTTCTGTTTTTACCTCTCTTTTGGCTGCCTGTTTTGCCTCTCTGTCCACCAGCTCATTTCCTTTTTCCAATTCCAAGTTTACTTTTTGGTGTGCTTTGATGTGTGTGATTGCCAGTTTCTCAGGGAGTTGGACTGCCTCCAACAGTTTCAGTATCTCTTCTGCATGTTTAATGTTTTTGCCCTGTGAATTTAATAATCCTCTTTACTTCCATATTGCTACATGCACATGTATGACTCCAGAGGCATATTTTGAGTCTGTATAGATATTTACAGTTTTGCCTTGAGCCAGTTCCAAGGCACAAGTTAGAGCAATTATCTCTGCCTTTTGTGCAGAGGTATTGATGGGCAAAAGTCCTGACTCTATTATTTCTTGGCTAGTGGTGATGGCGTATCCAGTGTGTCTTTTACCACTTTAGGACATAACTGCTTCCATCCGTGAACTAGTTTTCCGTATTCTCCACAGGACTATCTTTCAAGTCTGGATGGCTCAAATATGTCACTTTGATGGTTTCCAGACAGTCATGATGCACTTTTCCCCCTGTATTTCCTCTGAGGAAAGAGGCTGGATTGACAATGTTATTTACTATGATTTCCATATCATCTTGTTCTACCATTGCAGCCTGATATTTAAAAAATCTTTGTGGGGAAAGCCAATGTCCACCTTTCATTTCTAGTACTGCAGATACTGTATGGGACACTAGCACAGTCATTTTCTAACCCAGAGTAAATTTTCAGGCCTCCTGGATGTTTAGTACCATGGCTGAGACCGCTCACAACTATCCGGGCCAACCTTTTGCGCTTGTGTCCAGTTGTTTGGAAAAGTAAGTCACTGCTCAGCGATACGGAGCCAGACCCTGTGTCAATATTCCTAGGGCAATCCCCTGCTTCTTGAGGGAAAAGAGTAAAAATTGTTTACTCACACCTGGGAGTCCCAAGGCTGGAGTCTGGCTCCCAATGCTGGGATGCAGCGGTAACCCCGGATTTGCTCAATCTACCGGTCAGCAAATCCCCAATCTACATATAGGGTACCCTCCTCGTAAATGGGGACTATGCCATATGCCAAACATCTCTGGGTTGTTTATCAGTGGCCCTGGTCAAGCACAGGCATCCCCTACGACTTACTGGCCCCCCCTTTGTCAAACATACCCTTTTGTCCGCAGCCACAGGAGGTCCTTCTCTGCTCCCATAGTGACCAACTGGGGAAGGAGTTCTTCCAAGAAAAGGGCTTGAGGTGCACCTAGGATGTCTGTTTCCACTGCCAACCCTGCAGCCAAGCAGACACCTCTCCTGGCTGGCTCGCCAAACTGACACGCGAAATAGAGACTCCACAACCAGCGGGTTTGTGAAGTAGGTATGTTTATTCAGCGCTGGGCACACGGGGGAATAGTTCCACCAAAAATGTGTGCACCTAAACAAAGCAGACACTCTGTTTATATACACTTAAGATCATACTTATTCATGAAAGTTTCAACATCGCTGATACATATTCATGACCTATCCCCGCCTACTCTTGCTTTGTATGTTAATCCGCCTTTCATCATTCTGCACTTGCATACTATCTTCTGCTATCTTCTGGTGGTCTTGGTCGCTGGATGAAGTAAGTAGCCATCCTCACAATGCCCTCTGGATGAACCTGGTCCTCACGCAGGCTCTCTTGGTGTTTGGTTGTCCTTCAAGGCTTTAGGCCACAGTCCAAACTAAAGATCCAGTTTTTACTGGTTTTTAGAGTACTAGTTCCTGCTTTATCAGTCTTAATTAATAGGCTAAATCCTATTGTTGCATAGCAAAGGATTATCTGTTCTTACCACATTTGATTACGCAGCAAATTATAGTTCCACAAGTTTAGTTATAGGCTCCCTATATCACTGTGTTTCATCTTCTGGTAGCAGTCCTTGATGCATCTTCACTGTGGTACCAGATCAGAGCAGGCAGTGATCTCCAGTCTACTGAAGAGGATGTTCCTCCCCCATCACTCTGAGGATCCCTTCTCTTCTGAGCAGGGTCTTTTCCCCAGCTCTCTGGTTGAAGGTTTTGGGGCATCTCTTGATCTCTGAAGTGGACACTGGTTTTAAGGGTGCCTGAAGTGTTGCATAGCTCAGGAGGCCAGGGTTTAAAGGCAGGTGGGGAATACTAGTCTCAGCATACCAGACAAAGCAGGTGTTGTTTATGTTTCTCCAGGTGTCATGAAAGGGCATAAATTACTTCAGCTGTCTCATCATATACTTGTTAATTATTAAATTACTGGATTTGAAAGTATATTCCTGCATGAAAACTGTGGAAATTACATTTACAACTCATTGAGAATGAAAAAAACTAGCAGGAGGAGCAGGTACAGTCAGGTGGTACTTTTGAGCAAGAAGCAGCACAACACGGTAACCAAACAGGAGAGAATAGAGGTTTTTTCAACTTATAGGCCTGGTCTGTAAAGTTCTTCTCACAGATTCAGGCCTATAGTCTGCACATGTTGGAATATTGTACTAATTCAGAACATAATTTCTATGTTTCTGTCACTAGCTGGGATATACTGGCTTGAATCCTCAGTGAGGATCATGAACATAAGAGCTAAACCATGAGTGTATGGGGAAAAGGGAGACTCACTAGTGCATGAAGAGCTTTAGTTTTATTTTTCCTGGATTTGTCTGAACTTACTTCTCACTCCTGTGATAAATGTCTGGCAGTCTTGGTGCTGTCAGTGAGGGAGTCCCTCATTACAGGCACCAGCACTCAAATGTAGCTTGCCAATTTGGAGGGGGTGTGAGAGGCTGAGAAGCTTAAGCAGGTTGGGCTGAATCGATGTGCCTCCTAAGCAGGAGAAGGGAGCTTTTGACACTACAATATTGATTTGGAAAAGGAATGAGGGACTTATCTTAACAAGCAAACTGTGGATCTGCTGGTAAATATAGCTAGATACTGAGAGATAAAATAAACAATCGGAAGGAGTCCACTGATTGATAAATGGAATGAGAGATTTGTCTTTACAAACAAACTGTAGGTCTGCTGATAAATAAAATTCAATACTGAGAGACGAAAGAAACAATGGGGAGAACCATAAATTACATAAGGGATTTTATTAATTGACACAAGGAAAAGACAAAAGGGGAGGTTATACATTAGAAGGGGGTCTTAGGTATTAGGTGTTTTGGGGAGTCTGTACCTCTCAAGTGCCTCAGCCAATGGTGGAAGAGAGAGGGACATGTGGTCGGGAAATTAGGCTAAAAAGGAGGCTGCATCATCCAAAAATTTGAGAAAACCCAGGGGAATTGCCCCATGACCTCTCCCTTTATTCAAATAAAGTAACAGGACTCCTGGGTCTAGTTTTTTGACATAAACCTCTGGTGTTTGTGTATTAATTTTCCTGACAATTTGGAAACTGTGAGGCCTTGCTTCTGCTGTTCAGATAGTGAAATAAAATTTTAGAATAAATGAGATTGCATCAAGAGACACCCAACTGCTCTCACCACAATCTTCTGAAGAAAATTGGTCTGCAGGGCTCTGACATTTGACTTCTTACCTCAAAAGGTAAAGCTGGTGATAAGAGTTGATTGCAGTTCTCCAGGAGGTAATCCCTATTGATTTGGGATGGCAGGAAAACAGGTGCTTGAAAGATCAAGAAATAAGCAAAAAGGCTTTGTAGAGGTTTAAACGATATATTCATGTACTTAGTATACTAAAACCATTTTTATTACTCCAGTATTACATGGTTAACAATTAGTTACATCAAAACAATATAAGACTAAATGGGGTCAATGTTGCCATCCACTCTAATCACAGAGGAGCAAAGTGAGCTCTCTTTGGTTTATGAATCCTGAGGTTCGAAATATTCCCCAAAATGTTATTTAAAGTGTTATAGATGAGTAATGCGATGGTTGACTCTCACAATTAAAGAGTGACTATTATTTATTTGTTAAGACAAGTTTTGTAGATGCATAGTTATGTTTCCCCTCCCCCTTGCATTGTTATCACTGGATGGCCTTAGTAGTCAAGGCATTTGGGAGGGTAGGCTTGTTACTATGGCAGCACCTGACCTCCAATCAAGATGTAAGAAAGTGATCTCCACCACTGGACTGCAAAGAAGGAGTCAACTGACAAGACTTTGGGAGGGGCTAGAGGTATAAGAGGCGGAGCATCCATTTTGTAGATGAGCACATGGTGGTTGAGTCCTTTTCTCTCAGTGCTGTAATTTTACTTTATTCAGTCTTCTGTTATATTTTTCATAAGGTTTTAATAAACCTCTAAAATTTTAAAAGAGCATCGTTTCTCACAAATGGATGGTTGTTCCAGGATATACACCTCACCTCCATTGCCCTAGGAGTTTTTGAAAGAGAGGTGTGCCTCTCTGCAAATTCGGGGCCTTGATCAATTTCTCCTGGGACCACCAGTGGTCACAGGTCAAAACCCCAAGGACAGCGGAAGACTGAAAAATGAGAAAGAAGAGGGAGAAGGTGAGTACCATCCTCATAACTATTTTGGCCAGATGGTTATTCTGTAATTCTGGTGTACAAATGTCAGCTTCAGACAAGTAATACATGGGACCTGTCCTGGTCTGTTAGAGCTTCAGGATATTGGACAGTTGGAAATACAGGCCAGGACATGTGGGAGAGGAAAGTGGGGACCCTGTGGCTGGCAGGAAGCATGTGATTGAAATATTTATGGGGACTCAAGCATCTGGAATTGCCATATTGAGAGTCCCCAGGTTTACAGTGAGAATTGCCCATCGGTGGGGACCGCACTTGTATCGGGGTGAGAAGTCGTGGCAGCTTTCCCAACTCAGTGGAACAAAGGTAGCGGAGGAGCCGCTCCACATGGAGCAGCAGCATGCGCAACGCTCAGTGCAGTGGGCTTCTGGTGTGCACTCAGCACGGTATCATCTAGAGCTTACCAACCCAAGCTAAGCGAAGGGGGTTCCTGGGTGGGGTCTGTGAAATCGCGAGGGTCCCGCATGAGCAGTAGCTGAACACGCTGTGTGTCAGCCACCAGAGACCCAGCATAATAACTCCTGGCCTTTTGCCAACACAGCAGAGGTGGCGCAGACAGCATCACTGAGGGTCGAGAATTAGCCCGTTGTGGGGGGGAGATGGTCTCAGAAACTGTGGAGTTTGTCGACTCAAGAATGATGCTAAAGTTGCACATGGCAGTGTCTAAGGCCTTGAGTGAGGAGGCTTCCTTGTGACCCCCCGGCATAAAGTCAGGCTGAGCGAGGTGCGGGGCAGAACCACTGTCGTGCTGAGTGAGGAGCAGGGTGGGGCTGCCATCGGGCTGAGCCAGGAGCAGGGTGGGGCCCCTGCCAGGCCAGGCGGGGAGCAGAGCAGACTCCGGGCCGTACCAGCTCCCCTGTAATACCCACTGGCATAAGGCCTTGGGACCAGGCTATAGAGCCAAGGAGAAGAGGAACAGCAGGACCAATCCAGTGATACGGAGGTCCCTGGATTGTAGACGAGTTGTTTTTTTTACTTTCCGGAGGAAAGGTAAAGTTTTTTCTTCTTTCCCTTTCCTCCTTTCCTTGTTCCCTTTTTCCCTCCTTTCCTTTCCCCTTTTTAGTAAGGTGGGCCTTGTTGGGAGGGCTTGAGGTTATCTATCGAGGTAGGATTGGGAGCAAGTAGGGAATCCCCCAGGGGAAAAGGAGGAAGTGAGGAGGTACCAACAGGGATACCCCCAGATAGCCCACTGGGAAGGAAACTAGCCTGGTGCAAATATGACCCCAATATCAGAGATAAGGACGAGCTCAAAATGATTCAGTACTGCATGGTAAAATGGACTAAAAGGGAAATCAGGACTGATCATGTACACTGGCCAAGGTATGGATCAGATGAAGGATGGATATGTTGGGCTTTAAACATCTATGCAAGAGCTAAGAAACCATTCAATCAGGAAGAGAGTAACTATGCTGCCTGCTGGGAAGGGGAGACTTCACCCTTGAAGATGAGCATGTTTAAAGTATCAGAAAATAAAGAATGGGACCCGGTAGACTATTTGCCCCCTCCACCTCCACTAGCACAAACCGCACCCCCCCTTCCTTCTGATGAGCCTAGTCAAAACACTAGAAACAGAGTGGCAAAACGAGACAAAAGCAGATCAGGGGATGGGAGCAAAGCAGTGGGATTATATATTCTGAAAGAAGTACCACTGGGTGGGGTGCAGGGAGGAATTGGATTCCTAACCATACCACTCAATTCCTCTCCTGTGAGAATGTTCAAGAAAGAATTAAAAGGATTACTAGAGGACCCCGTTGGATTAGTGGAACAGTTAGATCAGTTCCTGGGACCCAATATTTATACATGGGAAGAAATGCAATCAATAATGACCCTGTTATTTACACCAGAGGAAAGACAGATGATGCGGGCAGCTGGGATACAGATATGGGAAAGGGAGCATGTGCAAGGACCTCCTGGGGATGTGAAAATGCCCACAGTGCACCCTACCTGGGACCACAACAGCACTGGGGGGAGGCAAGACATGGAGGAATATAGAACATTGATTATAAGAGGTATCAAAGAGGCAGCTCCATGTAATCAAAATGCCCATAAGGCTTTCGATGAGCAGCAAAAGAGGGAAGAAACCCCAACAGAGTGGTTAGAAAGACTGAGGAAGAATATGAGGCAATATTCAGGGGTTGACCCTGATACAGTGGCTGGACAGACCTTGCTAAAGATAAATTTTGTCACTCGCGCTTGGCCAGATATATGGAGAAAGTTAGAAAAGTTAGATGGTTGGCAAGAAAGGAGATTGGAAGATCTCTTAAGAGAGGCACAGAAGGTGTATGTCGAGAGATGAAGAGAAGGCCAAGGCAAAGGCCAGGGTAATGGTAACTGCCATTAGGGAGGGAAACCAGCATGTAAGGAACAACCCATGTAAGGAAGGGGGATCCCGAGTGTGAGAAGATAGATGGAGGGGGGATACAGCTGCTTGGGACTGGACGCAAAAAGGAGAATTTGGGAAACGGGGAACCTAGGGCCAGCTTGCTTTTACTGTAAAGAGGATGGACATATCAAGAAAAATTGACCCTGAAAAGGACTTGAGGGTCTTTGAGACTGAGCAAAAAGGAAAAGCAGAAGACTCAGGGTGTCAGGGGATCTACTTCCTGGGGACAGAATACCATCAGGAGCCCTTGATAACTTTAACAATAGGTCCCCAGGAGGAAAAATTTGAACTTTTTGTAGACACAGGGGCTGAATGAACTTGTGTTTGTGAAATCCCAAAGGGGTGTAAAAAAAGTCAAGATACTGTGCAAGTAGTAGGTGCAAAAGGGGAAAGGCTTAAGGCATCAGTTATAAAGCAAGTAAAGTTTGAAGGGACAAATAAAATAGGAATTGGGCATGTTCTATTAGTTCCAGAAACAGGGTGCAATTTATTAGGATGAGATTTACAGATGCAGTTAGACATTGGGGTACTCCCAGAGGAAGGGAAAATGGTAGTTAAGCATCTCCAATTAAGGGAAGAAGATGAGGAGAAAATTCATGAAATGGTGTGGGCAAAACCAAAAAATCGAGGTAAATTAAACATGAAACCTTTAGCAAAAAAAATAGTTAATGAGAACCATCCAGTTCAGGCACGACAATACCCAATCTCCCTGGAAGGGAGATGAGGATTGCAGCCAGTGATCCAGGACCTACTTGAGGAGGGGACCTTAGAACCATGTATGTCCCCCCATAATACACCCATATTACCAGTAAAGAAGTCAGACGGAACATACCGACTTGTCCAAGACTTGAGAGAGGAGAACGAAAGAACAGTGAAATCAATACCCAGTAGTGCCTAACCCCTATACACTATTAATATCCCCCCATCACACCAGTGGTTTGGTATTATAGACCTAAAAGATGGTTTTTAGGCTTGCCCACTAGCAGGAGAAAGTAGAGATATATTTGCCTTTGAATGGGAGGACTCTGTGATGGTGGTCACAGGGGTTTTCAGAGGAAGGAAGAGACGAGGATCTTGATTCCATGATCAGAAGGCTTGATTTATTATCTTATGATATATATAACATTATAACTATACTAAATAGAAATAGAAAGGAAAGAGCTTCCTCAGAAGCTGGCTAAGCTAAGAATAGAATAGAAAGAATGATAACAAAGGCAGCTTTCTCCGACTCTGTTGGAGAAAGCTCCGTCTTGATTGGCCATTAATTATAAACATTCAAGAGGGGCCAATCACAGGTGGACCTGTTGCATTCCACAGCAGCAGATAATAATTGTTTACATTTGTTGCTGAAACTTCTCAGCTCCAGCAGGAAAAATCCTAAGAAAGGATTTTTCACAAAAGGTGTCTGCAACAGGACTCCAATTCAGGAAGAAAGCAACAGTAGACTAGGTTACCCCAAGGGTTTTCTGAATCCCCAAACCTAATCGGTCAAGCACTAGGACAAGTTCTACAACTTTTTTCCATCACACCTGAAATAAAACTTATCCAATATGTAAATTATTTGCTTCTATCAGGACAGGAAGAAATGGAAGTCTGGGAATCCACCAGAGCATTATTAAATTTTCTGGGGGACCAAGGACTTTGGGTATCAAAAGGGAAACTGGAATTTGTAGAGTGTGAAGTAAAATACCTAGGACATGTGATTTGTCAAGGGAGCCGCCGACTGAACACTGAGAGAATTATGGGGATAATCTCACTTCCATGGCCAAAACCCAAGAGGGACGTTAGAAGATTTTTAGGCTTGTCGAGATATTGTAGACAGCAGATTGAGTGATACACTCAGGCTGTCAGGTTCTTGTATGGAAAGTTAGTAGAAGAAGAGATTCGGTGGGAAAAAGAAGATGAGTAAAAGTTTGAAGATTTAAAACAGAAACTAGTCAATGCACCAGCATTGAGTCTTCCTGCCTTAGACAAACCTTTCTATCTGTTTGTAGATATAGAAAAAGGGGTAGCTCATGGAGTACTAGCCCAGAACTGGGGAGGATCCAGGAAACCAGTGGCCTAGTTATCAAAACGACTAGACTCGGTAGGCCTGGGGTGGCCAACCTGTATTCAGGCGGTGGCAGTGACCACCCTACTCATGGAGGAAAGCAAGAAATTAACCTTTAGGGGAAATTTGAAAATATAGGCCCCATACTCAGTTAGAAGTATCCTAAGCCAAAAGGCTGAGGAATGACTCACTGATTCCCAAGTGTTAAAGTATGAAGCCATCTTAACAGATAAGGATTTGGAGCTAATTGTGAGTAACCAACTCAACCCTGCCCAGTTTCTATATGGAGAACCAGATGAGGGACTAGTGCATAATTGCCTAGAGGTTATAAACTCTCAAACTAAAGTAAGAGAGGACCTAACAGATCAAGCACTGCAAGGAGGAAAACAATTGTACATTGATGGATCTTCAATGATAATTCAGGGGCAGCAGGTATCAGGGTACATTATAGTAGATAAAGAGCTAGTGGCCACAGAAAAGGGAAAGTTACCTTCCAACTGGTCAGCCCAAGTGTGTGAGTTATATGGCCTAAAATGAACTCTAGAAATATTAACACAAAAAAGAGGAACAATCTATACAGACTCAAAATATGCTTTTGGAGTAGTGCATACCTGTGGAATGGCCCCGTTCCTAAGAGACAGGAATTTGATCTTACCTTTCTTGTGTTGCTAATAACTCCTCCCTTGACCTGAACCCTAACTCCATCCCTGCGATACCCTATAAAAACCCCACGACCCTACCTTTGTGCAGTCTTTTCGTCTCCATCCCACCCCTCCTCTCTGGCGGTAATAAATGGATTCTCAAACTTTCTGAAACAAAGACCAGTCTCATTTGTTCCCATGACCAGTGCTGGCAGCTGCACCCTCCCTGGACATGATGAATCCAGTTGCACAGCACTGCAACAAATGGTGGAGAATGCAAGTAGCCAGTGAGGACAACACGACCGGAACCCTGTAAGTCACCCGCTAAACTAAACCTTGCAGGACCCCCATCTTAAAAGGAACATGGGGGTAAAAAGCTTATGGGGAGGGAAATTCCCAGTAAGGGCACCAGCTTACAGGGACCGGGCAATGGAACTGACATCTACCATCACTCAGTGAGACACTTATGAATGGTTTTGTTTTTCATGGGAGGTAGTTTTTAAGAACTACAAGCAGCTAGTCTGCCTGCAAAAAGGACCATTCCACAGACTCTTGTCAACTTTCCCGACACGTTTGCTGCAGCTTATGGACGGTAAAAGCCCTGGAGGGTACTTATGGACGATTACATACAGCATGTTGATGCCCTAGATCTGTGGTCCCCCCTCCTGTGAACCCCCATGTTTTTCAGTTTCTGTGAAACTGCCTGTTATAAATGATCAAATCGATAGTCAAATTTATAAAAAAAATTTAACAATGATTTATTTGGTCAATTACAAAAAATAGAATTTTGAGCAACCACCACAATCAAACAGCGTCAGTCCCGGGAACTGGCGCTGGGTGAAACCAGAGGTTCGACCGACAGAGTGACGGCTTCCCCTCAAAGGTTCACCCCGAGTGTCTCCAGCGTCCAGCTTATATAGAGTTTATTCTGCCTGAGGCATAGATGACCACATCTTTCTATTCACTTCTTCGAATGCAAATCCATTTCTATACACATGTTGAGATAGACAAAGACGGGTCCCAGTCTGCAGACAGAAGTCTGAGCACACAGGAGAAGTTTGTTTTCATATGTAATAAGTTGGTATCAGTTCCTGAGTACTCCAGATGCAATCAGGGCGAGTCTGAATCTCATGAAATTCTTGGGACTCTGCAATTAATCATGGGCCAGGAAGGCCCCGATGTTATCTCCCAGGTGCAGGAGACAAGGGAATAATCATTGATGGTCCAGGAAGGTCCCATTCAGATGTTAAACAGGCCTGATGCTATCTTGATGCTGCCAGGAATTAGTTACAATTTGAATAGAACTCTGTTCCTGGCTGGGGAGGTGAGACAGAGTGAAAAACCCCCCAAAGTAGAAATCCATTTTTAATTAGGTAAAAAGTCTAAAAAGGTGAAAAGTCTGTAAGCCAAAGCTGAAGGGAAAACTGCAGGACAGAGATAATGAAGAGACATGAAGAAAAAGATAAAGAAAAACAGAGACTAAAACAAGGCCAGGACAACCTGACCTAGGAATTCTTTCTGATAAAGAGGAACTAGTGGCAAATGTCATGCGAAGTCCATAAAAATGAATATGTATGAGCCTATTGCGAAACTGTATGCATATGTGTTTGGAAGGGAGATATAAGGAGATCTGAAGTTCTCAGAGGTACGCATGCGTCCAGCGCTGCAATAAAAACATACTGTCTCTGTACAACTTTTACAAAGTTGTGGAGTTCTCTTCTTTTCTCTGCAAAATATTCTGGCGAGCCAGCCAGGAGAGGGAGATGCCTTCCGTCTTCATCTCTGTCCCCGCAGGGGCAGGGCAGAACAGACAGACTCCTAGGGCGCCCCCAGGATTTTCCTGCAGGAGGGTCCGCTTGTCTCAGCTTGCCTCCTGCGAGGACAGACAAGGACTTGGCGTGCGGAGGAGGATACGGTATGTATTATGTATTGAGGGGCCCCTGGGGGAAAAGAGAGAGATAAGGAGTAAATCACCCAGAGATGTCTGGGTGCAGCTGATGGAGCAGCTGATTAGAGATGGGGGTTCATTGTCTGATGAGGCGACCGCTAGCAACTCTGGGGGTGGGTTGAGTGAACCCATGTGTGTTTGTGTGTGTGTGTGTGTGTGTGTGTGGTGTCCGGACACTGTATCACTGTATGGTTAATGCATTGTGTGGTCAGTACATTGTGTTTGCAATCGTGCAAGTGTGTAAGTGTATGGTGTATAAAAGAGAGTATATCTACAGTGCTCTACAGTGCAGGGGGGGTTTCCTACCCGCGACTGGAGGGGCCGAGTGAGCACCGGCCAGGACAGGCTGTAGGGGCGGGGAGCACCCAGCAGAGAAAATAGAGCAAGCAGTAGAGAAGCGTGGGTGAGGATGTTCATTGAGTAAAGGCGGTAAATTGTGGTGTAGATCGTGCATGCTTTCATCGTGGCTAGACAAACCCAAGGGGTTCCTCTGCCCTGGTGGTTTGGACTTAACCCCTGGGAGTTTGTGAATCCTGTGAATTATTGGATAGATAGAGGAGACGAACGAGTTTATTTAGAGGGGCTCTACCGGACTTCAGCTGGTACTATAGTAAGTCTGGACTGGGAACAGCCTGCCGTAGAACATTTAGAGTTCCCTGTAATAAACGGAATAGCCTGCCTTTGCGGGAAATTCCTGGGAGCCTTTGGTGCATCAAGAGGCTGGCACGCTGCGTGGGTATTATTGCAGTGCGGTGTTTGTGAGAGACGCTGGTATTGCTGTTCTAATAAGTGTCAGGGCACATGCCCCGAGTGTGAATTAAAGGTCTCTCATCAAGCTGATTCAGAATCTAAGATCTTAAAACTTGTGTGTGGGAAATCACATCTGATACCTGCCACCTGGAACTGTGTGTGGGAGTAGGACTGGAAAACTACCGTGAAGCTTTGTGAAGAGAGGTTTGGGTAGAAGTGAGACAGGGCAAG
This sequence comes from Geothlypis trichas, assembly GCA_009764595.1. Classification (NCBI taxonomy): domain Eukaryota; kingdom Metazoa; phylum Chordata; class Aves; order Passeriformes; family Parulidae; genus Geothlypis; species Geothlypis trichas. Next base: position 1,790,765 of record CM019934.1, read on the forward strand.
GAGAAGGAGATAATGGGAACTAACCAGAGTAAGGAAGTTCCTCGGGCAAACCCCTTGGGGTGCATCTTGGCCCACTGGTATGAAGTCACCTGAAGGGGTGGCTCTGAGAATAAAAAGGATCTAATCCAATATTGTACATGCTGGTGGCCACTGTACAGGTTGGAGGATGGAGCGAGATGGCCACCCACTGGAACTTTAGATTATAATACTTTACTGCAATTGATGTTGTTTTTAAGACGGGAAGGTAAATGGGATGAGGTTTCGTATGCTGGTATGTTTTTTGTTTTAAGAAATCATCAAGAATGGCAAAGGGACTGTGGGATCAGACCGCCCTCGGATCCACTAGTCTTGGCCCTTGAAAAGGAAAATAAGGCGAAGAGAAAGCAAATCAAACGTTGTTGTTCAGCATGTAGTATAGGACAACGGTGTATGAGATCAGATAAAGTTTATCATTCTGAGGAGCAAGGACAAAATACATTTGAGTGGATGAAAGCTCCTCCTAGAAGGAGGCAGGTTGGGGTTGGGGTTGGGGTTGAGGCTGAGGCTGAGGCTAAGGCGGAGGAGGAGGATGAAGGGGAAGGGAACTTCCCCAAAAAGGAGTAGGACTCAGGTGGGGAAGGCACATCCACTAGAACCCACCCTGTTGCTGATGTGGCAGGGGTTTGTAGATGGATGGAATGAGACAGGATCTTGATTCCATGATCAGAAGGCTATATTTATTATATTGTGATATATATATAACATTATAACTATATTACATAAAGCTAGAAAGGCAGGGAGCTTCTTCTGAAGCTGCTAAGCTAGGAGAGAGATAGAAAGGAATGAATAAACAAGGCTCTGTGTCTCAGCAGAGCGATAGCAGTCCTGCCTGTGAATGGTCAGCAGTTCCAAACATCTGCTGACCATCCAACCACAGGTGAATCTGCTGCATTCCACAGCAGCAGATAATAATTGTTTACATTTGCTGGTAAGCCTCTGAGCTCCAGCAAGGAAAATCCTAAGAAAGGATTTCTCAAAAAGAATGGCTGTGACACCACCCCACCCCTGGTAGTCCAGTTGCATCTAGAACTAGGAAGCAAGGAGTGTTGCAGGACCCTCTGCGAGAGGCAGTGGGACCAGAAGGAGGGAAATTATTGATGAAAGTGCCATTTACCACTCTTGATTTAGAGGCATGGGAAAAGATTGCTAGGAATTATCGTGTTGATCCAATACTTACTGCCAAATGTCTACGATATGTTATCAAACAACACAATCCAGATTGGGCTGACATCCAGTTACTACTGGATGCTTTCACTGAGACAGAAAAACAGCTGATCTTAAAGACAGCAGGGACTTTGGCAGAGGATTACTGCAAGGCCACACAACTAGATGTAAAAGAACATTTCTCCCTCCAAGACCCGGAATGGGATCCTAATGTATCAGCAGAAGTAAAGAAATTAGCAGATTATCAAGAGTGGATAGCAAGAGGGGTGGAAAGAGCTATTCCAAAAACCATAAATTGGTCTGCCTTATATTCCCTTAAGCAGGGGCCTTCTGAGACTCCATCTGAATTTCTAGAGCGTTTAAGGGATACTATGCATCGTGACACATCATTAGATCCAGAGTCTGAGATAGGGATAAATCAACTAGTTAATTCAATTTTAGGACAGTCTGCTGGAGATATTAGACGTAAACTTAAGAAAATTCGGGGACCGGACGGGAGAAATCTTGAAGTCTTGATGGAGGAAGCCTGGAAGGTATTTAGTAACCGGGAAGAAGGATATAGACAAGGAATGAAAAAGTTGTTGGCAGTGGTACAGGAGGAAAGGCAAAGAAAATACAACCAGGGACCACCGAGACAAGGACCACCTCAGCTGGGCAGGAACCAGTGTGCAATCTGCAAAAGAATTGGTCACTGGAAAGATCAGTGGCCAGAACGGAGACGGGGTGACCAACAAATGGCTGCACACATACAAAATAACTGAGGAAGACCGGGGGATTCTGCCCCAACGGATCCACTGGTTATAACAATGAGGCTGGCGGAAGAAGGGAAAAGGGTGGAATTCTTGGTTGATACAGGGGCCACATATTCAGTTTTAAATAAAGCATTAGTACCTGTGGAAAATGATTATGTTGTAGTGCAAGGGGTAACTGGCCAGTCTGAAAGGGCATATTTTTGCAAACCTTTGAGGTATAAATTAGGAAAACAATGGGGTATTCATAAATTCTTGTACACGCCCAATTCACCAAAGGAACTTTTAGGCAGAGATCTATTGGAGCAGTTAAAAGCAACCATCACATTCAAAAATGGGGAAGTTACTCTGGAGTTAAATTGTCGGGACCCAGGACATCCCTCTGGCTGTCCTGAGCAGCCAAGACCCTTGCCAGGGGTCTCAGAGACCCTGGCACATAGCCCAAAATGCCTCTGTGAGTTTGATTATGGCCCATGGAGCAAATTACCAACCTTGTATGAAGATCAGTAAGCCTTAACAGTTTAAGTAGAATATTAGTGAAGTTATCACAGGGTGAAATATGCATTTTGGGATTTTGGTACAGGGGGGTTATGGAGGCAAGATGGAGGGAACTGGGTGTGTCCAGCCTTTCTCCTTCTTCTTCTTCTTGGCCTCCATCTTCTGTGGTGATGTTGGCACTTACAGATTGGTTTAGAGTAGAAGCTCACTGTCTAACATAGGTGATGGGCATTGGAAAGTAGTTGTAAACATTGTACACGTAGTTTGTAGTATAAAGACATAACACCACCCCGGGGGCAGGCAGAGTGCCTCGGACTGTCTTGCTGAGCTGACCTCGGCAGGGCAGGAGAAAATTTTTTATAGATAAGATAAAATAAACAATGTTAAGACCGAGAAATGAAGAGCTCTGACTCCTTCTTTAAGCGCCGGGCTGGGAAAACAGACTTTGGAACTTTTCTCGGGGTGACTCTGACAAACTAATGATCCCGACAGTGAATGATCAAAAGTACATAGAGGTATTAAGTTTAACCCTAACAGCTATTGAAATTAAGGAAGAAATTGATGAAGAAGTACTAAGTCAGGTATTTCCCGGGGTATGGGCCTCTGATGTACCGGGAAGGGCGAAAAATGCCTCCCCTATTGTAATTAAACTCAAGGAAGGGACACAACCAGTGAGAATTAAACAGTACCCCCTAAAGAAAGAAGACAGGGAAGGAATCAGCCCAATAATCGAAAATTTTCTGTGGTTAGGGTTACTGAAGGAATGCCAATCTGATTTCAATACTCCTATTTTACCTGTTCAGAAATCTGATGGGTCATACTGGATAGTATAGGATTTGAGGGCTGTCAGTAAAATAACAGAAGATTTGTATCTGGTAGTAGCCAATCCATATACTTTAGTAACTTGTCTGACACCTGAGCTAACCTGGTTTACTGTTTTAGATCTAAAAGATGCCTTCTTTTGCCTCCCCATCCATGAAGCCAGCCAGAAAATTTTTGCATTCGAATGGGAAAACCCTAAAAGTGGGCACAAAACCCAGTTCACATGGTCCAGATTGCCTCAGGGTTTAAAAAATTCACCCACTCTGTTTGGGGAGCAACTTGCAAAAGATCTGCAGTCCTGGGAAGCTCCACAGGAAGAAGGAAAGCTTTTGCAGTATGTGGATGATCTTCTAGTGGCCACTCGGATGAGGGAAGCATATGTGGCCTGGATGGTAAGCCTTTTGAATTTCCTAGGACTCCAAGGATACTGAGTATCAAAGAAAAAGGCACAAGTAGTGAAACAGAAAGTAATCTACCTGGGTACGCGATGAGTGCTGGGCAACGGACTTTAGGGCAGGCTTGCAAAGAAGCCATATGCCAAACCCCAAAACCCCAGACAATAAAAGAACTCCGAACCTTCTTAGGCATGGCAGGGTGTTGCCGGCTGTGGGTCTATAATTATGGACTGCTTGTCAGACCCCTCTATGCTCTTATTGCCAATGGAAACAGAGATGTCCAGTGGACAAAAGAAGCCACATGGGCCTTTCACCAGCTAAAGAGTGCTCTCATGTCAGCTCCAGCTTTGAGACTTCCAGATGTAAGTAAACCATTCTTCCTATTTTCCCATGAAAGACAGGGAATTGCCCTGGGAATACTGGCTCAGGACTTGGGTCCATACCAGAGGGCAGTTGTTTACTTCTCCAAGCAACTAGATGCAACAGCCAAAGGAAGGCCAGGTTGCCTCAGAGCTGTAGCAGCAGTTGTGCTGAATATTCAAGAGGCACGCAAATTCACCCTCGGACAAAAAAATAACTGTGCTAGTGTCCCACACAGTGCCCGCAGTACTGAAAGTAAAGGGTGGCCATTGGCTTTCACCACAGAAGTTCCTGAAATACCAGGCATCATGGTAGAGCAAGATGATTTAGAGATAGTGGTGACTAATATTTTCAACCCAGCTTCCTTTCTCAGTGGAATTAAGGAGAAGCAGTACACCACAATTGCCTGGAGACCATTGAAGCTACCTGCTCCAGCTGACCAGACTTAAAGGACACTCCTCTGGACGATGCAGAGACCTGGTTCACTGACGGGAGTAGCTACATTGCCAATGGGAAGCGACATGCTGGGTATGCAGTGACCACCTGCAGAGAGGTAATCGAATCTAGACCCTTATCAACAGGTACCTCTGCACAGAAGGCTGAGATAATTGCCCTGACCCGTGCCTTGGAAACGGCAAAAGGGAAGAGAATAAACATCTACACAGACTCGAGGTATGCATTCGGAGTCATACATGCACATGGGGCCATCTGGAAAGAGAAGGAACTGCTGACCTCACAGGGAAAGACCATCAAACATGCACAAGAGATAATCCAGCTGCTGGAAGTAGTTCAGCTGCCTGAAAAGGTAGCAATTATGCACATTAAGGCACACCAAAGAGTGAGCTCAGAATTGGAAGAAGGAAACGAGCTGGCAGAGAGAGAGGCAAAAGAAGCAGCAAAGGTGAGGTAACTACTGAAGGAGTCCTAATTCCAGATGGACAAATTTCCCTTGAAGGTAAGCCAGAATATAAGAAGAAAGATAGAAAATTAATTGAAGATCAAAGAGGGACGTATAACCAAGAAGGGTGGGCTACCATTGAAAAGAAGCTAGTAATCCCTTCCCATTTATTGTGGTCACAAAAAAGGGAAGAACACCAGAAAACACACTGGGGAATAGATGCCCTATACACCTACCAGATTGAAAGAATTGTTGCTAGGAATTTATATGCCACTAATACTCAAGTGACCCGACAGTGTGATCTTTGCCTCCAGACTAACCCCAAAAATACCCCCAGGCCGAAACTCGGTCAGACTGGGAGAAGTCATGGGCCTGGACAGCAGTGACAAATTAACTTTTCAGAACTCCCAAGGAAAGGGAGGTGACGGTATTTGCTGGTATTGACAGACACATTTTCAGGGTGGCCAGAAGCATTCCCCACTAGAACTGTCAAAGCTAGAGAAGTGACCAGGGTATTATTACAAGAAATAATACCACGCTTCGGAGTTCCAGTCACAATATCCTCGGATAGAGGATCACACTTCATTTCCAAAATAGTGCAGCAGATTAGTAGCCACCTGGGTGTAGACTGGGAACTTCACACTCCATACCGCCCCCAATCAAACAGCCAGGTGGAGAAAATGAATCATTCGATTAAGCAGCAGATTGTAAGACTAGGGCAGGAAATTAATCTACCCTGGCCCCAAGCTCTTCCACTGCCACTATTGCAAATTCGAACTAAACCTCGAGCCAAAGAAAAGTTGAGCCCGTTTGAAATACTCTATGGAAGACCATATGGAATACAAAAGGGAATGTCCACCCACATTGGAGAGGTAACACTGGCCACCTACATGGTGACCTTAAGCAAACAGCTCAGAGAAATTGAGAAACACGTGGCTGGAACTCGGAGCAGGGAGTTAGATGGACCAGTACATGACATATAGCCTGGAGATGATGTATATGTTAAGTCTCTTACAGAGAAGACTTTGGAACCACAGTGGAAGGGACCACTGCAAGTACTTCTCACCACCTTCACTGCAATCAAAATCAAGGAGCAGAATGCCTGGATCCATCACTCTCGAGTGAAGAAGGCCCCAGAAGCCCCTTAAAGGATGACACCAGGAGACAATGAACTGAGACTGAAGCTTACTTGGGCAAAATGAGTATATTGCGGTCGGGGATAGTTCACACTTGGGTTTACAGAATTGTTTTATATGTAATTATAACTGAAGTTTTAGAACTAGAAAATACCTCTATCCAAAGCAATGCTAGATGGCCTTCATCCCAGGCGTTTAATCAGTATGCTGGATCCATGGGAGAACCTTCTGAGATAAAAGATTTAAACCTATCCACTGTAGTAATTCACGGGGATCAGGTATATGAAGAGCAAGAATGGCAGGAACGAGAACTGTGGACACTTCAAGGGATTAGAGGAGAAGAAATCAAGGTAAGGTGCCAGATGGTCAATGGGACAGCTTATGAGAGACCAAATGCAATTAGTGTCTCAACCTCTCCTGGTATATATGAACACCAGGAAATTTGTGATAACCTAAGTGAATCAGACTGTTGGTGTAATTTCACCTTGATACAGCCTGAAGAAGTGACCTGCCTTTGGGGTTGAGATGTTATCAGGCTTTCATTTAAATTCAAAGTGGACACTGCACTTTTTACAACTGCAGGACCTTATACAACCCATACTAGGACTCAAATAGTTCAGACTCAACCCAAACTTTAACCTGAAGTGTATGAAATAGGCCCCTACGTAGTGAGGAATGTGGGTGAACAACAACTATTGTTCAATCCAGAATGGTCTCTCAAACGTGTTGAGTTGCTAATGCAAATTAACATCTCAGAAATCCAACCAGCCTCCTCCCCCTTCTAAAAACATCCTTTGAGGGGTGGACAACATGGTTACAATGGCAGGTATATCTCAGGAGCAGAATCAGAAAGGATCTAACTCAGACATTAGGGACAGGATTAGGAGTTTTAAATGGAATTGATTCAGAAGTACTCATGAATAAACTGGCCACTGCAGCAGGTAGCCTAACCAAATTGAAGCAGCCTTTACAGTCATCTCTATTGGCATTAGGAACTAGCCTGTGGCAGATTTCAAAAGTACTGCCAAAGTGGGAAACAGCCGGGGACCAAGACCACAAATTAATAGTAGAAGCACTTAGTACAGTTCAAGATAATGTGTCTTTAGCTTTCAGTTGTATACAAGCACAGTTATGGATGCAGGCAACAGCAGCTCTGATCATACGGGAAGGGGGTGAAGGTAATTTTCCAGCTGAAATTTGGAAAATTGTCTGGGATAATGCAATTGATTTTGAAAAGAAATTTCAATCCTGTTAGACTATAGTAAATTTCACCTATGATCCTGCTTTTAATGTGGCCACTGCCTTTGTGCTTACCATACGTAATGCCACTGTTTATGTTATCCATCCCATCATTGCACTAGGATTAAACCATGAAAAAACAATACTCTGCCCTTCAGAACATAGAGTGTAAGCACAAAAGATGAATGAAAAGTGACAGACAGTAAACTTAGAATCCTGCATTACTAGACAACAGCTGGGATTCATTTGTGAAAGCAATACTATTAATGCCCAAGATGTGTGTTTAGACACTGAACAGAGTATTTGCCACTTCGAAGTTACTCCAGTCACTGACCAGAAAACTGTGCTTGTATATACTAGAAAAAGGTGTGTGTGCCTGAGAACTGCCTGTGCTGTTGTAAAAATTGATAGCAATGATGTTATTCTGTTTAGTAGAAATCATTCTAATTTCTGTATTTGTAATTTTGTTAAGATTGTCGGGTGTGATTTTTCGTACTTAGCCCAGTGACATCCCACCAGCTGATTAAAACCAATTATACAATGCACCATGGACTATCACCTACCCCTATCAGAATAGACCTTACATTGGTAAAACAATTAATTAAGCACCAAGGCCTACTGGAGATCTTGAAGGAAATCCAAAAAAATGGAAAGAAAACCTTAATTACTGTCCAACATGATACAAAAGAAATAACCAGAGTTCTACAAAGAATAAAACAAAATGTGGATCATCACTGGTGGGATGTGATCTTTGGGTGGTCACCAACTGCAAATGGAATTTTTAATAAGTTGTGTCATCCCATTGTAGTTTTGTTAATATTAATTGGAATAAGTTTAGTATTATTTACTATATTGATAATTTGGAATTGGATAATACTACAACGAATAGCTGTATTAACCTCTTTATCAAATGTACATGGTAAAGCATTAAGAGACACTTATTGTCGTAAGGGTTTGCATTAAGTAAAAGAATTTACTTATTTTCTAGGAAAGGGGGGAATGAGACAGAGTGAAAAATCCCCCAGAGTAGAAATCCATTTTGAATTAGGTTAAAAGTCTAAAAAGGTGAAAAGTCTGTAAGCCAAAGCTGAAGGGAAAACTGCAGGACAGAGATAATGAAGAGACATGAAGAGATAGATAAAGAAAAACAGAGACTAAAACAAGGCCAGGACAACCTGACCTAGGAATTCCTTTTGATAAAGAACTAGTGGCAAATGTCATGCGAAGTCCATAAAAATGAATATGTATGAGCCTATTGTGAAACTGTATGCATATGTATTTGGAAGGGAGATAAAAGGACATCTGAAGTTCTCAGAGGTACGCATGTCCTTTTAGTACCTTTGAGGTATGCATGCGTCCAGCGCTGCAATAAAAACATACTGGTTCTTTAACAAGTTTTCCAAAGATGTGGAGTTCTCTTCTTTTCTCTGCAAAACAGAGGTTAAAACATAATTTCTACAATATTTTATACCCACACATATCTATTTATACAGCATGAATTAACTCCATGACATATCACAATCCCTCCCCATTTATTTTTACCCATTTAATTCATGCTACAATTCTAATTTTCTACTTCTACCCTTTACCAATAACAGGACTCCCACAAGTAGAATGTTATACAATTTGGTATTCCCCTGGTGGGACGCCCTGGTACATCACATTATTCATTTTGACAGTTGCTTGTTTTTCAAATTTTGCCAGTGCTTCAGCAGCACTGCTGGCATACTTCTCCAACTGTAGGATTTTTGATGTGTTGCCTCCAGAAACTCCTTCCGAGTCTACGGGAACTATAGCAATTTGCATTCCCTGGACCACCGAATGAATCAGTCTTGATAAAACATGGAATCAGACATGGGAGGAATAGGATTCCTGCTACTGAACAGAGTACAAGAAACATTACTTTGTTCCACCAAACCCCATCAAATAATTTGTCCCACCATGACGACTGTAAAATTAAGTTGCAGTTTTGGACGGGGACATGGGCCACCTTTTTTATTTCGGCTGGTTGCCAAACCTCTTATGGTTTCCCCATAATCATTGATCTTGATACAACATTCAGATTCGTTGAATTTTCCACACACTCCTCCCTCCTCAGCCAGCAGATAATCTAAAGCTATTCGATTCTGGTACACAAAGGCTCGTACCTGGGTGTGCTGCCGACTCAGTAAGTCCAAGGCTTCAGAGGTGTGATTTGAAACAATTTCCATGACTGCTTGCAACCTAATCAACCTGTTCAGTAGGTAAATCAGAGTCCTATACCCGTAGCTTCTATCCTGAGCCCACATGGCCGGCCCAATAATAATCAATTATCCTTGCCACCAGCTATTCCTTCTCCCTCCAGGTTTGCTTGCCACTTATCACCGGTATTATCTTTTTCAGGCTTCTCCTCTCCCTCCTTAGGGTTTTGTATAACGGAGCCCCTAATAGGTTACTTTTTGTCCTGGGGAGAGTGAAGAAGACTGGTCCAATCATACCTAGAGTGCATGACCCCTTCCACCTGGAGGGCAGCTCACTGTATGCCTTTTTCCCACATATCCAGTAAATTCCATCGAGGGCTTTCCATTTAATATTTAACTCTCCTGGGTCTCCCCAGTATTCCCTCATGCCTTCCAAGGATTGGCTCCTGGACTTTTGATCCAGCACAATTGCATTCTTTGATCCCACTCACAATTGGTATCATTTTTCTGGCTCCAGTACCCTAAAGGAGGTGCTGGATGCCATGTTTTGATTTTTGCATCTGAGTTCACCATCAAAGTGGCTGCACATGGAGTGTAACCTACCATCTCGGTGTACTCCTTCCCTTCTCGACTGACGCAAATTGTGCCAATTACCCTCTGATCCAAAATCCACCCTTCGGGTCTCTGTGCCAATTTTGAGACTCGAGAATTGTCCCATTTTAATAACTGTTCCGGAGCCAAGCTTTCCCCCCTCCAAGGCCATTTTTCCGCTGACTTCAAACCCCCCCAAATCCAACAATTTGACAAACCCAATTCTGTAGCAATCTCCTGCATTAGATCAATGAACAAGTTTCTGTCCGGGGAAGGTAGTTCCCCATCCGAGTACTGTCTTTCCAGTAATTCATACTGTTCGCCCAGGGTCTTTAATCGTTCTTGTTCAACCCTCTGTGTCCTCATTTCTGACTCCCTCCGTTTCAATTCCTGAGTTATTTCTTTCATTCTTCTCTCAGGGTCTTCATTGTCCTTGTTTTTCGAAAAGAAAACAACCCTGTCATATTGGAGGCACACTCTGTCATCATTAGCTGGTGCCAAGTCAAATACAAACGGGTCTTTATTTAAAGCAATCTTACTATCAAACTTCATGTTCTTCGCCATCCAATACATTTTCCCATTCATTGTGCATATCCCCAACCTCGCGTTATTGTAACACAACGAATTCACCTGGTGATATGCAATGAAGATGGACTCTGTTTTCCCCCGACCCACATGGTTCGGTTGCACTGATTGCAAACGGGGACCGACATTGGCTCCACACTTCTCTTTCTCAGTTCGTGCTTGTGAGTGTTTGGCCGTCCGTATCCTGTTCCCACCCCAGGATCAATACACCATGTCCCAGTTTCCAATTCGCATAATTTGACCTGAGTGCCATTTTTCCAACAGTACCTGCCAGTTCTCCTTAGACATTCCTTCGGCGCTCGGTATGCTGAGTGTCCCTCGGCCCTGGCGACCGAGACTATCTGAGTGCACTTTTCGCACTCGTCTGCGGAGCCGTAGCTTCCGCCTTTCCCCGGGACCTCAGTGTGCAGGCTCTGTGTCCCGCACACAACTAGGCTCAGGCCAATCAGGATTCCCACTATCCATGCTCCTCTGCCTTTGCCTCCACCCCCTGGGGTGCCACCAGCGGCGAGGTAAACCATCTTCTTGGCAGCAGAAGAACTCTTCGGGGAAAACACCCTCAACCTAGCCCATACCTCCCCTTAAAGGCGCCCCACTGTGAAACTCTGATTGCATCAGTGTCACAGCCATTCTTCTTGAAAAATCCTTTCTTAGGATTTTTCCTTGCTGGACCTGAGAAGTTTCAGCAGCAATGTAAACAATTATTATCTGCTGCTGTGGAATGCAACAGGCAGGACTGTTATCACTCTGTGCTGAGACACAGAGGTTGTTATTCATTCCTTTCTATCTCTTTCTTAGCTTAGCAGCTTGAGAAGAAGCCTCTTGCCTTTCTATCTTTATGTAATATAGTTATAATGCTATATATATATCCTAATATAATAAATCTAGCCTTCTGATCATGGAATCAAGAGCCTGTCTCATCTATCCTCTAACAAACCCCTGCCACACCGGCAACACATCAGAACTGCACAGTACCCTCATGGATTTCCAGCACTCCACATCCAAAATTTCTGCCTGAGATCTAAGCTTCCCACGCACCCCATTCAGATAAAGTCGAAACCACTCCTCAGTCTAATTCAATAATTCCCAAATTTGTGGCTAGGATTAGGATATGGCTAGTCAATTCAAGTTCTTCCTCCAAGCACTGGGTACACAGTCCCTTGGGCCTCTGTCCCCTTCTGCAATGCACGACAAACACTCCTTGACAATACTCGCACTTAAAGTGCACAAACGGATAACATTCACAATCTGACAGTATACAACTTATCCGTTCTTTGTCGGTCATTTACAAGGACGTTGGAGTTTAATCTGCAAGTCTCCGGGGGAAGACACGACTTTCCACTCAGGCTCTTCCTCCTGTCGCTTGACTTTTTTCACCCTGGACGCATGTGTCCAGCCCTTCTCCGCTGTCCAGATGGTCGTGTCTGTTGTCAGGAGCACAAGGAAAGGACCTTCCCAGTGAGGAGAGAGCGGTGCCTCTTTCCACACCTTGACAAACACTTTGTCCCCCAGTTGAATCTTGTGAATAGCAAATCCCAGGGGGGTACCCTGAGTCACTATTCCCTGTTTCCACAGTTCCTGCAAATTTTTGTTGATTGCAACCAAATATGGTTGAATCTGACCATCCTCAAATCTGGGGTGTCCCACCGGCATTCCATGCTTATATGGCATTCCATACAGCATTTCAAAAGGTGAGAGCCCCGTCTCAGAGTGAGGCATGGTCTGGATATTAAGCAAAGCCAAAGGCAAACACTTCAGCCAGGACATTTTCATCTCCAAAATCAATTTTGACAATTGAGCTTTCAAAGTCTGATTCATTCTTTCCACCTGTCCTGAGCTCTGGGGGTGCCACGGAGTGTGGTACTCCCACCGAAGGCCTAGTGCATCAGCCAGTTGCTTAATAATCCTCGATGTAAAATGTGTTCCCTGATCTAAATCGATACAGTTCACCACCCCATATCGGGGTACATTTTCTTCCAACAAATTTCTGGCCACAGTTTGTGCCGTTGCCCTTGAGCTGGGGAAAGCTTCCACCCAATGAGTCAATTTATCTACAATCACCAAAACAAATTTGAACCTTCCCACCTTAGGTAGTTCTGTAAAATCAACCTGAATTCTTTCAAATGGCCGGTACGCAATGGGGCGACTTCCCAGGGCAGCCTTTCTGGCTCTTGATTTGTTTATTTTCTGACAAATCACACACCCTTGTACCTCCTGTTTCACCAATTCATAAATTTCTTTTGCACTCAAAAAATTTCAAAAATTTTTCTGCCAGGGCTTGTGCCCCCCAATGTGTTTTCTGATGCAATTTTTGCAAGATTCTTCTAGGAAAACCCCTGGAAACTATTTCCCTCCCATCTGGTAGTTTCCACTTACCTTCCTTCAAATTCGCTCTGATTTTCTCAAAACATTCGATTTCCTTTTGCAAGAGCTGGGGGGGATTGTCCGAGATCTCCACCCCTCAGATTTCTGGGGTACTCACCACCATCAACGCCGCAGTCTTGGCTTCCTGATCAGCCAAGTTATTCCCTCTGGTCCGGAACTGAATCCCAGTCTGATGTCCCTTTACATGAACCACCGCAATTCCCTCTGGCCCCCTTAGAGCTTTTAAGATGTGCTGTATCAGCTCCCCATGCATCAGTCCCTTTCCCCTCGTGTCGATCAGCCCTCTTTCTTCCCAAATTTTCCCAAACTTGTGACCCACCTCGAAAGCATATCTTGAATCTTTAAAAATCGTTCCCTTTTTCCCTTTCAGTCCCTTCAAAGCCCTTAGAACAGCATAAAGTTCGCATGCTTGTGCCGACCAATTCACGTTCAGAGGTCCTGCTTCTGTTACTTTTTCCCGATTTCCCATCCACCACTGTGTAGCCTGATTTTCTCTTCCCTTCTATGACCCTGCTTGAGCCATCCACAAACCACTTTTCCCCTTCATCCAATTCTTCTTCCTCCAAGTCCTCCCGAATTTTGGTTTGCAATTCCACCACTTCTACGCAGTCATGAAACAATTCCTCTGCAGTCTCCCCAAACAAGAATTGCACTGGATTTCGTGCAGTCGTGGTCCACAATTCCAAGTCCTGTGAATGAATCAAAATGGTTTCATACTTTAACAACCAAGCATCAGTGAGCCATTTGTCCGCCTTCTGTTGTAGTATGCTCCGCACATTGTGCAGTGTCCCAGGGTGATGTTATGGTGCTTGTATCCCAAATCAGTTGTTCTGTTTATGAGGCGGGGAGAAGAAGAAGCATGGAGTTTCATTATCAGCTGCACTCTCCCCCACAGTCTGCTGAAACACAGAACTCCACTGTTGTTGTCTGGGCATGGATGGGGCAGAACACTCTTTTTACTTTTTAGTTAGTTAGTTGGTTTAGCTAGCCAAGGCAGTCCAAGCTTTTCCTGGACTGTTTTTCTATCCCTTTTCTTGGAACCATTCGAATCTACTCCAGACCGGGACCCAGGGAGACATGTAGAGCTTGCACTTTGTAGCCTGCTGGGGCCTACTCTGCAGCCTTTCCCAGCGTCGGAGGGACTGATAACAGAGCAACCACACACCGGAGAGACTTTCTGAATTTGTCATCTCTTCAGAGCAGCGAATGAGTTTTGTCATCCGGTATTGTTCATTTTGTGTGCTGGGGAGTACCTTACCTGTTAAATAAAAAGGTTTTTTCCACTTCTCTCCAGGGAAATTTTTCCGAAACGGTTGGGGGGAGGGGCCGTGTGGGTTGGCTTTGTGGGGGGCCCCTTCTGGAGGTTTTCTCCCAAATTTGCCCTAAACCAGGACACGCAGTCTTTTCGTCTCCATCCCACCTCTCCTCTCTGGGGGTAATAAATGGATTCTTGAACTTTCTGAAACAAGGACCCATCTAGTTTGTTCCCATGCCCGGCGCCAGCAGCTGCACCCTCCCTGGACACGATGAACCCAGTTGCACAGCACTGCAACACATACCTTTGAAAATATTGGGAAGAGAGGCGGCTATTAAATTCAAAGGGAGAGGAACTGGTTCACAAAAAGCTTATTTTGGAGGTATTAGAAACCTTACAATTACCAGAGGAAGTGGCAGTAGTATATGTTAAAGGACATCAAATGGGGCAACTCAAGAGGCATGAGGGAACAATTTATCAGATTTAGAAGCTAAGAATACGGCCAAATTAGGGACAGAAGAATTAATAATCGTGCTAACCCCATGAGAGAATTGCACAAAGTCCCCATATTCAGTGAGACAGAAGAGAGAGAACTCCTTAAAGTAGGAGCCAAGAAAGATAACAAGGGGAAGTGGAGATTAGCAGATGGGAGGCAAGTGTTAAATAAATCTCTTGCCAAGAAAATGCTAGAAGGCATATATGGGACAACACATTGGGGTACTCAAGCGCTAAGTGATCCATTCCTAAAGGACTGGGGCTACATAGGAATTTTTGGAATAGCTAAGCAAGTAACTGAACGTGCATGATATGTCAATAAATGAATAGGAAAGTCATGAGAAAAACACACAGGAGAGGGCAAGAACTAGCCTTATGGCCCTTTCAAAACATCCAAGTAGACTTTACTGAGCTTCCCCAGGTACAATGGTGGAAGTTTTTGCTAGTGATCACTTGACTCATTGGGTAGAGGCAGTACCCACTGTTAAAGCCAATGCCAATGTTGTGAGTAAAACCCTTCTAGAATCAATCATTCCTCAATATGAGATGGTGAGTAGGATTGATTCAGACCAAGGAACTCATTTCACATCTAAGATATTCCAAAAAGTTGTTCAAGCCCTGGGAGTGAAATGGGAATTGCACACTTAATGGCATCCACAGAGTTGAGGTCGTCTTGAGAGGATGAATCAAACTCTTAAAAGAACTCTAATTAAGCTGATGACTGAAACCCAGATGTCATGGATAAAATGCCTCCTTTTAGCTCTGTTAAAATTAGAACCCAACCCCGGTCAGATCTGGGAGTCTCACCCTATGAAATGATGTTTGGGTTACCCTTTTTAACTTTGCCCCAGAATGTTGCCACCTATGAGGAAAGGGAAGCCAATGTCAAGAAATCTGTTATGTCTATAGCACAAACCTTAGAAGAGCTGAAACATAAAGGGGCAATTCCTCAAACTACCACCCTGGATTTCAGAATCCATAATATTAATCCCAAGGATTAGGTAATGATCAAGTCATGGAGAGATCAGCCTCTAACTCCTCAGTGGGAAAATCCCTTTCAGGTACTGCTCACCACTTAATTGTCTGTGTGAACTGCAGAGCGGGGATGGACTCATGCCAACAGAGTTAAAGGCCCAATAGAAGAACCCAAAGAGCAGACTAAAATATCCAGACTTGGTGAGGCGAGATTGACTCTCAAGCAGAGACCGAGAGACAAACAGAGAAACACCAGGACGTCCAAAACATAGAGTCAAGCTTCCACCAGCCAGCTCGAGGACTGTCTTCCTGTTTTAATAGATGGGAATTACAAGCATCTGTTGAGGGGAAGTACATAGGGAACCATAAGAGGCATTAGGGTGATTTCCTTAAGAACCAACAAATGGAGTAAGACAAGGAATAGAGGGCAAGACCGGGTTGGCCCCTGTGTTAGCCACCAAGAAGATTCCATAGCCCTGCTGCAGGTAGCAACCCTGTAGGCATGGTAAGGTGGGGGCAAGAAGGCCATACCAGACCTCTATTATTCCTCAATTGTCTTTTAGTACAACAGGGACTGGAGGGCAAGACCGAGTTGGCCTCTGTACTTCCCACCTACTATGGGTAGCAATCCCATAGACACAGTAGATGGGAAAGCCATACTGGACCTCTGGGATGCCCTTTTGTCCGTTCCAAATAAGTGTGTCTAAGGAAAACCTGAGATCTTTTTTTCTCCTGTTCCCACTGTACTCGTCCACATCAACAGATGCTAGTATGACTCATTCAAGAGAGAGAGAATTTTTTTTTTATCAGAATCAAAAATGAGAGTTAATTTTTCAAGTCAAATGACTTATAGAAAAAGAAAAGGGGGGGGTTGTTATAGATGAGTAATGAAATGTTTGACTTTCACAATTAAAGGGTGAATATTATGTATATGTTAAGAGGAGTTTTGTAGATATAGTTATGTTTCCACTCCCCCTTGCATTGTTATCACGGGATAGCCTTAGTAGTCAAGGCATTTGGGAGGGTCGGCTTGTTACTATGGCAGCACTTGACCTCCAATCAAGGTGTAAGACAGTGATCTCCACCACTGGATGGCAAAGAAGGAGTCAACTGACAAGACTTTGGGAGGGGCTAGAGGTATAAAAGGCGGAGCATCCATTTTGTAGATGAGTACGTGGTGGTTGAGTCCTTTGCTTCCAGTACTGAAATTTTTTTTTATTCACTCTTCTGTTGTATTTTTGATAAAGTTTTAATAAACCTCTAAAATTTTAAAAGAGCATAGTGTTGAGAGTTTTTTGCAGGACAATGGACATATGCAACATATGCACAATCCAGGCTTCATAGAACTGAGTAAGGTCATCATGCCCTTGAAGCACACAAAAGGAGAAGAACAGGCTCAAAAGCAGACAGTTCAGGATGCAAAGGCAGACAAGAAAACCCCAGCAAGATGCATGAGGAAGGAAGGCTAACTAAAATTAACTGAAATATTAAAATGAATGCGTAAAAAGGACTTAACCAATCATATTAGCTTGAGGCGTGAACAACAGAGAACAGTACAAATATGGCTTGCTTTTTGTAATAAATCGGCTTCACTTGATCATATTGATCATGGCGTGATGTCCCGTTAATGATCCTCTGCAGCATAGTTTCTCACAAAAGGCAAACGAGGTTAAATGTTGATACAAAAAAATTGATATATTTTATTTAACAGTAAAAGAGGCAAAGAGAAAGAAAGGAGGAAAAAGAGGGAAAAAGGGGGGAGGTGTGTGATGGACAGACAGGGAGAGTGTCAGAGACAGATTAAGTAGAAAGATATTACTCCTTCATGGGTCCCAAAGACATCTCATTGCTCCCCTCCATCTGGCGTTCTTGGTGGTGAGGTGATGGTGATTGATTGAGAAGACAGGGCATCTCTTGGGTTGTATGCAAGAAGAAGTCATTTATTCTTTGTGTAGCGGGGTTTATAAAGTTTTACAGCATCAGCTAAAATTTTCCACTACTAAACAATAACTACATCACTCATGTCTCTTAACTATGTTGCTTAACCACAGTTCTGCAGGTGCAGTTCTACCTGGCTACTCTAAAACAAAGTATAACATTCCTTTTTGCTTTGGCCCTCACATTTCTATTCATTGTTGCCATGGTTTCTGTCCCACCAAGGTTAGCACATCTATGTCAGTTTCAGCCTTGCTCTCTAGCTGAAACCCCACATATATCTATAATGAAAAGTACAGAATTCAATGGATTAATCTATGTTTAGACCACATGGGAATGCCCAGGTGCCTCCCCTGAGGGAGGCTAGTTTTCCACTGTCTCTTGCAAGACTGGATCAGTTGCATCATTTTGCATCACACGCAGTGCTCTGGTGCAGGGTCTGGGGAACTGTTCAGGGGGCTTTTGATGTGCCATGACATCCTTTCAGCTGTCCCTCATGTAAATGTCCCATAGATGTGACTTTCCCGTTGTGGGGGGTCCCTCCACAGCTGAGCTAGTCTGTGCAGCGGATAGGCATTCACTGCCTTTGACAAGAGGCTTTTTGCTGTACACCCAAAACCTCTCATCCTCCCTTCCTGGGTTGGGGGGATTGTGTGCAAACTTGGCAACATATAAGCCTGGGGCTATGGCCTCCACCCAAAGCTGATGCCTTGGATGCTCTTCCAGTCTTATCCATTACTTCACAGATGCTTTGAACAATAGTGGCACTTTTCTTATCTCCATCCCTCAGGTGGTTTAACTCACAGTTCAGAGTTTCAGTCAGGCAGCCCATTCAGGGTGGGCTTCAGTCATGCAGTTTCATTATACAGTTTTGCTATAATAGGCAAAAGTCCTTCATAAAATTGTTTAAGCCATAAACCATACCATTTCAGTCTCTGACAGTTAGTCATTATGATTTTTTTGTCTAACAACACTGATCTTTATGCTAAATAACTGGAAAAAGAGACGTTTAGGCATTTTAGATAGGTATTTTGTTTTGCACCTTGTATCAACCATCATTGAAGACACTGATATTGCATCTTAGCTCATGGAGAAAGGGAAGCAAAGCTCATTTAAATTACTTGGCAAATTACTGCCTTTTCAGTTTGATTTTATACCAGCTTGCACTCCTATCTATTTTAAAATAAATAAATAAATAAATAATTTATTTCCCTGAAGTGTTATTGTGCCATCTATTGCAAATGCAAAACATGCTGGGCCTAGGAAACCACAGCATTAAATAATGCTGACCTTTGGCAGAAGTGATATGTAAGACCTTAGAAATAATACAGAGCTTTTCAAGGTCCAAGATTAATGCTCATTTTCTTGAAGGAAAGGAAGAAAACAAAAGATAAAAAACCATTTCAAATAGTGTAATTTAACCTGACATGGATTGAAGAATTTGGGCAGGTTTTCTTACACAAAAGAGAGGGAATGTATTCCCTAAAGTTTACCATGTAGTTTGAACACTGGGTTGTACTGCTGTGAGAAATGACTGCTCACTTTTAAAATTTTAAATGTTTATTAAGCCTTAACAAAAAAATACAACAAAACAACTAAATAAGGAAAAATTACAGTGCTGAGAGTCCCCATGACTATCAGCCATGTGCTCCTCTTCAAAATGGATGCTCTGCCTTTTATACCATTAGCCCCTCCCAAAGTTTTGTCAGTCAACTCCTTCTCTGCTGTCCATTGGTAGAGATTACTTTCTTACATCTTGATTGGAGGTCAGGTGTTGTTATGCCACACCTTCTGGTAACAAGCCAGCCCTCCCTAAATTCCCTGATTACTGAGGCTATTACAAGTGGGAGGGGAAAGAGGACTATAGGAGGACTTATTACAATAGCATCACTATACATTTTAACATCCACATAATATCTATCCCTTAATTGTGAGAGCCAGTTATTATATTACTCATCTATAACACCGCTGTGTTACATTACTCTAAAGCTACACATAAATCCCATCTAAGATTTTACTATTCTAAAGCCATAATGTTTTAGTGTTTGAGGGAAATTACTACTTACTACTTTACAGGCATCTCTGCATATTACTTCATAGAATAATTTAGGTTGGAAAAGACCTTTAAGAGCATAGAGTCCAACCCAAACTAACACTGCCAAGTCTACCAGTAAACCACATCCCCGAATGCCACATCTAGACATCTTTTTAATACCTCTAAGGATGGTTACTTCACCACTTCCCTGGGCAGCCTGTTCCATTGCTTGACAACTCTTTCAGTGAAGAATTTTTTCCTAATATCCAATCTAAACCTCCCCTGGTGTAACCTGAGGCTATTTCCTCCCATCCTATCATTTATTACTTGGAAAAAGAGACTGACATCCACCTCATTACAACCTCCTTTCAGGTAGTTGTAGAGAATGACAAGGTCCCCCCTGAGCCTCCTTTTCTCCAAGCTAAACAACCCCAGCTCCCTCAGCTGCTCCTCATAAGACTTGTGTTCCAGACCCTTCACCAGCTTTGTTGTCCTTCTCTGAATACACTCTAACACCTTGTCCCAGTTTAAGACAGATTTGGGAAGAAACTTCCCAAAAGGATGTCTCCTCTAAAAGGCAGATTCCAGCAGCCCCTTCCCCAACTGGTTTGGGAGAAAATTCCCTTGGAGAAAAGTGGAAAAAAACTGTTTTGTTAACA